>NDXB01021860.1:0-22503 GCA_002631895.1 Agapornis roseicollis | reverse complement strand
CTGCTGGTCACGCTCCTTTGGATGCAGCCCAGGATACGGTTGCTTTCTGGGCTGTGAGTGCACTGCCAGGTCATACCCAGTTTTTCACCCACTTTTCACCCTGCTGCACAGAGCTCCAGCCCCAGGAGCTGCTAAGCCCAGCAATATGATCCTTGCTGTAAAAGAGGCAGCAGCCCCCAGGCGATGCAGACCTCTGCTCCCTCGGGTGGTCCACTGGGGTGGGAGTCGAACCGCACCAACAGAGCTGTGAGGAGAAGCAGTTCACAGCTGTTTGCAGGATACATATCTTGTGAATAAATAAACCTCATCTCCAGCGATGCTGCTCTCTAAACATCTATGGAGACGTGCGTTCACTCAAAACAGTCAGAAAATAAACAGGCCTGCTCAACTGCATCCCTCCTCTAGCCAAAACCCAGCACTGGAAAAACAGCCTTGAACAGTTAAAAGGCCCCTAAATTTCTCCTCTCCATTTTCTGATGCAGACACAGCCCCAGGTTAGGGGCTCCAAACCCCAATGTACAGTTTTCCACATGTAGTATGAGCAGGTAAAGAACAGTTAAATGCAGCACAATTGAAAATTAGCTCTAAATGCCGCAAGCTGCAATTCAGATGGATTACCAGATAACCTCAGCAGTTTCAAGAATGCAGCAAGAACAGCCTTAAATCAACATAAATACTTGCTCAGCCATTTTCATCTCAGGATTAATGTCAGACTCTGTTTTTTTCCCCTTTTGTCCTGTGGCAGTAAAACCATTTTCCAGCTCTTTTTTTTAGGGAAGGCAATTATGGTTACCAGGAAAGGGGTGAGAATGGGGGTGGATGTGGGACCCTGAGGGTAGGGAGAGCAGGGTCTGAAGAGTGGATATGAAGCTGGGGAGGGAAAGGTTGATGCTGGTGGGCTACAGAGCTCTGAAACAGTGGAGGTTGGTGGGGAGCCAGATGGATGCCTCCTGCCAGCCCCTCTTTCTACTGGTTCCATTGTACCAAAAGGCAGCTATAATGTTTTTCAATGCTTTCTTAAAGCTTGTTTTGTTTTGAAGCTCTCCTGGACCATGCCCACTGTATTGTATGCCATACTACATTCATAGAATCATAGAATAGTTAGGGTTGGAAAGGACCTTCAGATCATCCAGTTCCAACCCCCCTGCCATAAGCAGGGACACCTCACAATAAACTGTGCCACCCAAGACTTCATCCAACCTGGCCTTAAACAATGCCAGGGATGGAGCACTCACAACTTCCCTGGGCAACCCATTCCAGTGCCTCACCACCCAATCTAAACCTCCCCTGTTTCAGTTTGAACCCGTTACCCCTTGTCCTGTCACTACAGTGCCTAATGAAGAGTCTCTCCCCAGCATCCCTATAGGCCCGCTTCAGATACTGGAAGGCTGCTCTGAGGTCTTCACACAGCCTTGTCTTCTGCAGGCTGAACAGCCCCAACTCTCTCAGCCTGNCCTGTCACTACAGTGCCTAATGAAGAGTCTCTCCCCAGCATCCCTATAGGCCCCCTTCAGATACTGGAAGACTGCTATGAGGTCTCCACTCAGCCTTCTCTTCCCCAGGCTGAACAGCCCCAACTCTCTCAGCCTGTTTTTGTATGGGAGATGCTCCAGTCCCTGATCATCCTCGTGGCCTCCTCTGGACTTGTTCCAACAGCTCCATGTCCTTTTTATGCCGAGGACACCTACTCCCACTCAGCAGCCCCTCAGGTCAAGGGACAATTCTGGGGTGAGTTCTGGAGATTTCTTGATATGCAGGAAAAACCAAATCCCCAGAGAGGCACCTGTGGCCGCTGGGATAAATTCGTGCTTTATGGTCGCCTGCAAGCTGGCTGGGAACACACCCTGGCTTGCTGGAGTACAGATAAGCTCCCAAGGACTTCAAAGGGATTGCTGAACCAGACTGCAATGAATTTGTGCAGAAATGTAATGCTCAGCATGTGTCTGAGGGGATGGAGAAGAGCCGGGGTGGTTTAGATTAGATAGCGCTATTTGGCTTTCGAGAGGCTTGAGGAAGTGAAGGACACGTAATTGTCCTTTAAAGTGTAATATTTGACTTCGGTTCTCCCACACCACAGCAGGGCTGTGCAGATAAGCAGTGGAAATTATTTGTGTGTGAGGGCTTGGTACTGTTTTCATAGAGCTAATCTCCCCGAGATCAGTTTTCCATTCAGAGTATCATCATGCTAGGGTGAGATGCGGTCATACACACTTAGTTGTGCCTGCTTCTACCAATGGAAGTGCACTCTACTGGCTAGGAATAACCTCAAGGCTTTTTCTCCCTTTACTCTTACAATATCACATTTAATGATCTATGATCTATAATGATCTATATATCACATCTACGATTCTGTGATTCAATGATAGTGTTAACAGTGCATGGATAGGTAATCACATTTAACACCAATGCATGGATAGGTAATAATGCGATGTTCCCACATCCAAAAAGGGTGACACCTGATGCCCCAGTTGGTTGTCATCCTCTACATGTCAGCACTAGTCAAAACATGAATATTTTACTGACTGCTGGACTAAAACCTGAAATGGAAAATCCTTTCATCAGAAGAGCAGCAGAAGGAAGAAATAATTGTATGCTAATAACACTCTTGGTTAATTTCTAGTTGGCAATACCATCTCATTTGTCCATGATGAGGGTTTCTGACCATTGCACATGTGCCTCACCTACTGGAAGGTTACTGATGGTCGTTATTCATTGTTTGGTTCCAGCTGTGCTCTGCTAAGGAGTATAAATATACAGGCTATCCCATATCTTCAGGAGCTTATGGTGTGCTCTCTTGTTGAAAAGGTGTTTCTTCTTTCCTCTTGAAGTCAATAAAACCTTTCATTTTAAACATAAGAATGAGCTTCTTCTTCCAATGGAAGGTACACCCAAATAGCCAACACCTTTATTCAGTTTCTCCTTAGATAAACATTCCCCTTTTGATACCAGTATTTCTTTTCCTTGTAGAAATGTGCCAGACCACACAAACAATATGAAAAATCACTGCAAACTTGTCAGCAGAAACGTTTGCTCTAGAGTAAGTATGAGCCTGAGGAACAGAGCCAGAGTCAAGGCTAGGACACCAAAGATTAACTGTTCCGTTAAATACTGTAGTGGACAAACAGCACAAAGCATTTAACATGCACTGTGTGTCTCAGACCAATAAAGAAACATTGCCCAGCAAACATTACCTATATATAGTTCTCAACTGCATGCTTTGAGATTCCTTGTATAAATCTCACTGCCTTGCCTGTCTAAAGAGTATTCTTCCCAACACAATATCTGGTACCCTGGCAAGCTGCAACCTTAAAATGCCACCCTGCGCATCTTTGCTGCTGAAAGCCATGAAGACAAAAGAACATAAGAACTTTCCCAGCTCACAACCCAGTAGAGCTCAAGTCTGTGTATCATTGCCAGTAAAGGGAACTTCTGTAAGGGAAAACCTTTGTCTATTTTCAGTAGACACAGGCAGATAAATTTATGCAGTTCTCCCCAAAACACTCTTCACTAAAGTGTTCTTTTTCCTTCAAACATGAAATTCTTGTCAGTAAGTCTAGCTTTTCCCCCCAATGTGTGCCATTATTGCAACAAAAACATGATTTTTCTCTGTTAGTTTCAATAGACGCTGGACAAGAAGCTAAAAAGAAATACTAGAAATATGTGAAGCTGCATTATACACAATAAAGAATAATTTAGGATTGGCAAAAGGATGGATTTAGCAAAAGGATGCTTTAGCATAATGACAAATCAAAGAATCGTTTTCCAGTATTTGATCCCTCGGGCATCACCTGCTTTCCACAAGAGCTTCACAAGAAGTAAACTGGTAAATCAGTTCTACTCTATCCTTGCCCTGCTCACAGCAAAACAGTAAGTTAAATTAACTAGCAGCATTTACTAGGCTTTCCTTAACTGCAGGAGAGGGAGCCTGACTGATGTTAATTGCAGGGACACTGTGAGGGTTCATCAAACCAGCTGACTGACTGTATTTACACACAAAAATCATGGGAAATACTGTAATCTCTGCATTGATTTCCCCAAAAAGCACTTTCTTCCTTGCCTACTAATTCCAGAGTAGTACGAGAAGACTCATTATTCACATACAACACACTTAAGTTTGGCACTCCTTGTAGACGCTCATTCCCCACTACCATTAGCATCAGAGGAGAATTAAGTAGACCTTAAATATACGCATTTCTTTCCCTTTTTCTTCAGGGTTCTTGTATAAAACTGCCAAAATAAGTAAAAAGGTTAACCTAGATCATCATTACCATACTAATTTAGTAGAGCTATACTGTGCTGAAAGAGTATGTAGGGTTGCAGAGGTTGATTCTATGAGACTATATCAAACAAAATTCCTCTTCTCTACTTGCCTTTTTATTCCTTCTCACCAAAAACCTGCTGCAAACTGCTCAGCACAGCTGTGGTAACAGCCCTGTTAGTTCCTGCCAGCTGAGGTGTTTCCAGTGGTGTAGCAAACATTTTCCATGCCCATACTCATCCCAGCTCATCTGCAGCGGATTGTGGATTCAGGGGCCATCGGGGCAGGTAGCAGTGGTTTCGATGTCACTACATTGCAGCTACAGCTCCTCTGCAAGGGAGCAGTAGGAGAAGGAGCGGTTCTGCTCCAGCCAGGGAGGTCTGTGCCCTGCCAAATACAGGGGCTTTTGTAAAACTCCCCTCTATGCAGCATTATACTAAGGGGAAGAGTAGAAAAATATACTTAAATAGCTTAAAGTCACTACCACCACTTTATTTTGCATTCCTTAAATATCTAAGCGCAGGGATTGTTTTTGCAGGAAAATGAGTAGAATGAGGGCTGCTGTACTGTGCAGTTCATTACTTGGCCTGGGGTATTTCCTGGTGAATTATCCCTTAGCACTGGTATTCTAGCAGGCAGGCAGTAACCCATTCCCCAGGACAAGAAAAGAGATCAGAAAGCCCTACAAAGGTGTTCTGATTCCTTTTAGGCCAAGCACATTTCATGTCATTAGAGGAATAGATATAAAGGTAAAAGTACATCACAGAAGAAAATTCAGGAAATGTCATTTGTTCTCATTTTTCCCCCCATTTCCTCGTGCAGGACAGGTTAAGATTCAAAGCAGGAGGGTAAGCAATGCTTTAATACACCATTCAAAACATTTTATTCCACCCAAGTGGAGACTTGCAGGGTCTGGCCTGAACTTTTCCATCGCCTGGGTCATAGACTTGCTCTCAGTACCTCCAGCATCAAGACCATAACTTCTGGTTGAACCAGATGGTTTAGGAAAAAAAAAAAACCAAACCCAACCCCATCTTAATTTAAGTTTTCAAAGAGAGAATTCATCATGTCCCTAGGCAAATTGTTGTAGATATTAAATTCTCCAGTGGCCAAGAATGCACACCTTATTACTGGTCTGAATTCTTCAGCTTCAGCTTTCAGCCGCAGAACCTCATTATAACTTTGCTTCATTAAAGAGCCCTTTCCCCGCACCAGGACCCTTGCAGTGGTGGCTTGTCCACACGGAGAAGCAGGGGGTGATGTGCATACTGCCAGAGAGAGTTTGCATGGAATAGCTGGTAAACTCAGTGTAAATTCACAACAGAAGAATTTCCTGAATAACCTAAATTAAGGTTGGTTATCAAACCTTTTGTGTAGATGAATTTAACATTTGAAAGAAAATAAAGCGTGATCAGCATGGTGGGAGCATGTTTCTAGCATGCACCCACAATGGTGTGTGACCAACAGCAGGGACAGCACATCCCAGGACTGCTGCTGGCTTCAGGCAGGAAAGAGCCTTTGGGGCCACACATCAGTCCTGCTCCTCCATCTCCCTCTGGTTCCCACACTCCAGCCATGGCATCATCCCAGGGTCAGACGCAGCCCTGAGGGTTTGTTCCCAGCAATAAGTGCTCCTCATACAATCCTTATTCTTAGAAGTTATCCTCATGCACCGTGATACTGCCCACCTCCCTCTGCAGACCTGTGCTCACACACCTGTAGCACTACTGTAAGAATACTAATTTTTCAATTAAATACTCCAACAGGTTAGAAGAGAGGGGTGATTGGCAACAAATGGGTTATGGAAGCAGGCACACAGCAGAACCAGCAGCCTCAGCAACTCCTCTTGGGGTGAAGTTGTGACTCAGCAGTTCCTGGCTCCTTGTGATGTGTTCAGATCCTCACAGCTCATGCAAAAGGGCATGGACATCTCTCTGAGCGGCCTCCTAACCTATCTCCCATGTTACAATAGACATCAAGCATCATTAAACTGCAATATTCAAACAGCATACACAAGGCTGCGGCTCCTGGTGTTGCCACAAACCCCACGTGCAAAAGGCCATATCCATGCCGTCACAACCGAGCAGGAAAATGTTGTGCAAGTATGTTGTTCCTGTGACTGTCTACACTCCACAGGGCAGGGGGTGTTTATCGTGTTTGGCACAGCAAATCTGAGAATAAACAATGCAGGACCTGTTATTTTCCATTCAACTTTAGAAGGCTAAAGCAAGAAAAGGAAAAGGGGGAGGCAAAGCACCCTTCCAATAGGTATGTCTTAGTGTCTCTGGCATGTTGGAGCTTGACAGTTCTCCCTACTGCGTGGGTAGTGTTCATGCAAAGAGGCTTGCTTGTAACTCCAAGCAATAGCACAGCATGAAGTTAACTCACAGGATGCCTTATGGCACACTGAAACAGGTAAAATGATGACCAGCACAACAATAGTACCGCACTCTCACTCCTCCTTCAGGTTGTGATGCTCTGTGATTCATTGATGTTTGATAGCTGTTGAGGAAGGACAGAAGCATGGCAAGGTCTCTGGTTTAGTGCATGAGAACATACAGTAAGCTTGGAGGCTATGATTTCTGCTACGGTCAATAGTGGTTGCATTTGCAGCTGCTGCACAGGAACTTACATCCATGAAGTGCCTGATGGTGCAATTGGCATCCTCAGAGGGAAGCTCTGCTCCAAAGCAGAGGAAGCTTCTCTGTGCAGGGACCACATTTTCAAAGGAAAAAGGTTAGCCTGGTATGGTGATGACCTACCATATCTATACCTTCATGGGCAGCAAGCCTATGCTTTAATCAGATCAACAAGGTCCTGGAGGGCTCTTGGTGATAAGCATCCAGTTACCTATGATTCTTAAGAAACCAACAATTCTGTGCAAAAGGCAAATTATTTTCACAGTGAAATCTTCATTATTAAGATGTGTTTTGACTCTGAGATAGCTCCAGCTTCAAGCATTCTGCATTTTCTTATCATCTTTATGTTAAAAAGACGGACTACTTGGCCTATGAATGAGCCTGTTTCTTGTGTGTCAAAGGGTTGAAGAGGCTTACAGAATATTTTAACCCCCTCAGTAGACTGGGAAATGCAGAGCTTAACTTACCTAAGTCATCTTGCCATTCACTCCCACCTTCACCTGTTTCCAGACTGACTTCAGAGTACTCCATATGGAAAATATGACTTTTTTAGGGCTTCTTTACATTCTTACTATATTTTCTATAGCAAAATACTTGAAGCAAAAATCAGCCCCTTGACTGTTTCAAGCCTGGTGACCCACTGTTGCTACCTTTCAGCAGGATGCTCAGTAACCAGGAGAGTAGAAGACACCAGGGATGGCATGGTGAACAGCCAGCAGTCTCATCCCAGGTGTTAGGGTGCTTCCAAAAGAGAGGCAGAGGGAAATTCTTAGTGAGGCTTGCAAGGGGGACTGAAAGAGGAGAGTTCCCAGAATCTTGGTCAAGGGGCTGAATATATGATATATTTTCATTAATATTCCTGGCATGGGAAATAAAAGCATGTTGATTAATTTTGCTGATAGCATAATATTGGAAAGGACCATTTAAATAGATGAAGAAGGGCATGTCCATTTTGGGAGAATAGACCAGTATAAAACAGCAGGCTGAATTCATTGTACCAGTGAATAAGAGCTCTGCTGCTCAAGATTAACAACGGCAACTTATGCCAAGCTTAGCAGCTGGCAATGACAAGACAACTTAGAAGTTAGCTGGAAGTTAGAGAGTTTCTAGCTATTGACAAAGACTCTGGAATATCTGTATAGGTGGTAGTGAGGGAGAATTCCTCCCTAACCTCAGGCTGCAGCTAGATAGTGAATGATTGCCTGTGAGAGCTGGTAATGAGGTTCAGTATCACTGGTAGAGGCAGACACTTTGAATTGCAGCTGCTTGCCTCTGTTCCACAAATCAGTGGGTGCTTTAGCTAATTAAAACCTTTGTGTGATGACCATCGCCACTGATATATTCTTTTCTCTAGGGTCACCACTATAGTTATGATGAACATCATAGCCCCATATGTACATCTTTATGCAAAATATTTATTCAGAAGCATTCAAAGCAGACCTTGCTCCAGACTGGAGCATCTTCTTGCCTGAGAGCAAAGATCTTCCTCAAACTCAGAAGCCAACTGAGCAGACTTTGCCCTACAAACAAATCATTGCAGAGATGCTAGCCCTGGTGTATATGAAACATCATTGCACCAAACACATACTTCAGAGAGAAAAGGCAAAGTACATCAGATCACTAGCTTCTGAAGTTTCTGCACTGTGGCTAGATGAAAGGAAAACCACCCATAACAAGATGGTGTGAGCAAACCAAAGGAGGAACACTAAGAGTAAAGACAGGAATATGCTTTACTACACACTTCTAAGCGAGCTGCTGCACTCAGTACACTAAGGCTCTATTTCTCCTCTAAGTAGTAAGATGTTTCCAGCAAAACCTGGGTTAGAAATAGAGATATTTGCAATGCTTTTATTACCATTATAGCTCATCCAAGATGATGTGTCTGGTTTGAAAGTCGCAAAAAACCATATTCTTGTTAAAAATGCTGCCAAAAAGCTAAATGAAAACAGCCCGCTGCTGAATCCTGTGTTTGCAGCATTACCAGAGGGTTTTTTCAAGGGTGTTTATATAGACTAAGTTTCATTTAACAAGGCAAAAGCCGGAGCTCTCACATACTCCATTATTTCTCTGCAGGTCCTTCTCACCAGGGTTAAGTCTTTACACTACTTCCAAGCAAAGCAGCCAAGAAAAAGAAGAAACAAATGCTACTACTACTGAGCACAGAGGCCTCCTTTGCAAGAAATGTGATTTACGGAATGAAGTTCCTGGCATGTCTGCCTCGGGCTGTCACAACGTGTGCCTGAAATCCAAGGCTGAAACACGATCCCTGTTCGTTCCAAGATGCGTTGTGGCTTCTAGCAAGTTCTTCTGGAAGCGCAAGCAACCCTTTTCTTGGGAGCTGGGCTCTTTCTGTGCATTGCTGTGCCTTAACGGGTCTTTGCCTGAGTGCAGTTTGGGGGTGAGGACCCTTCTCATCTCCTCCAAAGTTCGGGTGAATGAGCTCTGCTTTGTTGAGAGCTCTGGAAACTTTTTCTTGTAGTTTGGAGAACTGATGCCCTTGGAGAGACACGGAGCAAAGCTCATTCTGGTACCCAAGATGAGGGTCTGTGTCCATGCTGTCTTCACCTCTCCATTGCCCACACTTATGCATCAGACACCTCATTGCTGGGAGCACAGCCACAATGGAGATCTTTTCCCATCATCTTACAAAATAGCAAGCAGGCAGTAGCAACTTGAAGGCTTTGCTGTCCTGAACTGTTGATGTAAAAGACATTTGCACCTTTTTGCAGTTCTTCAGGTGTTCCCTTCCCTCTATACAGGTGCCTTTTCTGTATTATGCTTTTCCTCAGCTGCATTTCAAACCCAGATAATATTTTACCTCTAATGAAAATTCCTCCTCATTTTCCTGCCAGTGATGGCACCATTTGTACGCCACCATGGTCTACCTCACCTTGCAGTAACAGAGACCTCGCCTAAGGCCCTCTTTTTCCAGCCTTTCCCAGGCTGCAGGGTGACCCAGCTCTTTCCCACAGGTCTTACATCACCAGGGGCTGATCCCATGGGAGGCACCACTGAGGATCAACAGGTGGGGAATTGCCAGAGAGTGGAGGTCACAAACCTTCCAACACACAGGTGTTTCCCATGGCTTTGGGTAAAATCCAGTTACACAAAGGAGAAGCATTGCCAGCACACATTATCTGCGTCGTGAACAGGTATATCCTAAGAGTAGTAGCAAAGAAACCGACAAGATCTGCAGAACAAAGAGAGACACAACCAAGTCAAACAAAGTCAGCCTGACCGTTGCCTCCGTGTTTGCTTCAGCGGGTTCTGGCGCTGACCCTGTTGGAACCAGAGAGTTTTGAAACTCATGAGTTTCTTCATTCTCATCTTTCAGTTTTACAGTACACGTTTTTTTCCCACAAATGTCTCCGAGGCCGTGTGGGATGTGGTCCAGCTCCCATTAAGGTCAATGGGAGTGCTGCCACTGGCTTCCCTGTGGGTCTCAGCCCTCTCCCATTGTATTACATTTCCAACTGCAATTGGAGACAGCTTATTTCAATTTTTTCCTCTCCTAGTGCCCACAATGGGCAAAGTATTTTCCAAACAGAAAAGAAGGTCCCACTGAATGTCCCTAAATTCTCTAGAGATACTGGAAAAATCCTCCTAATTAAATACATTCAACATGCAAGATCTCAACTGTTCACTAACAATTTTTTTTTAAGGCTTCTCTCCCATGTAGTTTTGCTTCACTGTAAAATAGCAGGGATTAAATCCTGATTCTGCTGAAGTTTGTGGAAGTTTTTCCAACTAGTTTTCATTGGGGCCATGTTGTCTTCTTTCGTCTCCATCTTTAACACTATGGGACCACTACTGAAAACCTCCTAAGAGAAGCAATGATGGCACAAGGGTCAGTTTGTCGAACACTTGCTTGTCAGGTTATTTTAATCCAAATGTAGCATAATACTCCCCCAAACACACAAAACCCCCAAGAAAGGCAGGTGGTGAAGCACAGGAATGGGTTGCCCAGGGAAGTTGTGAGTGCTCCATCCCTGGCAGTGTTCAAAGCCGGATTAGACAAAGCCTTGGGTGCCATGGTTTAGTGTGAGGTGTCCCTGCTTATGGCAGGGGGGTTGGAACTGGCTGATCTTAAGGTCCTTTCCAACCCTAACTATTCTATGATTCTATGACATAAAAAGAACGGAAACAGATGCCAACTGTGTTAGTTTGTCTTCAGAAAAACAGAAGCCTTATGCAAAACTTCATTGCACTCCAGCAGTGGTGAACACAGACTAACAGCTTACAATAGAAATGGCAGGGCAGCAGCTCACTGCTCTTACACAGAGGCTAAAAGCATCAAACCATCTTACTATTAGCCAAGTAACTGGAAAGTCTGCAGTATACTTCAGAAATGCAACAGTGCTGAGAACCACTTGGAAGTGAGACCATTAAACATAATTCTGTTTACAGAAGACTTTATCCTCATGGTAATGTCTGGTTTGGATGACCCGATTCATCTGCAGGAAAAAAAAGTAGTAAAGCTGCCCCCAGACATCAAACCAATAAATAGTGAAACATTGGCTACACAGTCTTAAAGAAAACTACTACTAGCAAGTACTATCTCTGAGCCTTTATGTAAAGGCTTTGGAGACAGGTTACAAGCAGCATGGACATCCCAAAGTGGGGGCTTCCTGAAGGAAAGATGAACTTAGAGTGATGAAAAACCATCTCTATGCACAAAGAGCTGCGTCTCTTCTCCAGAACAAATGGATTAGGAGCATACATTTGGGATTCAATCTAGTTAGCTAGAAAAATTCAAGTGATAGCTGCCAGCCACCAGAAAAAACAATTGACAGTGACTAAGAGCTCTGGTTTGCTGCATGAGCTACAGTGAGCCATGACATCTTGTTTTCATTCTTTAAGTAAAACTAACCCAGTTGCATTTTGTGTTCACAATCCAGACTTGGATTCAGAAGTCACTCCATAGATGTTCCCAGCTAGCCAACTCATTCCAGAATTTAGGGATAAAGTATGGATTTGTTGTTATTGTGAATATACACAGGACTGCAGTTTAATTACATCGCCCAGCAGTGTCATTTTGCCACCAGTATACTCATCCTCATCTGGAGTTTTTATTGATTATCCCTATTGTTCAGCATATGGGAACATAGCCTTCAGCAGCCTGGGAGACTGTCTACCAAGAGGTTGCCTATACATGGAAGATCCTACATCACACCAGTTCTTTTGCTGACACATTGGTGTCATAGAATTACAGAATCCCAACCTGGTTTGTATTGGAAGGGACCTTAAAGCTCATTCAGTCCCAACCCCCTGCCATGGGCAGGGACCCCTTCCACTGGAGCAGCTTGCTCCAAGCCCCTGTGTCCAACCTGGCCTTGAGCACTGCCAGGGATGGGGCAGCCACAGCTTCTCTGGGCACCCTGGGCCAGCGCCTCAGCACCCTCATAGTGAAAATGGCTCACTTCAGAGGAGGGAAGCGATTAGAAAATAGAACAGAAAGGGGTTAGAAAACAGGATATTTCAGTTGAAAGTGACCTACAACAACCATGTAGTCCAACTGCCAACAAGTAAAAACCCTAAGCAGGAAAGACCCTTTGGTGGAGAGGCAGAATCCTAATCAAGACACTCTCCTAAGCTGAGTGCTGGGAGGACGTGTTTCTGCTTGTCCATGTACTAGTGCAGTCAGCATTAAAACTTTTGGGGTTTATTCCCTTTCCTTCATTTAGAAATGGATCTTGTATGTCAGCCTTTTACTTTTGGTCCAATATCTTCTCTGCATTGTTCTCATTGACACATCTACTGTTGTGCTGCTCTATCAGCCTTGATGGAGTTAATGCTACCTTCTTTATTTGCAAGGACCAAAACTCTAAAACCAGGTTGTGGTTGTCAGTAGCTCCCCAGTTGCTAGACCAGCCTCTCAAAGTCATGAACTCTGCACTAGCATCAAGCTTACTTATGCTCACACTGTATTTACCAAGGTGAAGTAAGCTTCACACATTGTTTGTTTACCAGAAGAAATATCCATGTTTGTGTGGCATGAACTGAAAGGAGGAGCTCTGAAATCACTTCCTTCTGCTGCTGGAAAGAGGCAGAGCCAGGATACCTCTTGCCACATCACTCTTGGGTGAGCTTGTAGAGACTTGGTGTAAAGCATCCCTCCAGCCTGTCCAACACATCTTGGAGGAAGCCTTGACAGAGTTCTATCAGAGCCAGAAATAAAGGTGCGTGGTAAAGGCTACTGCTGCACGCTGATTTCTGGTCTTAGCTGTCTGCCATTTACATCAGCATAACAATCAGTCAACTAATTGCTGTGGCAGAAAAAGGTTTGTACATATCTCAAGATACATAAATAATTCCACTAAGTAAGAGATACATGAGGAATCCCTGAAGCTTGCACAGCAATATCTAAAGTGGTGAATACCTGATTATGATATTGACCCATAGCATCTTCTGTCCCAGCCAGAACTGAAAAGCCATATTAAGCTCTTGTCAGAGTTTAGGTTCTGCTAATCTCCTAGCAGAGATTTGGAAGGTGTACTAGACTTCTGCCCTCTTTTATCCCCCTTTTGTCTCCTCTGCATGTGGGTGGGTGGGGAATGAAGAAACTAAGACCATACCTACAGTGCAGATGCCTTAGTGGGAAGCTCATTGTGTTCCTTTGCCCGAACAGTGACACTGAAAGCCCTCTTGGCTGAGTTACAGTAGCATCAAAAAGCTCGAAATAGCTGCCCTGGTTTGGGGTCTGCTGGTTTTTACAGCTATGGGGAAATGTCTCCTTGGCTGATTTCCTGGGACATTAGCAAGAATTTACAGCTCTAGGATAAGCAACGTTAGTCTGCTCCAGTTTTAGGCAGGCCCCATAAGCCAGTGGTGGCTTCGCAGCAACCCCAGTGAAATGTCACTTCCTACCACAGCTTGGACCAAGAGCTGGAAATAGAGCATCCTTGTGTGAAGATCTTGCAGCTTAAAAGGGAAAGCAAGTCAGAGGTCTTTTAGACAGCACCATACTGCAAGTTAATGCACTGAGAAGCACCAGCAAGGATGGCAAACCATCAGCCAAATAAGACTGGCAGCACCAGGGAATCCAAGAGGGAGAAGTACAGTTTATCTTTTCCCTTTAATATTTTTAAGCACATGTAGTACTACTTTGAGCACATAGAGAGCTTTTCTCTGTACCTATCAGGACAAGCTGGACAAATACCATTATCCATGACCTAAAACGCAAACCCAGAGCCCTAGTTCAGCAGAGCTTTTATTATACATTTTTATTGAACACATGTGCAAGCCCCATTAAAGCTAATAAAACTCAAAGATATACTCACATTATTTGTTCAACAGGGATCAGCCCAGGGATATACTTAAAGCACCTCCGGGGTTCAAGGAACTGAGTTAAAGTCACTGTTCCTGGTCTGTCTTCTATTCTCATTACTTATGTACTAGTTAAGAAAGTTCTTCACTTTTTCTCCATCACCTTTCACAGTAAAGGCTTTTCAGCAGCTGCAGACAAGATTCCTCTCTTTTTGAGGGCATATAATCCTCAGCATGGGCAATATTAAGAGGCTGAGCTGTATAAAACAAATACGGATTTTGCTAGTATTTTTTCCATATCTAAGAAAACCTACCCTATTTTTCTTTTCTAATATCAAAAATCTTTGGCCACATATGCAGCCAAAAGCAGTAATATACTTTGTAATATTATTAAAACCTAGAATTGTTCATGAACATACTGAAGGGATTTTAGTAGTTTCCCATAATGGAGCCTGGGCTGGCATTGCTTTAGACATTTTACTGCAGAAGAAATGTCAAGCATGCACTCATCCCTCTGACTGCAGTTCAAATCAAACAAACCAGGCTAGACATCTAATAACAAGCTTTGTTCACTCTCGAATGGCAGCTAGGGAAATATGCCTCATTTTAGATGTTATTATACGCATGATCTAGAAGGACACTGCAAAAGCAACAAGCACAGCTCTTTCTTTTCTGAGTGACCCGTTTCAAGCTACTTATTTAACCAAGAAAATATACATAGGGCTTGCAGTAAGAATGTCTTCATAATGCAGTATTCCCTGCCATCAATTATGATTCATATGGCTAGATTTTTCTTAATAACAGGAACTGGAGACATATGGAAACCAACATTATCAAAGCTTGAAAGTAAATTAGAGCTAATTGTATAGGGCTAATTTATGAAGGCAATATGACATGCCTTGTTTGCAGCTCTAGTGCCAAAATAAAGAACAAGCACAATTTATAGATTGCTTCCTACATAAAAGTTAACATTTAAACTCTATTTTTCTTTTGCAGCTCTGTTTAAGAGATGATCTGAAGATGGAAGAATGCTTTGCGAGGTCTGCTGCTGCTCCATGGTCAGGATGGTTTGCTATTTCTCCTTTTAGAAACCAAAAAACCTCTTTTCTACTGGCTTCAGACAACTTTGCAGGGTTCCGCAGTGAAGATGGGAGGAAGATGCAATTCCCCTCCACATGTACCTCTCTGCTCCATTGGAAATCAACTTGAAGCTGTCCTGGCATGGCTGGAGATGCCTCCATAACCAGACCCTCAAAATCAGCGATCCAGTGCCTTGAATGAGCGTATACATTGGCCTCTTTTTGTTCCTAAATTCCTATGCCTCAACTCTAAATATTTACCCTAGCAAATATTACCCAGCCTATGGACTGCAGCTGCAAACAGCATCATACCTCCCTCTGCAGAGATGGGCTAAAGGCCCTTGCAAAGGCTCCTGGGTGTCCAAAGCACCAGACCTACTTTCTTCCAAAACAGCTTCTTATCATAGTAACACAAAAGGTCACAGGAACAGTCTGCAGCCTCTCTCAGCAAAGGGAATAAATGTGCAAACAAAGCCATTAGCAGTTTCCAAAATAAACTGCTCTACCCAGTCACCAGGACTGCGGTGCACCCCATATGCCCTGCATGGAAACGCTTGCTTACATGTCAGCAGAGCAGCTGTGAAGAGCTGGGAGCCAGAGGCCTCTCAGTTTGACCACAGAAATGCCACCTTCATCAGTTATTGTGATACTGTAAGCTTTAAAAGCATTAAAGATCAGCACAGGGAGATCAAGAGAAGGGTTTTCACCTATCAGCCCTGCTCCTTATGGCTCTCTCTGATTAATGCTCACATCAAACAGGTGTCACCTTAAGAAAAACACCAGGAAAAGCTGTCCCAAAGGAACATGTTATTCCTGAAAGGACTCACACACAAATTACTGGGAGCCATCTGTGCCACAAAGATTTCAGCAGAGACACAGCAGCCAGAAAAGGAGAAAAATCAACAGCAGTGAAAGCAAACCTTCCCATTTCAGATACAGCAAAAAGGCTCGAGTCAGCTCTAAGAAAGGTTTGTCCTGATTAATATGGCCCTTATCAAGCTGGCAGGGACCATTCACCCCTCTTGCACTTCCTCAGTGTCCCCTCTGGCACCCCTTCTGAGCTCCAGCTCCCTCCCTCTTCCCAGGGCTGCCTCATTTGCCTGCCCTCTCTCCTGGAGTTTGTTTTCCTGCTGCTATGGTTCTCCCGTTGCTGGTATAAACAGGAGCTGAACTCTCCTGCATGACTCAGGATCTGTTTGCTTTGGTGGGAGCTCCCAGTCCCATCTGTGAGACCTGAACCAGGTCCTCCAAACACCAATAATCCAAACCACAGCTTGCCCTCACCCTAAAAGCCTCCCATGGGTTTTGTGGTATCAAATCAAAGAGCATAAATGCATCACCAGCATCTCAATTCTCCCACTAAACCTCTTACCTTCAGATTACAGAGCAGAAAATACATCTTCAGGTTTGAAAAGCTCCTGCTAACCTCTGATAACACTATAAGTAAATAAAGCTCTGTTTGAAACAAGCATTCAAACAGCTGAGTGGGCACCGCATAATCGATAGTGACAGGTATTAATGGGGCAAACACATTTACAGAGGCTGCAATTAGACCCAGGTTGGAAACCTTAACTGTCTGATGAGACTTAACACCCAGCTAATTAGCTTTAAAAACTCATTTCCACGTGCCACCACCTTTGTTTACTCACAGAAGGGGAGCTGGGTGTCTGGCAATTGCCATGGCCATCAATCCAGGAGTAGCAGCTAATCCTATTTTATTACCATCATTAACCAAGTATGTGCACCGTCCACAGGGCAGCTGCCTGCTCTTCCTCTCCCTTCCTGCACTCCAGACTCCACATGTCCACACACCAGATACTGCTTCTCAGCCTACCCACGATACTACCTCCAAGTACTCCGTTTCTCTGCTTTATCCATCCCATAGAAGAGGTTTTGGGGTTACACAGCCAACACACCTCCTCTCACCTAGAGCTCCAGGATGGGCTTCCCCACAGCCAGAGTTAGTTCTGGAAACCAAACTCCCTTTCCTGAGGCTGGATGTGGCAAATTCTCCCCAAAACCAGGTCCTCTGTAGCCAGCAGCTATAGAGCTGCTCAGCCACCCTCACTACTGCTCTTACACTTTGCTCTCTCCCAGACTCTTTGTCTCCCCAGAGAAGATACCATTAAACTCTCAGTGAAAGAGTCTAAGATCAAAAAGTAGATATTAAAAAGAACTTACAAGGTTTAAAACACAAAGGACTGATATAACCAAGAGAGTGTGTAGAGACTGCAGTCAGGAGGGTCCACAGAGATTTGCAGCACCTGAGAGGTGCAAATGTGCAAAGATCTATGCCAGGAAGCAAAACTGGGGAGAGTAATCCATGAGCATTCAGACTTCAGCTCATTTCAGGGCGATGTGGGGAGGATAAATGAAAACCATGGTTAGAGCCTTGCATGAAACAGTTTGCAGGTTTCATTTATTTAAGGTTAGCTGGTCCTTGGACTCCTTTTCCCAAGAGGCATGTGTCTTTCCATTAAAACAAGGTGGCAAAGCACAGCTCTAAAGAACATTCTTCAGTACTCGAGTTATTTTACCTGCATGGCAAGCAGCAGGCAGGCTTAATTCCAGCTTGGAGAGAGAAACAAAGAATGAACTCACACCTGAGCCCCATGCCAAAGTAAGTAAACAAATGCACTGTGAGTTATGGGACCTTCATTCTCTCAGCTGCGTTTGCTTGTTTGCTTGCCCAGCTCCTTTTCTTCATGGCAAGGGGCCATTTTAAAGGGCCTTTATCTGCTACTATTTACATTAAGATTTCTGTTTTACAAAGTATGTCACAGAGAGTACAAACCAACCTCTTCAAGCCCAGGTGCCTAACACTGGGTTTCCCAACGTAGACTCACCCTCTTAAAGCAGAGCTATTCAATGTCTCAGACTACAGACTTCATCAGATCATTTTTCCCTCAGATGTTACAGTTCCCTTTCTTCCATTACGGATGCCCCAGGCCAGACATCCAGGTTTTGATGTGTTCAGAGTCTGCCCAGAGTGCTGCTAAGCCACTCCTGGAATTTCTGAGTGTATTGATCCCCGCTGGGTCAGCACTGGCTCTGCTATGCTAGGAATCCCGTGGTCATGTTGCTGCCTGATAACAGGGAATATTACCAGATAAAAGGAGAAGAGGAATGACTCGTGGCACAGAAAAAGGGAATGGAGCAGAAAATACCAGCAAATAACCTTACCAATATCATATGCTGACTAAAACCACTTTCTCTCTGCATTCTTTGCCCAGCATCAAATGACAGAACCAATAATGTTATCATGTGCCAGCCTGCACAAGCCAAGCCTTGCTAATCTTTCCTCATTCATTCCTTCTGCGCTGTGCCACAGTACGCCATCCCAAGGAGCTGAATTGCCCTTTTGTTATTTCAGGTACAGTTACTAGCCCTGGTACAAGCCCATTCCTCCTCCTTAGAGTCCCCATTGTCAATGGTTGTTTACTGTGGGCACATTTGTGCTCTCCAGCATCGGGACATCTGGGGACTAGCAGCACTAAGCATTGCCCAACCGCCCGGCATCCTCAGCAAGGCACTGAAACAAAGCTCCTCAGTATCTCTTTGTATACCAGCATCTCAGATCAGAAGGAACAAGATAAATGAGGTTGCTGAAGCAATGGCTTATCTCTTCTTTCGTTTCCTTTGTGTTATCTTAATCCTAGGTAGGAAAGCAGCCTTCCAATACCTAAAGGGGACCTACAAGAAATCCGGAGAGGGGTTTTTTACAAGGGCCTGCAGACACAGGGCAAGGGGAATGGCTTGAACCTGCCAGAACAGGGCAGACTGAGCTGAGCTCTGAGGCAGAAGCTCTTCCCTGTGAGGGTGCTGAGGCGCTGGCCCAGGGTGCCCAGAGAAGCTGTGGCTGCCCCATCCCTGGCAGTGCTCAAGGCCAGGTTGGACAAAGGGGCTTGGAGCAAGCTGCTGCAGTGGAAGGGGTCCCTGCCCATGGCAGGGGTTGGAACTGGATGAGCTTTAAGGTCCCTTCCAACCCAAACCAGGCTGGGATTCTATGAAAGAGCACAGCCTCAGTGCAGGAAATCCAGCTGACTGCAGCCTGCACTATCCAAGTCACATCATATAAGGTGATGCTAAGGCACCGTATAGACATCTAACAGCCACAGATCAGCCTTGTGTTCTGTTTGCAATGTATATTCTTATGCCATGTAATGTAATTCAGTGATCTCAGGCGAAAACCCTAATTCAAAACAACCAGAGGGTGGGAGGGTTTCAAAGCAAAACAGGCTGGTGGGAAGAGTCAGACACTCAGTATTGATCCCATTGCTTGTTGAGCCCCAGTTTCATCAGGAGGGTGGTGGAAAGACTTGGTGCAGTATTTGTTGTCCACTGCTTAGAGAGGAGGAGACTAAGGAGCAAAGGAGAGCTGTAGCATATGGGGTTACCAAGGAATGGGAGGAAGTAAAATTGAATGAGTAAAGCTACTGTAGCTTTTGGTTGCCCTAGACAACCTTATGGAAAGAAAGACATGGTCACAGCCTTGAGGAGTATACAAACAAAACCCACCAAGGCAGTGCAGGAGAAAGAAAGTATTAGGCAGAAAGAAAGAAACTAAGAGATTTAAAAGTCAAACAACTGGGTCGTTTCATCAGTAAGGCAGATCCTAACCTTAACTGAAATGCATTTATACAGCTTGTACCAGTTTGTAATTACGTTTGTAATAGTTTTACCCCTTACGGGTGGCGTGATTGAAAAGCACAGAACAGTGACTGAGTCAGACCCATCCTGCTTCCCACAGGATCAGCAGCAGATGCTGGTACCTCACAGCTCCTACCAGCTTCCTGGCTGCTTTCTCAGTGGCTTGTTTCCTCTGAGTCACTGCATTGCATAAGGAGTGATGAATCCAGCCTTCACTCATTTACTTAGTTCATCTTAAAAAGTAATATCTATTTCTGGCCTTCACAATATCCTCTGGCAATGGGTCCCACAGTTAATTTTGTTGAGGACAAAAATGGGTTTTCCTTGACTTGTCTAACCTGCTGCTTGATCTTTTCACTACTTATGCCCTGTTTGTTTTGCTGTGACAAACAGTCAATAAGTGTGCCCTCGGTGCATCTGCCGCATAGGCTTGACCAGTTTGCTTCTCTTTTCCAGATAAGCAAAAGGATTGCTCAGCAAAGAGCTTTGGAGAGAGCCCATTTCCTCAAGGAGGAGGCAGTAAGCAAGAAGGTTAAGAAGACACTTTTAAGACTAGCATAAGGGAAAGAACAAGGTTGTGGGAATTGAAAAGGTGTGAGGCATGGCCTGGGGTTGAGTGATTGATGTGAGGTCTTAAAGCAAAGCCCAGAATGCGATGAGTTTCATTTTCATAAGAAACACTGCAGTCATTATGTGGTGGCCAGGAGGCTGTGCAGCACTAAATATTGCTGATGGTTAAGGGCTTCTTTTTAAGAGCTCGGATCTTAAAATATCATGTGTAGGCACCAGCAAGCAGTTATTTGTGGGAAGTGGTTACCAATGGACAGAGAACCCAGCTGCCATAAACATTGCAACTTTATTTTCTTCCTTTGTACAGCTATTCCCCAAATGTGCCAAATAAAACACATTCTTCTAAACAGACCCACTATTATTTAATGGCTTCGCCATGCTGGGTTAGAAATTGCAGTGTCATGAAAACATCCTTTAAATAAATAATAAAACCTGATATTCCTAAGAACGGGGTCTTTCATGTGGAAGGAGCCTGCACAGTCTCACAAAACCCCCACCACTTCCACCACTGGAACAGGTAATAGCATTCAACAATATTGCTTGAGTAAATGTGAACTAAATACCATATGGCATTTAACAAGCAGTGGAAATGCAAGTGGAAAGAAAACCTCAAATAATAATCCAATTATCCTTAGTGGGAAGTGGACCAAGAGGCTGGAGTGAGCATCCCTCTATGGAAACATCAGTGGGCTGTGAGAGACCAAGGTGCTGTTGCAGCAGCTGCTGGGGGAGATGGGTACCTCCAGCACTCCATTGCTCCTAGCAAACTGATGAGCATTAGGTTTAACATTATGAATACCCAAATCCTGGAGGGTTTGTGAAGGGTGTTCCCCCCAGCTGCTGCCTACATGATATCTGACATTATCTTGGTGCTCCCTATAGTTTGAATGTGACAAAGAACACAAAGTAATTAATCTCTGGGAGCTTATTACAAAGACACAAATTCCACATGCTTTCCATGCTGTTTGTTCATCTGCAAAAAGAGCTTTTCCTAAAAACGCACTGGTAGCCCATGAAAATACACAATTTGCCTTCTGCGTTATTGTCTGCAAACCACTGAGGCTGCATTGCGCGGTAGACTTTCTATCTCATAGATTTTGCAACCTAAATTGCAGCAAAGCAAGGTAACAAATGCAAAAGGATGGAAAGAAGAAAACGAATCTCAAGACATAGAAAGAAATATGTCCTTACGACAAATATAGATGTGCTGCAAGTCCCAGAGTGAAAGGCAAGATGGAGAGGAAAATCAGCAGCTTACCAAAAATGGATGAACGATAAGAGATTTACAGAGCTTTTCCAGGGGAGGAAAAAGGCTTTGCCTGACAAGGGTTCAAATGAGTCAGAATATAGAAGAAGCAAATTCAATGGCCAGTTATAAAATAGTCTTAATTTTCAGCCTGGACACAGCATTAACCATGATCCAGACTGAGAAAGGCGGCCGAGACCACAGCCTGAGAGCAAAATGCGACTCCCATCCAATGACTTCATTGAAGTGATGTCTTCCTGGCATCAGCTGGCTTCTCTGGAGAAGTCTCCAGCCACCATCCACAGTTAGTGTGTTTGCACATTGGGATCACACCCAGGCAACATTCAGTTCCAGCTGGAAACCAATCAGATCACTGAGCTCATACTCCCCAGGAGAGGTGAGCAGACATCCAAAACCTGATGGAGCATCAATTGCTTCTGTGCAGAGACCAAGGTTTTTCTTAATAACATAATGTAATGCTTCCAAAGATCACCTACTTCGAAGTACAATCATCTTGTTCCATTCAACTTCATTCTATGATGAAGTCCATCACTCTGTGAATGAAACTGTTTAAATATGACATTGTCAAGAAGAAAACACAGTTTTTAATGATTATTCAGTTAATGTCCCCAAAAAATATAGAATCATAGAATTGCAGAACAGTTAGGGTTGGATAGGACCTTAAGATCATCCAGTTACAACCCCCCTTCCATAAGCAGGGGCACCTCACAATAAACCATGCCACCCAAGGTTTCATCCAACCTGGCCTTAAACACTGCCAGGGATGGAGCACTC
>NDXB01021850.1:11750-37497 GCA_002631895.1 Agapornis roseicollis | reverse complement strand
ATGGGCCGAAGAACTCCCACTGGTCAGATAACAACAGTCCAGTAACCAAGGTACAACACAAATCACTATCGCTATCACCAACAATAATAACAATGACAAAGAAAACAAGGGAAGAGGGTACGATACCACCTGCCAAAAACGAGCCCGACCGGGAAGTTCCCCCTCCTTCCCTTGTTTTCTTCTTGTTAGCTTCTTAAGTTCACCTGTCAAAGCTAGAGAAATGTATTTGAGAGTCCCATTGAATTCAGTTTTTGGGAAGAATTTCTGAATTCTTGCAAAGTCTTTTCACAATTTCATGAACCGAGAAGTGGCATGGAGAAATAAGTGACATCCACAACTTACCTATGTTCTGTTCTTGTCCAGTGTAAGCAGCAATGGTGCAGTTTCTCTGTTTCACTTTAAATCTAATTCCAGTTCTGTTCTTGCCATCGCATCTATAGGCTTCCAAAGGATTTTGGAGTGAGCAAAGATCTTGTGAAGTCTCAGAATTATCTTGCCACCTGCAAATGTGGGGAAGATCATTAGACTGCTTACATTGCTGAAGAAGAGCTGGGCATGTCACAGTGACTTGTGCTGCTTGGTGCAGCCTGCTCTATGTTGAGAGTTGTTCTGCACTACCCAGCACTCAGCTCAGGGCCTCTTCTGGGGCCCACGCAGTGCCTTGTACAACGGAATTATTATTCTGAGCATTTTTTTCTATCCAAATGTTGTGGAATATGATGTGGACCAGAGCAACTTTTATAGTATGAAACTGAGGGTATGTGCTGTGGGCACGTGGGGTCAGCAAGAAGGCCTGTTGAGAGTGCTAAAACTTGCTGGGCTAGTGATGGGGAAGTATATTAGTGGGTGTCAGACCTGAGTTGGCCTTGTCCATGCTGCTACTGGGGTGGTCCCTGGTGTGAATAGTCCCCCAGACCACACCAAGGTATTGCTAGACTGTTTAAAAATGGCTTACTCTAATTAAATGACAGCCCTTTCTTTGGGAGTGCTAGAGTGTGCCTCTCTGGAAGACTGGAGTGGCAATTACACTTTTAATAAGGTTAAGTGTGTTGAGGAGGAAATGTTTCTTTTAAAAGTGAAAATGATTTCTTGGTGGGAGTGGACTTCTGAGTTATTCCACTTGCAGCCCCAAGGCGAGGCATAGGCTTTCTGCAGACTGATGTCAGATTTTTCTAGCTGGAAGCAAGACTCCTTTTCTTAAATCATAAAGCTTCTTTTCAAATAGAGAGCTGGTAGCCACTGCTTTTTGAAGAGCTGTCATAGCAAGAGAGCCAAGAGGTAGGCTGAAGTAGGCAGTCTCTACCCAAGCAGTATCCTGCCCCTTTGAAACTTACATATTTTGATAGGTACAAATTCCAATTTAATGTTAGGCAATGAAAACTCTTCAGCTGATGAATAACTTGACAAAGACTCTCCAGAAAGTCACAAGACCTTACAGCCCTCTGCTAGGTGGCTGATACCCGTGATAGTGCTAACTCTGTTGCAGGCTGGGTTTGCATTTGGCATTGACTGTTAAGAAACAAGGTGGATGATTTAATGCTTTAAAATATCAATACTGATCAGAGGATATTAAGACAGGTAACTGGTTCAGTTTCCATCTTAACCTCTGAAGGGTATTTTGGAGTCAAAGATGAGCCTGTTTGATTTTTCTGGTGTCTTAATGCATTGAGCTGAACCTGATCCCTTTACATCCTGCTAATATTTCATATATGCTGAAGTAGTAACCACGAAGCTGGAGAGTTGTGGTATATAAGGCAGCATTATTGGTCTTGCTGATAAAAGTTTAAAGCCTGATGTGAAAATATATGTATGATAGTTCCGAAGAATGAATAACCTCAGTGGTACATGCTAGGGTGTGCATTTTTGAGGCCATGTTGTATCTCATTCAGAACTGGAGTTGCACAAGAGGTTTGTTAACACTAAGATAAAAGCATCCTTACTATCTGCTGGTCTGGAAGCTGGTAGCACTCCAGATATTCAAAAATCCAGCATCTAAGTCTGTAGGGCTCTCCAGATGTTCTTGGGGTTTTCCCTGCATCCATCCTTGTTCTCTGCTTGCTGTGGCTGTGACTGCTTAATTGGGCAAATAGTAGAGAATGGAGGGATGATCCTTTCTCAGCCAGTTCAAGGACTTTGGGATCTACAGCGGTTCTTTGCTTGCATTGCATCTAGGTTTCTTTATCAGGTGAGAAAGATAGGGATAGGACAGCATGGAGATCTGTTCCTCTGCTGGGGTTGGGATGTAGCAGTAGGAGTGAGCTTCCAGGCCTGGGGACTCAGTTCTTCTCAAAACTGCACATTTTCATCTAGTTTGTGTTCATGGAGGGTTTACTATGGCTTGTACATGCTATAAGGATCAAGTCTGAAATAGTTTTCCTCACTTTGTTTTTTCTAGTAGATTTTAATGGTATTCATCTCAGTTCTGCTAATTTTTCTTGAAGCTCTCCTGATATTTCCTGATTTTTTTAAGTGCCTGATTTACATACATGTTATTTATACATGTGTGTATAAGCTTTATCTAATCCCTACAAGCTACAGGGGAAAAAAGCTAGAAGCAATGCAACTGCTCTAAGAGGCTGAACTAACAATTGACAAATAAATGTATTGTAATTTATATTTAATGATGAGATTTTTGAGGAATGACTATTCTTTTTTTTATTATTATAGGCTTTTCCAGTATAACATTTATTCTACTCTTACTTGCTTTAATGACTCTTACAGGTAAATAAGTATAGGCTCATTTATTTTTTCGGCTGGAAGGAAATAGGATCATAGCCTGGCATTTACATTTTGCTACCCTTCACATCATGTCTTTTAGATCTCATCTGTTTAAATTTGAGCTGCAGTTACAGATTTGTGTGCGTTCCACTGCTGGTATCTATTGCTATAGTAGCTGGGATGTTTCCCAGAAACATCAGCAATAATCCCCCTTTTCCTTTCCTGGGGGAAGGGTTTGAATTATTTTCTTCATTCTTATTACATCACTGAATACTGGGATACAGCCCTTCATATTAATTTTGAATATTTGAAAAAAAAAATATAAAATTCCTGGAACTTTATTCTAAGCCTTTTGTCCACCCAAATATTACTTTGGGTATGAACCATTTATTACGTATAAAGGTGCCTCTGAAGGAGAGAGTCAGGCTGCTTTTTGCTGAAGTAATTCAACTCTTAAGGAAGAGGAGGTCTTTGCTGACATAATAAACCTTTTAAAAAATAAATGTAGGAAGCTTGGAGCCTGCCCTCCATTTTCTAATTTGTAAAACCATTTTTCTGTTGCCTGATGCTGCTTAAAAATTGGTTCCTGTAAATTTAAGGGGTTTATTAATGTGACTTGCATTAAAATGCTGTTTCTATGGAGTCAAAAGTATGCTCTGCCTGCTGATTCCACAAAAAAGTAGAAGAAAAGTAAATAGTTGTTCCACTTCTGCATATAAGAAAAGATCAGGAATATATGAAAAGCCTTCCTTTAGTTAAAAAATACAATTTTCCTTTAAATCCTCCTGAAGAATGTATTTGTTAGGTATTTGTGACTTGAGGGTTTTTTAAACAGAGGCAGCCTGAGTATAGGTGTGTAGCTGGCTTTAGAATGTATATTCTTCTAAGTTTTCACTGATACGTGTACTATAAGCATTTCGTGTATTTAGGGGGTCTATGCTACTTCTAGATTAGAGAATATGAAGTTTTGAACCTGCCACAGTTTTTAAAGTAACCTGCATTATTCTCTTTTTGCTGTGAGTACATGCTCCACTCTTACTAAATTTCAAGGATTACTTTGGTAAAATTCCCAGGGCATTTGGCTTGGCATCTGCTAAGTTAATTCCCATGTAGCACTGTAATAGGATATAAATTAGGACTCTGGGGATAAGTGATAGTGTTCAGTGAAGATGAAACTGAAGGATATGAAAGGGATTGCTTTGCTTACACTGCAATTGGTTATGGAGAGGTAGAAGAAAGTTTTTGTGGGAGCAGATGAAGGTGCTTGAGCTCTCTTTTTGTACCAAGCTGGACCTTAAAACTGAATTTCCTTGCAAAAAATGTTTTCCCTTGATCATATAAATGAGAATAAACTTGCTGTGATGAGTGAGAATAGGTGTTGATTGTTAACTACCATCTGCAATGAGCCAGGTCTTTCTTTCACAAGTCTCCCTCCAGGTCTCCCCTAATCTGCCCATTCCCTCACCTTCTCCTATAAATTCCTGGCCTGACTCCCTTCACCTTCTTCTCAATTATTTTACTATCAGTAAAAATCTCCTGGATCTGTTAGGGTTTTTTAGATTCCCAAACTTCCTTCTCCTGGGCAAAAGGAACAACTACAGTGAGGGTTAAGAAATATGCTGCAGTTAGATATGTTCTAATTAGCTCGTGTCCTTGTTCTCTTCTATGATGGGCATTCTTTTGTTCAGTTAAGAGAAAATTTTGGTGTTGCTCAGTCGACCTGAAGTTGTGTCAGGTGGTATCATATCCATGAAAGTCTGCATGTAGGCAGGAGGGAGAAGGAAAGCGTATCTATTGATAAAGGAAGAAGGAAACAGCTTTCATAAAAATGCTTCTGCTGCGTGTTCTTTACCACTGTTGATGGGTCTCTTCAAACTTTGCTATACCTGCCGCATTTCCTTCTCAACTTTTTCAGCTTTTTTGCTTGGTAAAATTAAATGCTCTCGGGTTTAAGATTCTGTTGTTGACACTGCACTTCACATGAAAACATTTTGTTTGGAAATGTGCTGATGTTTTTGCCCAGCCACAGCTTATAAATTCATTCCCTCTTCCCCATCTCTTGGTCCTGGTTTTGTTTTCAGTTCCTGACTTTGACTGACCTGGTTTTACTGTCTTTTGCAGTTGCAGTTACCACTGCTAGGTCAGCTCTTTCCAAGACTACCTGCCTGGTCTCCTGTTATGATCTTCTACACCTCAGCCCATCTCTGGTTCTGGCTATTCAGTATTTCAGGCATGTAGCTAAAACAGATACTCTTTTCTCTGCACACTTTTTTGTGCAGAGGGTACAGTTGAATACTTGCTACCCAATCCCACTGCAGGAAGTTACCTATATGTTGTCCTAGTTCAAATCCCATCACTTTTCCCATAACATCCCCTGCATATTCAGTGTCACACTTCTAATGTCAATGCTTCCCCACCACAGCTGTGTGCACCACTGTCTGGTTTATCTTCTGCACTAATTTTCCCTGCTGACAGTAGAAAGTGCTTATCCTGAGCCCTGAATGCTGTTCACATCTTCACCTGATGCTTATCCAGCTTTGGCCTTACTTATAAATCACTCTATGCCTCTCAGTGATAAATACAAACAATCTCAATGATTATGTTTGTGTTGCACTTCACTGCTTTTATCTTTAAAGATTGCCAGCTGTGAAGCTGGGTGGGGACACTGGCAAAAGCAGTTTTGCTGTGTAATAAGTTTTGTGCTTGATCACTAGCTATGGGTCAGTTCTAATCTTGCATTTTCTAATTCTGCAGAAAATCACTAGGAAGAAAGTTTAAAATTTCAGTTTTCTACCCATTGACATGAGTCTTTCCTGGTAATAACTGTTCTCTTCACAAAGATGAACAATTTAAGTGAACCATATAGATTGACTTTTTGGACTTTCACAATCAAGCATATCACAACAGAATTTTTGTCATGTATAAGTAAGAAAGTGACTTGGGACTTGAATGTCTTATAAAGACATACTATAAGTATGCAGTTATGGACACCTGACTTATTAGGCCAGGGATTTTTTATTTGGCATTTTAAAATGGTATGATTTAATGTGTGCTGGCTGCAGAGGGGTTTTAAAATGCAAAATAATGATGCATAATAACATTCATCTGAGAAGCAGGGCTTGTTGAGAGGCTTGTATTCATTAATAATTCGGAAGAATCTGACCACACTTCTGGATCTGACAGGGTTTTCTGGCTGTTATCTATTTTGCATGTTTAGAGCTGGCTGTTGAACATCCTGCAACAGCTAGCCTTTTTAAATCTTCTGCAAGGTGTTGCAATGGGTGTTGTCCTGTCCTCATCATTGAGAACCGAAATGCTTCTTGGGTCTTACAGTCACTGCTTCAGAGACATTGCTTTTCCCTCTCTTTTTCTTTTTCATTTTCTTTTTCATTTTCTTACTGGCTTCAAAAATCAGTGTGAATTCCTTAAGAATCCAGGTTTCATGTATTTACAAGTTCCACTAAAATTTCATTTCAGTGGGTTGAGACTATTGGCTCTTCACTGGTTTGTTGTATTGAGAATACAATCTGTGCCCTTCTGACTATAAAAACCTCAAGGAAGCATCTCATAATACACCAAATCTTGTTTCATTTTTGTAAATATTGTTGAAGGAGTTTGGATTTTGCCATAAGTCACCAGTTGCAGTGAAATAAGCATGCTGCTAGTGTAACAATCCAGATAGTTTATGCCATGGTTTTGGGCTAGAGGGGTTTTAGCTGCTGGAATTACAAAAACTGCCATCACCACTTGATCTAAGGGAAGAATTAATTGCAATAATTCTGGAAAAAATGCACTTGTATATCGTTGATAGGGCAGTGTCCTGAAAAAATTTCTGCTGAACATAGTGCAGTTTATATTTCTGGAATATAAACTATGAGGTGTAAAGATCCTTTGGATTTGGAGCTGCCTTCTGCAGAATGTGTGGTCATTTACACATGATCTGACGACATTGGAAGGAGGATCCACTTCTGAGCACCTCCTAAAGTGCACTGAAGTCATCCTTCTGAGCTAACATGTCACCTTTACTGCCGGAGAGTGACTACACCTATATAATAGGACAGAGCAAGGCAAAGGCTCCTCTTTGCTTTTAATTGCCTGAAATGGATTAGTTGTTCTTCACTGGAGAAGGTGATTGCTATCCATTCCTAGTTTGGCTTTGCAAGCTTTTTTCCAGACACCATTTCCTTTACCCAGCCCCACAATTAATAACGGAAAAGCCCATCTTTCTTTTGTGAGAGAAATTAAGTGTATGCACTTCATCGAAGTAAGGTGGAAGAGTTTATGCATCCTTAAGTTGTTACTGTAATAAAAGAATATGTACTCTATGAAATGTCTTTTAAAGGTCAGAAAAGATCTTTTTCTTTCTTTTCTGCTGAGAAAGTGGCTTCCCACAGACCTAGTAAAACTCTGCCATCTCTGCTGCTTATTAACTTTCATACTCTAAGAGTTCATCTTGAGTGTTGTCTTCTGAGAAACCAGAGGAAGTTGCTTGGGCCATGGAGAAGTGTGAATATGAAAACATCTCTGGTTACATGCAATATGTAATTCTTCTATTTGATATCAGTGAAAAGTGGAGCCTTGATCTGTGTATACCATGGCCTTTTGTAGTCAGAATATTCTCTTAGCACTGTGACTAATGCCTCCCTTCCCAACAACATAAATGCTTCTTATTTATACAGCTTCAACTCTTTATTCTCATTTCTAACTTATCATTTAACAGACCATCTGATGGTGTGGCTGGACTCTGCAGATTGCAGGAGGGTGCTCTCAGTGACGCACATCATTAGCAGGCTCAGGCTGCTGCAATTTGTGTAGAAATAACAATGAAAGTGTCTGGCTCAATAAGGCTGAAAAATAGAGAACTGAACCTCTTTCTGGTAACTACAAGTGTCAGAGTGTCTTTGGGAATGATGTCAAGCCACAGTAGGTGTAGTGAGTAAAATGAAATCTATTAGCAAAATTGCAAGCCTATCATAGTTAGTTTATGTAATTGTGCAAGAGAATCCTTGCCAGCTTCAACTGTGTCTTAGGATCGTACTTGCCACTAATTTTCATATGTAACTTAATGAAACCACTGGAACAGTATGACTGCAGGCATGGTTTAAAATTGAGTGAAAATATAAAAGGAAGGCATGAAAATGAGGTCAAAGAAAACAAGCTAAGGAGAACAATTGGGTGAGAAAATTGGAAGGAGACTAAGGGATGGATAGACAGAAATTAAACTTGGAGGGATGAGGAGATAGTGAAATCCAGAAACCCAACAAAAGTTTTCGAAGAGGAAGTTGAAATGGTCTATAGTATGTTAAAACAGATACTGCTCAACACAGAATTTATCCCAGTGGTGTACGTTGTAGGCTCAGAAGACGAATGCTGGAAGGCATCTTGAGGCCTCATCCTTTATCCTTCTCTTCCCCAGGATAGGATCATGTGCACACTTTAAAATATTGCTGACCCACTTTCATGAGCACTGAAGAGAATGCATGGCACTCATTAACTGTGTAGATACTCTCTTAGACTGGCAATGCTCAGGCAGCTGGAAATACTTAATTGATGCCAAGCATGACAGAAGGTTGAATCCAGGTACTGCAATAGTCCCTTCTCTACAAGTAACTTGGTAAGTAGTCATGTATATACATCAAATACCAGTATTAGAATGGGAAGACCAGTCCTTCAGGAGAAAAATCTGTGCTGCTGGGAATAATTTAATCTTCAAGAGCAATATAAATGAAGTTGTTTTTGTTGAAGGACAAAGGTTTTCTGCATCTGCAGAATAGGCAATGCAAAGTAGCTGGAGGAGAACATTAGTAATTAAATCCTCTCTTTTGGTGTTCAGAAGTTTTTGCTCTCATGAGAGATCTGTTACTGGTGCGATTCAGAGCCTTTTGACAAGTTGATGGACATGTCTGTGCTTCTCTTTCCCTATTTGCCCCATATTTGGACCTTATTGGTCCTTAAAGCTGAAGCTAGAATAAGAAGTCTCATGACTGTAAATATGAGAGCTCTTATGCATAGTTACCAGTATTTATAAAGCTTTTCTTGTACACAGCATGTGCTATCATATCCAAATAAGAGTATCAGCAGAAACAAGGGCTGGAAAAATAAGCTGCTTCTGAGCTGACTGGGAACGCCTCCACTGTGTTCAGTTAATTTTAGAGAACTTGTTTATGAGCACTGGGAGCTCCACTTCCCCTGCTTTCTAGCACAAAAGCAATGGGACATCCTCTAAAATCCAAAGTTGGCAAATCCAAATTATTTCAAGTGAGAAGTAAATTCTTTTCATGTAACAGCTAGAACTGTAGCATTCATCAACTGTAACGTGTATATGAAGCAATGTACAGCAAAAATGAGTAAAGAAAATGGCAACTTTATGGGTTTTAAGACTTCAGAATTATGCTAGTGGTCATAAAACTAGCAGAAGAACTAATGAAGCTTGGTTTCTGTTGCATTTATCTCTCATGATTAGTTAATTTTTTAACTGAGTCATACTAAACCCTTACGCCTCAAAGCAGCCACAGTCAGGAGAGTCCTCAGTGATGCTGTAATTGCTGGGGAAACATCAGTCACAGCTGCACATTATTAGGCAGCAGGCAGTCACCATCGGAAAGAAACCTTGATAAAGAGATGAATTCCTTGTTGTCACATAAAATACTTATTTCAGTTGAAATTTCCCATAATTAAAAAAAAATCTCTTGCCCATAAAGACTTCCTGTTGTCGGATGAAGTCACAGTTCACTTTGCAGCCTTTGCTCTTCTCCCTGGTCACGACTTTTACCAGACTTGTGACAACTCAACTCTTCCATTGAAGTAGCTTGAAACTGGTCAGGAAGTTCAAATGATAGTTATGTGTATAAGCTGTAGTTGTTTAGGGCATATTCATGGAGTTATAAGGTAAAACCTTACAACTTACTGAATGAGCTCTTAATTATATTAAACATCTACCTTAAAAATTGGGCTCAGCTCACTTTTATTTCAGTGAATTTAAATGTTAAATGTTACATGAAGTATTATGTAGCAGAGAGGCATACTGTGTTTGCTTTTTGGTGGTTTTTTTTTTTTTTTAACCATAAATAGCTCATAATAAATTAAATCAAATTAAATTAAAAAAGCCTGTCTGTTACTGTTCTTGTTTTCTTACCCATCATTTAAATGGTAAACATCAAATCATAAAAATACTTCAACTGTGTTCTCCCGTTTAACAAAGAAAATGTTGCAACTCTTCATCTTACTGTGAAAAAGGTGTAAACCACACACAGATCCAGGCCTGAAAACACTGGCTGCTTTATACAAAACTATCGTTTCAATGAGCTTCCAGAAAATCTCCCAGCTGGCTTCTGGTCACATTTACCTGCTTTCCAACCTTACTTCTCCACTGATATGAAAGCAGGTTGCCCTAGCAGCTATGCCCTATGTTTTAAAAAAGGGACAGTTTATACTCCATAAATTTTTCAAACCCTTTTGATTTTTGTAGTCCAAGTATACTTTTTTTAAAGAGCTTGAAAAGCTTTAGTTTAAACTACCATTGGTTGCCGTAATACTACCACCCAAGCACTGGCACCGCACCTTGGTTCCTGTCTAACAGGACAACAATCAGAATAATGTGTTGTAATTTTTATAAAAGTAATTTTTTCATTCCTGGAGAACAGCAGCTGAACATTCCTGAACACTGTTTGGGAGCACAATTTTTTAAAGCTAGCCATTGCTGTTGCAGTTGTTTGCATCAAATATAAGTTTCCCTTTATATCTCTGCTGTCGCTCAGTGTGTTTCATCTCTCTGAACCAAAGTGTTTTTTTCAGCTCTATCTCAAAACCCATTTACCTTGGGTTCTTGAGCTTTCCTACCATGACAAACATACTATTTTTTGTTTTTACTGATGTTGCAGAGTAGCACAGACAAATGAAAGTGGATAAAAAAAAATTCAGGTTTTGTCTGAACAATTACAGTATAATGGTATGCTGCGGGTTTGTCTCTGTCAGCAAAGAGCACGGTCTGGTCCTGGGGAGAGGTTGTCTGCCTGCATGGGGGAAATGCTGAAACAGTTCATGGCCTGAATTTGTCCCCTGCAGCCAACCTTTTTCTGGTGGCTTCCCGGGTCTGTTTTGGGAGTCAGAAGGTTGGGAGTTGTCTCCATTAGGCGGTCTGCATGCAGTCATCTATTTCAGTCCTGTCTTAGAAGGTGGCCTTGTCCCTAGGAAGCAGATGAACATGTTTAATTTAATGCTATGGATGTAGCCCATGAGGTTTCTCCAAGCAACCTGAGGTAGCAAAATACTGCTAGCAGCTGGTGATCAAGACAGCAGCTCCCGTATAACACCAGTATTTGATCCTAAGTCTGTAGGTGCTTCTTCCCCCAGGTCATGGCTCCTCTCTGCCCTGTCACTGACTGCGTTCTTGGACCATTGTCCCCTTGTTCTCAGGAATATCCCTTACCCCATGCTGGGCATGTGAGCAGGGCTCAGTGGAGGAAGTGATGTTCTACACAAACAGCTCTGCAGTGGTTGCAAGGGATCAAACAGTGAGGTAATTGAAGCATACATCAGAACGTGACATTTTAAGGCTCAGAAGATTAATAAAATGATTTAAATTGGGGTTGAGGTTGGTTTGTGATTTACTTTTCCTCATTTTTATTCAGTGTTTTTCTGAGCTCTGAGTTTTTAATTGAGATCATTCTTCTTCCTTTTCTCATGGCAGTTTCTTCCCATGCCTGTTTCCCTCCTTCTGGTATGTTCCCATATCCCTGGCTGCCTGCCTCTCTCACGAATTCTTTTATTATTTAATTTCACTTGTATGTGCCCCAATCCTGGTCTTCTGTGGTCTGTCTCTTCTCTTCTTTGTTATTTCCTCACCGTGTTTGCTCCCCCATCAGTGAAACCACAGCAGTGCTGCTGATGCTTCTCTCCTTTCTTTGCTTCCCTCCACCTCTGTCTTCCTCCCCCTCCCTGTTTTTTTTCTCAGATGTATGTAGGCTTGCCTCCCTTCCCATACTGCCACCTCTAGCTGAGCTTAGAGCATCTTTGTCTATCTCAGCTCTGTCCAAGCTGTGGGTATTCTCAGCATTGTCCCATTGTACAGGCAGCCATGTACCTTGGCTTCTGCAGACTGATGCTGCACAGAGTAGAGGAGGTGCTGGCTAATCATTCCTCCTCAAGCAGCTTTAAAAAGCAGGATTTTTAATCCTCCTTGCTTCCCAGTGCAGGTACATTCAGGTGAGATTTTTCTAATTTTAGAAGTAGGTTTTGTTGCCACACAGAGAAGGAGGGGAAACAAAGAATTGTTAAATGGTGGTAGCTGGGCAAAACTCTCACATTTAGCTGTTCTGTATTTTTGCAGCTATGTTGCATAAGTGACAGGTGACAGCTTTGTGCTTGTCTCCTTGCAGGCTGGTAAGAGGAGTAGGGAGAACTGCATGCGGCTGCTCATGGGAAGGGTGAGGTGGCTGCCCAGATACTTCAGGTCAGTGCTTTGGCAGTATTTCCTGAGCCATAATTGCTGGATTTCCCTGCTGGCACAAGGGGATCTGCAAGCAGTGTTTTCCTGGCAGGATTCTGGGAATAGCAACAAAACCCACGACAAGCAGTGAGCAGGTTGTTTGCTCTGAGTCAGAAGTAGGCTGAGAAGATGCAGTCATCGAAGAACCTACCCGAGATGAGGAAGGAGGTCTGTGTGAGAAGGATATTTCCAGCATGAGGTTCTGAGCTTGGGGGCATCTTCTCTTGCAAGCGTGGTGAGTCTGCGGGTCAGCTGCTGGGTTTGGTGCAATCACGGGAGAAAGGAGATTGCTGCCTTTCACCACCACCACCCTGAGCCAGCTCATCCTTCTAGCTATTTCTGTCCGTGCATATCTATAGCATCATCCCCCTTATGCCTCTGTACCTGCCAAGCATTCAAAACAGGCATTGCTGTGGCAGCCTCCTTCTTTCTCTCCAGCCTGGAGAATAAATGATTGGATTGCTCTTTTTTAATTGTTTCTTTGCATCAAGAATTTATGGTTGGAAAGCTAAGCTGGAGAAGTGCTTTCAGGAGCAGGTGGCCAGTTCAGCAGATCCCCACTTGTCCTTAGCCCCTAGGGAGGTCCTGCTGCTTCGCCCTTGCTGGGCTTGCTTGCTGCCCTGTGCATTGGTGCTCTCTTTGAAAGTGATGGTTTCATGGAGTGGAATGTGGTCTCTGGTAAGCACAGCTGAATTTTGGATGCGAGAGAGAAGACCTGGATCTGACTTCCTTGCAAGGGGACCTACAACAGAAAGCTGAGTGCTTGGGTGAGTTCACAGCAGCCAGCTTGTCACTGAATTTTCTATTAAAAATCCTAACATCTTTGTACTATCTATATACTACATGCTGCCTCTTTGCTGTATGTGTTGTTTTGTTTAGTTTGGGCTGTGAAGCAGGCTGCTTTCTGTGTTTAGCACATCTCTGCATTTAGCACTTCTCTGTCGTTTGTGACTTTGTGCCCAGCTGGGAAGCTCAGTGTTTGCATCTGGAGTTGTACAAACACATTCAGGCACGCAAAACTTACATCCTGCTTTTGAGTCTCTGTTATAGCACTGGCTTGGGCCAGTAAGTTTCACTTGGATTGGAAAACTGGAATTAAAGCATGTCTTTTGCCCCTTCAGTGTATGACTTCAGAGATACTGAAGCATAGATAATAGATATATGTGTAACATACTGCTTCTGATCTTTGAAATACAAGTTGTAAACACAGTGGGATACAGTTTCAAAGCATCTTCACCACAGTTACTTTGTTGGAGAGGTAGGAAAAGAGATGGAATAATCAGAATTTTCTTCTTTTAAATAATCAGGTTCTAAAGACAGAATTTGTTTGGGTGGGTTTTTAATAACCAAACTACATTTCAATATGAGGCTTTCAGGGCTCCACAGATATCTTCATCTGTCTTTCAACTGACTGAAATTGCCATTGTAACTTTTGATGTAAGATTTGGATTCAGACACCCTATATCAATATTTCTTTCTTGACTCTGTAATTTTCATATGGATTTTTATGCAAAGTAGAAGTTGTTTTGATGGGCAGAAACATTGCTGTATGGGGAGGATCTAAATATCCAAATTAATATGTTTCTTCTAGAGTTTGTATAAGAGTTTGTAAAATCCCTCTATAGAGGAGTAGATGCTGTAGGCATCTGCTGAATTACAAAATACTTTTGTTTAAAAAAAAAAAACCAAAAAACCAATAATGGTTTTAGCACTTCCACAACAGTGTGAAGACACTTGTAGTTGGCTCCTGTCCAGATCTAGCATGGGATGAGGTTGCTTTGCCTTGCTGGTTCTAGGTTTCATGATGCTTCTGTCCAGAAGCATTTTACCAGCTTTTTGGCTTAGTTTCCTACTGGATTATACATTAAGAACTGGCAGGTCCAAAGAAGAGTGTGTTTTATCCTGCTGCTGGAAATCCTGGGATGAGTCCAGCAGGTTTCAGTATAGATGTATATTAAGGGTTTTATAAATCTTTAAGTAACAGAGTGCTATTTTTCTCTCAGTACGTAAGTACAGGTAACTAGATTTTATGCGGCCCTTGCCACAGGTTGGTGAGAAAATCCTTCAGAAATGGGATTGTTACCATTGCATCATTGCATGTATTCAGGGATGACAGCACAGGAGATGAGAGTAATTTTTGTCTCCCTTTTACCATCTAAAAAGTTGAACTAGTCATTCAGGCTCACACCACCTCAAAGGGAGAGGTGCACAGTTCATCATACTCTGGATGACCTTTGTTCTCTTTGAGGGTGTGATGTTTAGCTTAATTCACCTGCTCCAACCCAGGTCCCGATTCCTTTGATCAGATGGGCTGGTTTTCTTTGCTTCCAATACTTGTCTTTTGGAAACAACTAATTATTTCCCTTTGAGACAAAATCCATGTTAGTTTTGAGGACAGCTCACTGAGGGGGCTGACTCTGGAGGAGTTAAGGGTGATATCACACAAGGCCTGGCTCTCCATATGGTATACAGTCCTCCTGTTATGTCCTAGCAAGAGGGTTACCAAAAGCACCCACATGCCTATGCCTTGCTCCAAGGCAGGCAATACACCCTTGATGCAGTTAAATGCTGCTCTGGTGAACTGCAACCCAGGTCTCACATCCCATCAGATGATTTTGAGAGGAGAAAACAATCAATTGCCACATGGCACTTTGAGGAGCTCGAAGTATGAATGTGACTAGGTGGGTATAAACAGAAGTGGCTGTATGGGTGTTTTAGGGGCAAGAGACCTGTCTATGGGGTGGGTGCCTTTAGTGGAATAGCCTGTCTTGGCCAAGGAAGTGCCTACTTGTTGAGCTGGACTAGATGAGAGGGAAAAGCGAAGGAAAAATGGTTCTATTCGTAGATTTTGCAAAATGTCATAGCTATGATCCTGTTGTGCAGCAAAGGCAGCAGGTGTCTGGCTCTGTCAGAGTGGTCACAATGGCCTTAACCAATCCTTTACAAGCTATTAAACCACACAACATTTGTGCACGCTGCTGCAGTATGCTCCCTTGCATTCCAGTTCCTATGGAAACATGCTGTAAAAATGTCTAAAATAAGTACAGTGCTTTGAAACTATTATTATTTTGATCTTTCCTCCCTCCCCCACCCCAATCTCCTTTATCACCTTCCTGGCTGAAGTTTTAACACATTAAAAAGGTCATTGTTATTATTTGGCAATAGTGTGCTACCCAGCATGCCCAGGTTTCTGCATCCTTGGATCTGATGGATTCCAGGATACTGATATGAAGACAAGTATTCCCTTCCTCCATCCTGCCCTCTCAACGTGGGGCAGGTTGTGGGTGTAAGTGTTGAACATATATAAATATATGTGTGTTTGTGTACATGTACTGCAGAGGCTTGACTCCAGCTCCTTGTCTTCCCCATGTAGTGAATAAGACAGTGTTGTTTGCCACAGCAGGCGAAGGCACAAGCTTATTCCCAACTCCTTCTAGGATCATGGCATAGCATTGGCCTGGAGGGAGCGATGGAGTTTGCCTAGTCCAGTTGACCACCAAAGCTGAGCCTTCTTCACTGGCAGTGCAGGAGATGGTTGTGAGCCAGATGGAGACATCCTGCAGGTGCCCTTAGTCCCATGAGTGGGTCAGTGCTGGAGCAGGCAATGGGCAGTTTGGGCCAATTCTTGCAAAGAAAACTATTTGTTCACCCTAAAAGGATGCTCATGCTGGTGACTAAAACTAGGCCTGTGCCTTTAAAGTGCTTTTCCCCGGTGCTTCTGTGGTTTCCTTGTAGAGCTACTGTGTCCCTTAGAGCAGTCTTCCTGACCTCAGTAATGTCTAAGATTTTCAAAGTAGCCATGTCCCATTTTCAAAGCCACTTTTGATGGAGGAGCATTAGGAGAGCTGTGCTAAATCCAGTAAAGGGCTAAAAAGCCTCATTTAAAGCTAGGGGCTTATTTTTGTTCATTCTTGGGCTTCTGACCTCTTACGGTACCATGCCTCAGGACTCTGTTCTCAGTACCAAGAGAAAAGCTGGAGATGTATCTTTGGTATTAGAGGGGGAAGCAGACATTTAAATGCCAAAAATCCATTCAGGAATTTTTGGACATGCCAAAAGCCATGACACCCTTTATGTGCTGGATACACATTTTCCTTATTACCTGCAACCTGAGTGTCTTATGGGTTGGGAATCCACACACCTGCTCCTTCTGTGTGGTCCTGCCAGATTCCAGGAATGGAGGTAACAACAAAAGCAGGTTTGAAATAAAAGGGAGTTGACACTGGAGCAGTGTATTTTATAACTGTACATCCTAGACAAAATATATTACAGAGTCATGATGGTATGGATGTAGGTGATGTTATCCTTTAACATTAAGCCTTTTGAGAAATGTGGGCATCTGTTTGAATCCTATTCCAAGTCATCAGGCCAAATTCTGCTCACAGGTTTACACAGGCTTGCTGTGTAATTATGCCCCCTGCTTTACATTGCTGCATATTTAGCCTTTGCATGATGTATTATGTACTTGTGGTAAGTGTAGTGGCAGCATCAGATCTGTTTTATTTTTATGTAACACCAAAGACCAGTAGGAGAAATAAGAGTCTAATCTTATGGACAGAAGAAAGCTTTACAGTCTGATTTCAGAGTTGCTATCATACTGGAATTAAACCACTCATTAACAAAGCATTCAAATGTAAATGCTAGTCAAAAAGTATTGTGAAGCCTGGCATTTGCATTCCATATCTGTGGAGATCCTTCCTTCCTTGAATAACAAGCACTGGCTCCAGTACTGAAGCGAATACTAAGAGATATGAGAATTGTGAACTCTGTAGCACTAGTGGATTATAAAGAAAAATTGCTCTGTTTTACCATGGAATTGCAAAGCTAAGATTCTGATTATAAGGGCTCTTCTTGAACTGCTTTGAAGCTGGGCCACTGTAGATGTAACCTTCCTAACCCAACTGATAAGTTTGTGCACATGCTTGATGTGTAGGTCATTCACGCTTATCCTGAGTAACAGGGTATGAATGCAGTAAGACTTCAAAATATGTTGCCTTTCAACCCTTTCACTGTAGTAGATTTCACTCTCCCACTCCTCCTTGTTCATCTATACCCTTTTATGCTGGAGAAACCCTTACAAGATATGCCGCGATATGCACAGATAGCTGATAAGTGAGATGCTAAATAAACAGCTACACTGACAAGCGTAAGGGGCAGCTGGAAATGCATATACCTGCAAATATGAGGGACAGGTATGTGTGTGTAAATATATATATATATATATATGTATATACAAAGCCTCCTAGTCTTGCCTACTACACCAAATAAATTTTCTTGGGACCCAGCTATGTCAGACATACTGAATGTGGCCTGAATAGTAATGATAGATGGTGGTACTTCAAATTGAGACATAGTTTTCATTGGGTTCCCACAGAAATTCACATTAAGTCTGGTCATAACTAATGATCTGCGAAGACAAAAATCGATTGAATTTGAAGGTACTACTGGCCTGGGAGGTATTGCAAGCTCTGCTGAGGACAGAAAGAAGTTATTAGCTGAGGAAGTATAAATACTAAATTGCCTATCTGTAAGGCTCAAATAAGACAAATGGAAATAGAAGAATCTGTGGAAAATGATCTAAAAATACATAAATGGTAGTGTTAGGAAAGAGAAGAATTTCAAGTTGTCAGCTTGTAGTGCAGTGTCTCTTAATACTGGGAAGAATTAACTCCTTGACTGTGCCAGACTGAGTCAGACATCGACAAATGGCTCTGTTCATTCAAGACACTTGTGAAGGGAGCAGTTAAACTCTTGCTTCCATCCTTGCACGAAGGCCCTAGGAGCCCTGCTGGTACTGAGATCTCAGTGAAGGGCAGTGGCGGGCCTGTCACCACAGCAAGCTGCCATATTTACCTCTATCTGCAGCAACTCACCTCATTCTGCACCTCATACCCATCCCTGTGTTTAGTCTCAGCTCCTGCTGGTGAGATAAATGGAATTAAATATAAGCAAAGTGGGTGGGACAACTATGGTATGTGGGGACTGAAGCTGGAGAGAAACATACACCTCTGCAAAACAGGTCCTAGTTTGTTTTATGTTAGGTATCTGCAGCAAAGGGTTGAATTGTTCTCTGCATGTGTCTGCAGTTTTCCACTGCCTGCAGACCTGAGACAGCTATACAATTAAAATCACTGGATAAAAATGAGTGTTTAACTCTCAGATGACTAATAGGTATGTGCCATAGGGAAGGGGGAAAAAAACTGCCAAATTTGCCTCATTGCCTGGCACTCGTGGGGGGCAATCTGATGGCCATTTGCAAGGCCTACATTTTCTTCAAAATAGTACACTAAGTGGAACTTATTGCTGGCATGTTTTAAGAAGTGGACAACAGATTCCTTGTTTTCCAGACTGTTTAGGCTTTTTTGTTTGTTTGCTCTTATTTTCTGGTTTGTTTTGTCTGTTTTTAAACAATTCTTTTTTTTTTTTTTATGATGTTGCAGTGCAAAGGAAACCCAGTGTGTAGCAGAGGTTGTGAGCAGAAGGGTGACACCATAGAATCCCATTACAATAGATGGGGAGCAAACAGCAGAAAAGGAAAGGGGAAAAGCCCTCTACACAGAGCCACCCTCACAGAAACACGTGTCTCTGAGGTCACATTAGTTAAACTGTGCAAGCAGATGGACAACAGTCAATACAGGTTTTGATGCTAGAATTAATTTTTACCAATCAATACACTTTGCCTAATCAAATATCTATATGCCTTCATGGATTACCACTTCTGTATTTAATTTATCTGTCCCTGATTAAGATTAGAGTGAGGGTACCTTATGTTAATTTCCACTTTAGCTTTGATTCTGAGCTTTCTCTGTTAAAACATGATGTACATTTTGTGTTCTCAGAAAATTTATGCATACCTAACACATTTATTTGTGTGCATTCTCCCCCTCCTTTCCTGGCCACAAAGAGCATTGGTCTCCACAGATGCCCGGGGGAACTACATTTAGTACATCATCGTGTTTGAAATCCCAGATATTTTAAAGTGAAATTACAGCCTAGTTCCTCTTCAACTACATAAGATACTTTTTTGTTCATTTGGAGGTTTTTTTATAGTAGGAGTATGGTGTGCTTAAAAGAAAAGAAGAATTTCTAGCAAACAGCATCAGGACGTCATTTGCTCTTCCTTTATTACGCCATTTATCTGTCTGATGGCCTGGGATGAAGCATTTCACTGCTCTTTCTTCCACACAACTTTGGATTTTCCCCTTACTTTATTTTCTCTCATCCTATTGTAAAGGTTTTGAGGTGGTCTCTATTTTTTACTGTGTTTGTATAAAGCCTATAGCACTTGACTTTCTCCTTGCAAGCAACCGAAAATGAGGACATATTTGGGGATGACTAAAAAAGTAGATGTATGTCTCATGGTGTTAAACATAGTAAGTAGTTGAGATGGGAAAATAGTATGTTTTTTTCAGTTGGCCCTAAAATGTCTGGTCTGTTTCTTGAAGGAAACTTTCTTTTCTAATAGGAGGAGTAATTTGGATGTAGTCTGCAGTGGTTTTCTAATATGCACAGTTAGTGTATGTTGCTTCAAATGTCCCTGGGAAGGAAATGCATTTTGGACCCAAACTAGGACCAGGGCACCTCTTCTGGAAATCTCTCCCCATCCCTCTTCTCTGCTGGGTGGCTGAAAGCAGCTACAGAGAAAAAAGATCTGAGAACTACAGGGAGGAAACAGGGCCTCTCCTATGCACCCAGATTGGAGAGGCTGTGACAGACCATGATGGCAATATTTACCTTCTTCTGCTTCTCTCTACCTATGGAAAGGTCCTATCAGGATTTGTGAGATTGTGCTAGTTTTTTCAGAACCCTGTGGATGCTTCTGTAAGCATTATTACTGGGAAGAAACTATGGCAAATGCCCATTGATAAGAGGATCTTGCTTCAATCAGATGTCAGTGATTTCCTCAATCCAGCTGGTAAAGCAAAGCCCAAACTACCCTTAAATCTCCAAAGCACCCTTCCACCTTTCCAATTATGTTCAGGCCAAGTAGTTCAAAGAGTTAAAAAATCTATAAGTTAATTCCCCTGGCCTGTTTCTTTCCCCAGGATATTTCATTATAGGGCAGGTTGAGCACAGGGAAGAGATAGCAAGTTTTTGTAGTTTTGATAGCATGCATATTTGCATCAGATTGTTATAACATGTTTTTGAGATCTGCAAATTGCTTTTTTTTAAGAGTAAACTTAATCCTTTTGAGCACATTTAGCACTTCATAGCTTTTAAATGACGCTTAAGCTCGAAGTTCTGTTGCTGTTAATGAAAAATAGCTTGTCTTCATTCGTAAAATCATGAGAATCTTTTAAGCCTGCTGGCTCTTATTGCAGTCAATGGGATATCTTTGCTTTGGATTACAGCTGGAAGAGGCTCAGCTCTGCTACCACTGGGAAATGTACCTTTAAATTGTCCTGCATCCTGCTTCATTAATTGATGCATTCTGCACAAAGCTGTGACATTTTCATTTTCTAAGCTGTTTATTAATTCCAACACTGAATAATCAAAAAGAAAAAAAAGAAGCTCAAGGAAAAATCACCGTCACAGAAGCAATATTCACAAGAAAGCATGCAGACCATAGGGTGGATTGCAAAGATAAATGAAAAGCACCATAGAAGCCAACATAATGCAGAATCTGTATCCCTAGTTATGCAGTGTTTTTAAACGAGTGCTGCAATACCCTCATCCAGTGCTTGTCTGGTACTTCTGACTACAGAACTTGTTGTGGAGTTACAGGCTGACATAGCAAAGCAGCATCATTAACCTGCATTTCACTAGAAGATGGGATAAATGTGGGACAGCATGTCCTCTTAAAGTGATTTTATTTAAATGCCATCTGTACAGATAAAGTATGCAAGAGTGAAATACCATTTTTCCACAGGGAAATGAAATGATAACAAAGGAAAAGGAAACAAAGGCAGTGCATTTTGAGGTGCTGTGAGGAAGCAAACTGAAATTTGTGGGTTAGTTGCCAAGAGCCATCATTCAGTGTCTTTGGGAGAACAGCAAGCATTTTATACTATTTTCTTCCCTGCTGTTTCACTTTCTGTAACAATACAAACCCACAGCAATGTGTTTTAATCTTTTGCTTCTCTGTATTTTGCCTTCTTTACCTAGGTTTTCAGGGAAAACAGGATTCAGAAACTTTAATAGAGGAATAGATCAGATCACTCCGTGCAGGTTTTCATCTGATTTGTACCAAAATGACAGCAGGAGCAGTGCTGTAGCAAAAACACAGAGTAAAATTAAGACTACATAGCCCTACAGAAGTAATAAGATTTAATGGCAAGACAGAAACCTGATGTGCCATTCCCAGCCCTATTGAACTTTACAGCATGGCATTTGGATGCTATTGTAAGTGTGCTTCAAAATGAGTCTCTGCTTGGTTATGCAAATTATTCTTGCAGCAAGGAACCACTATGTGCTACAAAATTAAAACTGGGAGGAAAAATAAGCACTGTGGGAGAATATGCAATAAATCCACTGAAGCTGCTGGCTCTGGTGAGGTAACGTCTTGTCCCTCTATGGGTGGAACATTTCTCTATTGAATCATTACAGTTTTGCTCAGAAGCATCCTACTGCTTGAACTGCCCTGGGAAGAACAGTAATAACAAGCAGATATCAGGTTTTCCCAGTAGGAGCATCCTGCTGGGAAATGGGCTGCACTGGTGTGATGGTCTGAAAAGCTCAGCTGTGGCAGCTCTCTGCAATTGCTATTCCCTTCTGATTTCTTTGCTGAATGCACAAAACTACTTCCAACAAATTAGATCTGAGAACAAAATCCTTGACTTGTCACCAGTGTAATACTCAGCATGCTAAGCTTGGGTTTGCAACTAGTTTGCCTTCATTGTTTCTTGCACTCACTCTGATACTGAGTCTCTCATCTGTTATGGTACCAAAGCTTGACACTGAGAGCTTCTGTTTCAGCTGGAGATGTTTAATTTTTCATGATCAGTGCAGTTTAGTGCCTCCCCAGGTAGGAGGCTCTGATGCTAATTAGGAAGGAAATGATTTCTGCCTTCACAGGACACATGTGCACTCTGCATTTCGATTCTGTTAGGCAGCTGAGCAGAGTGGAATTGGTTGCAGTTACTGCTGGTGGCACTGAGCACCCTTTTACTACAACTGCTGCTTGAAGAAAACATGGCTCAGTTTTCTCTCCCAGTCTGCACAGCTGCCAAAGAAAGTCTTCTTTTATGTGGAGGCTGCTGAAGGAGATATGTAGTCCTGCTTGGAAGCTGGTAAGCATCACATTCCAGAGTGGAGTGCTGTGGTTGTGTGAACAAAGGGCAGGATGGGTTTGGTTCCTGTGTGTATTTCTTAGTGATGAGGAGTTTGGTCCTAATATACAAATATTATTTGGCAATTACGTGTAGACCTATAGCAAAAACTTCTCAAGCCTTCTATGATGCATTTAAAGTTTGGGTTTTTTTGGCTTTGTTTTGTTGTTGGTTTTATATATATATATATATATACACATATATATATACTATAAATGTATATATATATATAATATAAATAGCTTAAAATGATTGCTACTTAAAATTTATTTTCCATTATTGTTTTGGGCTGAAAAGAGTGGTAAGATTTTTTTTTTTTTGGTGAGCACATGTCAAGGCTATTAGATATCCCAGTGGTTATTACATCCCACTTATAGGCTGTTAGATGGAGTATTATGGGTACTGCTTATAGGGGGTTGTTTTGAATATATACTTACTCTTTGCATAATTTCCTAAGCTGCTGTTTAGCCTCACCATTCATTTTGGAACAAGTCACACAGAATTCTATTCTACTCTTTGATCCTGCATTGTTTGCCAGGAGGATTTTCCACAGGTGTGTTTTTTTAGTCTATTGCACACAGAGTAGAGCATTAATAAAGAAGTGTAAGTGGAGGAATTAGAAATATCCAGTCATGGATGTTTTTGTGACTGTGCTGAAGAAAGGTGGCTGAAATGCATTAACACAGAAAGACCTTCCCCTTGATAAAGCAGGAAGAAAAGTTAAATGTTACGTGTTTCTATTTAACACCACAGACAGAAGAGGCTGCTGCAGAACTTGGACCTGCCCAGGCTGCTCCTGTGATTTCTTCTGTAGGAAAAACCTGTTTTGGAGGAGGGGTGTCAGCAAATAGAAGCAGCTCTGGCAGAAGCTGGGTACAGAACTTGCTTTCCGGGGTGTGAGTTGGTTGCTCCCATGTCCTTATTTCCTAGCCACAGCAGGGTTGGGTCCTGCTCCCACAGAGTCTCCCTGTGGCCTTGGTGCCTATGGGGTGTAGGTTTGACTTTTCAGGGGCCTGTTGGCATGTCCCAACTCACAGGGGAGCAAGGAGATCTTCAGCAGCAATCTGGCTGGGATTGATGGGCCTCAGGATGCAGGGATCCTTTCCTCCATGTGCTTCACAGCAGACAGACTGCAGAGCAGATGACATCAAAACATTAGGGTGTACATGCCTTTCCATAGAGGGTCCAAATTTTTCAGTGCTGCTGTGTTGATGTTTAGGAGATTTTTAGTTTGGAAAACAGAAGTTTAATCTTAGGGCTTGAGTCAAGGGCTGGGATGGCTCACCGCAGAGATCCCTAAACTCATAAAGCTGAAACTTAAACCCAGATAGGGATGTTAGGGGCTGAACAAATACAGAAAATCAAGGTCTTGGGACTTAAATGAGGCCCTGAAGGACTTATGAAGCTGTCAGGCTTGTGTCCCACTGGCCTTATGTGGGAGCTAGGTATATACATGTTGCAGTTCCTCAGTGCTCAAAAGGACAGGATTATGAGCACTCAGGAAAATGGTTAGCACAAACCTGAGTGTTGCATGGTGTACTGTTGCCTGTACCCAGGTTTGTCAGGGCTTCTTGGTTCACTGTTCTCTTGAACACTGGTGCTAGTTCTAGTCACACAGTACTTGGGTGTCTGTACATGCTCCTCCAGGTCATACAGTGCGTTTCTAAACAAAATGAACTGCTCTTAAAATGTATTGTCTTTTGCCACAGAATAACAAGGAGCTTGTTAATGTCTTGCAGTATTTCAGATTTTTTTGCCAGAGTGGAAAACAGAGTGGAATATTTACCAAAATAAGCCAGAAAGACTTTATTAAAAATAATTGGAGTGACTAAATATATTTGACTTTCTGAAGTGCTATTGATAAGTTATTTCAGTGTGAAGTTGGGGTTTGTAACTGGGTAATGTCAAATTAAGGTGCTGTGTGTGTATTTGAATGAGATGATAGCACAAATCAAATTCTAGAGATTGACATTAATCTGTATATGCAGTTTCAAACTGTGCTTTTAGATTTTCCACCTAGGTCACATACTCATAAACAGCTACTAGAATCTCTGTGCTTCAAACCTTTTTGCCACATTTTTCTTGCCACCAGCGGTGGCAGCAGCAGTGCTGATGTGCCTCAGTGCGTCCCACTCCTCTCCAGATTTATTTTTTTTTGTCGTTGATGGCTCTTTTGGTGGGTTTGCCAACTTGTTCAAGCTGCCTCTAAACGAAGTGGTGGTTTTCAGTCACTGGTTTGCACCACTACTAATGTCCCAACAGGGGGTAATGGATTCAAACTTACACAGGGGAGGTTTAGGTTGGATAAAAGGAAGAAGTTCTTTACTGTGAAGGTGGGGAGGCACTGGAACAGGCTGCCCAAGCAAGTGGTAAATGCTCCACCCCTGACAGTGTTCAGGGCCAGATTGGACAGAGCCTGGAGTGGCACGGTTTAGTGCGAGGTGTCCCTGCCTATGACAGGGGGGTTAGAACTGGGTGATCTTGAGGTCCTTCTCAACCCTAACTATTCTATGATTCTATGAAATTCCAGCTAAAGGGAAACCTGGCTCTACTTGTAGTGAGATTTTAGCATTTGCTTTTGGATTCTGGAAGGGTCTATACATTGAGTGAGCTAAAGAAATAGTCCATAATTTCTTGTCCTTTGCAGATTTTGACATAATACACTTTCTTAACATAAATGAATGGAAAAAGCCAGCTGAGAGCTCACTTGAATGAAGGAATAGCTAAGAACTGCCACCTTCTTCCACCTGGGCAGTGATAACTCAAGCAGATCTTGCAGTTTTCTGCATGTCTTGCAGGGTTTAGTGTGATCCCATTTGCAGCTAAGGTTCCAACTTTCATGGACAACAGAAACCAAAAGTCTAGTCCTCATGGCAAAGAAATCTATAATATGATTCAGAGACACCCAAAGAGTAGTTAAAAAAAAAATCCTGACCCAAAATGTGGCATTGAAAACTAGTAAAATCTAATTTTTAAACTAGGCTGAGATGTCAGCAGTTTTTATTGACAGGATGGTGGCATGCTGGAACAAGAGGGTGTCAAAGCTTTTATCTGCAGCAGGTAGGACAGAAACTTATTTCTCTTAAGTGAAAGCTTTCATGCTTAGTAAATCTCATGCCTCCTGCACCCAAGTCTTTAGGAGACACACTAACACAAAATTCAGCAATTTGTTGGTGCTCCTCAGGGGTGAGTTTTTTGGTTTGTTTTGTTTTGGTTGGGTGGGGTTTTTGGGTTTTTTTTTTTTTTTTTTTTTTGTTGTTTTTGTTTGTTTTTT
>NDXB01021850.1:0-10042 GCA_002631895.1 Agapornis roseicollis | reverse complement strand
TTTTTGTGTTGTTTTTTTTTTTCTTTTTTTTTTTTTTTTTTTTTTTTTTTTTTTTTTTTTTTTTTCCCTCAGAAAATATGGATGCCTAAAGCTCAAGCCTGTTCAGTTCAAATGAACTTTTCATTATATGAAATGTTCAGAAATATTTTAAAACTGGAATGGGCTGTCCCTGCATTTTCAAAATAAAATAATCTGGTTTTATTTATAGTTTTTTGGGGGGTTAAACTAAGGTCATTGTTATGCACAAAATAAATACAAAAGGTAAAATCCAGCAATATTTTGGTTCTATTAACAATATTTTATTGTTCCAGCTACTACTGATATTACTGTCCTTTTCTGAACATTTTAGGATCAGGTTCATTTGCTGCTTAACCTCCTGGGAAAAAAAGAGTTCTGTCCTCAGAATTAGAAATAACGAAGGCTCAGTCATTTGGGAGTCCAGTTTTGCCATTGATTTTCATGTGGAACACATTGGGACCACTGTGAGGGATGGCCCCCTGAAGCTTATGACAGTTATAGTAAGTATGTGATAATAGTAGATGAATATGGAAACATACAGATGGCAGCTGGTGGTCCCTGAAAGATGCAGGGAGCCATATCCAATTTGTTGTGTTGGTTAAGATAGGTTTATTGTCCCTCAATGTACCGCTTGGAGCACATCACAAGTGTCTGGTTGCTGTATGTTCCCTCCCTGAATAATTCTTGGACTTTGTCAGCTAACAATAGCTAATTTTTTTAAATATATATCTTATTGGCTATGCACTTCTGTAACTCAATTTTAGGCTTTATTCACAGCATTTTTATTCCCTCCTTGAAATGAAACAACCGTGAATGTTTTTCAAGGGTTCAAACCCACCTAGGTACGGCTTTTTCTGTGTTTTTGGCAGCGTGACAAGCATGAGGAGATACTGTCCTGGGATGCAGTGTATGGGGTCCTGGTGGCACAGAAAAAGGGCATGCAGACCTGTCTTGATGGTGGTTGTGAGAAGTCTTGCGGGTACAGGTTGGAAAACTTGACACAGTTTAATGAAAATGATTGTGTGGGAAGTATTGGGTACCAAAACCCTTTCTCTTCACCAGCTGGTTCAGGTTGGTACCCCCTGCATCAGTCCTGCTAGCCCACTTTTAAACGTGAAGGTTATTTTGGGGGCTAGTGATTTTCCCATTGTACCCTCAGTGTCTGCTGGAGAATCTAGGCTCTGCTGCTACCATTTTGCAACCAGTGTCTTGATTCAGACATAGCACCTGGTATTGATTAGAATTGATTACCATTTCTATAGTGCTTTTTCTTAATGTAGAGCTGAGTGTCATTACACATCACTGACAGTTGGTAATTTGCATCCTGGAAGGGTAAAAGACCTCATCCTGAGTAATGAAAAGGGTGACAGCGGTTGTTCTGCTAATGTGCCATGGTTGTAGCTAGACATCCTGAAGGAGGGTCTGAGCAAAGCACAGAGTCAAATACCTCTGCCTCAGGAGACCTGCAAGGCAGAGAGGGGGAACAGAGGCACGTCTCTGCCGTTGCAGTGCTGGTGTCTATTATCTGCTGTATCAGAGCAGCTTCTTGAAAAAGACTTTGTAGAGATAATAAAATGTACTTTGGCATCAGTCCTCTTCTAGCAGCTTATCACTGAATAATTGAAGGTTGTGAGCTCCTGGAATGAAGAATTTGTAATGAAAGCAGTGATCCAGTGATGCAGTTTGCAATCTGATTTTGACAAGACTTGCTACAACATTTTCTAGATTTCCTCTTAATTTTTTCCTTTTTTTGCATTTCTGATCTCTGCGTAGAAAATAAACTCTTTGAGGCAACTCTAGCAGCACAATAAAATATGTAAGGTGCATACATAGAAATCCTTCTAGCTTTACTTGGGTAAGCCAGATGACTTCTTCAATTATGGCTATGAGGAAAATACTTTTGCTTTCCAGGAGCACCTTGGCTGCTCTTGGACAAGAAAGCAGTGGAAAGAGTCAGTCTGGATATGCTGCTTGGCTGGGGTGACCATGGTGTGGTGGCAATGGCCTCCTGCAGGAGCTGTGCTCTGATCTGAAGGGCCTTGACACAGCAGCTACTCTACCAGAGGGGCCACCTCAGGCATCAGTGAAAGTCAGACCTTTTGGTCAAGTGTATCCTCCTTTGCTGCATGAGAGAGCAGGGAAGGGATAGAGGAGAGTATGAGGAAGCACACACAGGGTTCCTCCTGTATGAAGAGAGGCTATGTTCCTTGCCCTGTGTGGGACAACCTTGGGAATAGCGGGAAGTTCTGTGTCCTCATCATGCTCCTGTAAAAGCTGGCTTGCACAGCAAGGTGGTCACTAGGGGAACTGAAGGACAACAGATTGACTTGTTTTTTGGTTCATCAGGATTATTCAGGATCACATGAAAGATTTTGACTTTTCTTCAGCTGAATTCCTTTATCCAAAATGTATCGGAAATGTCTTTTCTCTCCTCTTTTTCAGAGGACTTAGATGTGACTAGCTAGGGTTTTTTTTTTTTTCATCCTTTAATTGAAAGCATGGATAGTTTTGATCTTAAATAAGAATATATTTTCTTCCAGCTATTTATATTGTATCCATACAAAATAGTTATTAGCATTGCCAAAAAAGAGTTTTAACCCCTTTCATCAAAATGATTTATTTTCCTCAATGAATAAGTCACTGTTATGGTTGACATGATTCTCCTTGTTCCCCACTCATCAAGAGGAGTCTTCCAAGCAAACAAGGCAGACTAGGACTGAACTTAAGGAAAATGTGTCAACCTACTCTTTGAGGTCCTCCTTGTATGTTATAAAGAACCAGAGGTCTAAGTAATGTATTTCATCTGATATATTATGTGTCTTGATTTGCCTGGTAATGTCCTCTTGTCCTTTGGCATTCAGGGTACATTGAATGCTCACAGCTGGTCTTACACAGCCCCAGTTTGCAAAAAGCTGTTGCCACCCAAGGTCCCAGGAGGGGCCGCACAGGTGCCCATACATCCATCCTGCGGGTTTTGGGTGGCTGTGAGGAGATCTTAATTTCATCCCTAACCACCAGTTCAGATTCTGTGAGTATCACCCTTAGTCAAAATTGATCAAATATCCATTCTCCCTGCTCCAACTCCTCTGCCGCCATGGGTTATGAGCCCTGGCCAGAAAAGGTGTGCTTCCATCTCAGCTCTGTCTCTTCCCTTTCCATGTCAGCCCCTCCATCTCTGCAGCAGTGCTCTGTGCTGTTACTGCAGGTTCCTCAGGCAAGTTCTTAGCTTTCCACTTACCAGAATCACAGAGCTGCTTGAGCTGAACCACTGCACTGTGTGCCTCAATATAAAAAAAATCTTAGAAAGTACTTTGCACTTAGATGACATATAAGTTTTGCTGGTATTATTTGTCAGGGTTGGATGAATTATGACATACTATATTTGATTATTCTTCAGATAGGGTGTCATAGTACCATTAACATTTGCAAACACTGTCTCCTTTTCCGCTGGGCAGAAATGGAAGTGCTGTAATGAGTCTGAACTGGGCAGCAACCAGGGAATCTCTGAATGATTTTAGTGTTAAAGGCCCTGTACAAATACATCTGGGAAGCATCTTTGCAGGGGAATGGACTCACTGCACATTAAGTGAAATTTGCCTTGGATTTGGGGATGTGCATTGGTTGCGTTAAGATTCAAATGCATTCACACCAGTCATTCAAAATGTAATAGTTTCCAATACTGCATATTTTGCTTAGTACTAACTTTAGTAATCAGACAGATGGAAAAATTAGCCTGAGGTGATGCCCACATTTTCTTAGAGAATCAAACAACTCATTTTGCTCAGGTGTCTGTGTTTGGTGTGCATGCGTGCGTAATTCATCACTTGCAGAACCAGCCAGCCAGCTATTCTTTGGAAAAGACAGGAGGTGAAATCTATTGTGGATTTATGCCGTTCTGGTTCTTCTTTTTCTTGTCTGACTGACTACTATCTAGGTTACTATATTGTATATTCATGTGTATTACAAATATGTCTATTATAAAGGATGTAGGAGGCAAGAACCATAAATAAGATAGCAAAATATTTTTCATTATGGTTTCCTGGATTTAGATGGCCAGAACTTAGTGAAACATCTGAGCAAGGTATCCCAAACATGGCTTATGTCCAGAGATGACAACTTGATATTAAAAGTTCTACAGATCCACTTAACAATACTTTTGAGAAATGGGGATATGCGAAAGGAAATGTTTGTATTTAAAGTAATTTTTGAAAAGCTTCCTTGGGAAGGCAGGGGTCATATGAAATGTTAAACCTGATGGACTGATTGTACTTGTGCAGCAGGGCTTTCAGGGTACTACAGATTTTGGGGAGCTCTTATATGAATGATCGTTTGCAAACCAGCTGGTAATTGTACGCAGCACAAACCCCATGAGCACTGCTGTCCATCTCCGTAGGAATCAGGTGTGAATGCAAAGCCAGTCAGTTTTATAATTAGCCCCATGATCCAGTGCACTGCTCTGAGCTGTCTCAGAAAGATTTCCAAGCATTTCAGGGAATGCAAGGTCATGGCAAACAGACCTTCTTGTAGCAGCACGAGCCCTTCTGTGCCCTCTTAGCTGGAGGGGACTGATGTCCTCAAAGTGGATAAACTCAGCTGCAGGCAGGGAGTTCAGAAGAGCCTTTGAAGACTGGCATCCATAATCTCAGTGGGGATGCCAAAGTCCCAGATACTTTTTGTGGAAAAGTCTCCAACCAGGTGTGCTCCATCCACCCAGAGCCTGCTGACATTGCAAGTGCTTGTATGGATTCGTGTAACCCCACTGCAGGGAATCTCTATTAAAGTTGCATAGTGGAGCACTCAAAGCCAAGTACATGTCAAGAATAAGGTTAAACACACAGTTTTACTCCCTCCTCCCCGATTTCCTTCCCACCCTGTATTCATGCAACTTCACAGTTGCCTCACTTCAGTGTTGTTTTTTTCTATTTTTTGTTTTTTTCCTGGGAAAGCACAATTAGGTTGGAAAAAGAGAGTGCCCAGGGGAAGCAGAGATGCTGTTAGTGTGAATAGTGTGCAAGAATCTGTGCTGTCCCCAGGGACCACCCTTGGGATGGACCTGGAGCGGTGCCATTGCTTACTGAGTAGCATGGTGGGGGCTGGGCACTCCTGGTTGTTTTTAAGGAGGAGGGAGCAGGTGGAGCTGCTGTACCTCCCAGTGATGGTGAGGACTGGCAGAGTGAGAGCAGACCCTGGGCAGCTGCTGCTCTTGTGGCAAGAGGCTATCAGGAGGTCTGCCTGGGCAGTCAAGGGCTGGCAGCATCACTAGAAATGAAACTGAAGGATCCTTCCTTCAGGAACAGGTTTTGCTGCCACTTGCCTACTTGGGGCACTTGTTTCCTGTGAGAGGGCTGGGCCTTTCCTTAGCTGCTGCCACAGATACGTTGGCACATCCCCACCACAGCAAGTCCCGCAGGTAGTAGACCTGCATTAGCAGGGCACCACACTAATATGTACTAAGCTAGTAAGTAGTAAGCTACTAAATCCCTCAGGAGATTCCAGAAGTAGCTTATGACCAGTTAACCTGAGGATCTCTGCATCACGCTTGGTGTGTGTTAAACCTGCCTTCTGTCTTTTATGACACTTGGTGGGCTCGTTCACCAGCTATCTTCTCCCTGACCATTTATCGCAAGGCAGCAAGCTGGAGGGAGCTGTGTGCAACCCAAGGACTTGCTCCAGGAGCAGTAGGTAAGGTAATGCAGGTTACATTTACTTTGTTTCTTCCCTTTGGTGAGGTACATGCTGCCTTTCTGGGCCAGGTGAGGGAATTTGCTACAGGGAAGCACTTAGGTGCAGGTGGGGGCTGACAGTATTGAACTCCTTAATCAGTGCTGGCATTTTTTATTGATGCCAACAATTTACTGTTAAAAGCAATAGGAAGTTAAACTCAGAGGCTGTTTTATATCATAAGGATCCTATGCCTGTATAGGATACTCAGCACTGGCTCCAGTGGAACTTACCTTCTGCATGAGATAGACACCGAGTTTCCTTTAGGAAGCCCTAGCTAGAGAAAGAGGCATTGTTTACTTTTAATGAGGACAGTTAGCCTGAAGCAATCCACCTGGCTGCAGAAATAAGTTCTGTATGACACTACTTTTGCTTCCTCAAAAGATCTGCTGTGAAGCTGAAGCCTCTAGTGCGGCTATAGCCAAAAGCTGATGGCAGTCTCTAGGTCTATGAGCTACAGGGTAGCAAAAATAGATGCTTTTTGCCTTTTCTTGAAATATTTATATTTTGGTTTTAAAAATAACAATAAAAACTGAAGAAGGTGCAGGAAAGAGCCATGGAAATAAAGGAAGAAAATACAGTGACAGGCAGTGAACACCTCAAAGCCAGAAAGGTGATTTGATGCCATATATAAACTTGGCCATAAAGGGACATTGACAGTAAAGGAGTAGTGAAGAAAGGATTGTCAGGGAATAATAGTCGAAAGCTGATCCCATTGAAATTCCAGCTGGAAGTAAGTCATCCTTTCTATGCCTCAGTAAAGGGACTAATGAATGAAATTTAATAACTCATGATAGACAGAGGTTAAAACAGATAATTGATTCTTTCCTCTGGGCTTCAGTTCTATGAATCCAAGAACTGATGTACCTTCTACGGTTTCATCAAGGAAAAAAATATGTATTAACTAACAGCAAGTCTGAAACAGCTTGAAAATGTTTCCTGCAATCCTGAATGCAGTTTCAGAGTGTTAGAAGTTCAGAGGATTTTTTTTCTTCACTCTATTTTGCTTTGGCAAATTTGTTCTGAGATCAATTATCTCTGAATTATTCCTGTGTGCAGTTTGGCAAGTGTGAGTGATTTTAAATAGATTTAAGGAAATATTTGGAAAATAACTGGTTGAAGAATCCATTAAAAAACTAATGTTTCTGAACTGAACAGTATTTTTATCCTTTGGGAAATTAAATGATTTTGCTTTCAGACTGGTATGAATTAGGAGTAATTAAATCGAAGTCAACAGAGTGACATTTGTCAGATTGGATGTAAGCAAGTTTGTAGTGCAGTCCCCCAACAAAGAACTTTGTAAAATGTGCTCCTTGTGGGTTTTCTGGTTTCAGCTGTTTATTAGGACTGCTTGAATTATTCATGGTATATAAATCATCTGATAAAGTTAAATCTCTTTTTGTCAGTGAAAAGTTTTCAAACTGCCTCTGAATGCTGAAAATTAAGTATTTGTAGTCACTGGGTGTTTGTGGATTTCACTGGACTATCCACATTTTGCTACCTGTGGGCTGGTAGCCAGTGGGTCATGTTAATCATGTGTTATTATCTGAGCTTGGCTGAGGAACTGACATCTTTTAAGGAGGGTGGGTATATACAGTGAATGTAAGTCCCTTCAGGAAGTGGTGGGGAGAAGGATCCTCCATGCCAATACATTCAAAACTTGTAGCGCCAGCTCGGTCTCATCCCCTGCAGTCAGATGGTTCCTGGACTGGACCAAGGCCTCCTGCCTGTCCTCTGTCCTCTTCATCTCCAGGAAAACCAGCTTATTCCCTCTGAACCTCTTACCCCACAGTATCCAGCATGTGGAGCCACAGTCATACTGGAGCATGAGCCCTGCTGCCTGTTCTCTGCCCTGTCACCTGCCTGTTCCTCAGTGCCCAAGCTCATGCATGGGGGTTGCCACTGTGGGAAAGCAAACCAAGAGAGTCTCCTCATGAATGGTCCTTTTTTTGTATACATATATTCATTTGTGTGTGCATATATGTGCATATTCACATGTGCATGTATGTACTTATATGCACACATATATATTCATAAGGAGTAATCAGTAATCAAAGTCTGGGGAGGGAAGGAAAAACCTCTGCTGCATGTCTCTCTTGATAAATTTTCCTGCTGTGTGAGGTGGAGAGAAAGTGTGGGAAGAACATAGAAATTTGCATTGCCTCATGTGTTTGAAGTGGTATATTGATAAAAATGTGGTTTTAATTGTTTGGAATGGTTACAGTGAAGCACTGCTCCTTCCCTTGCGTTATCCTCTATCAAGCTGTTCTTAGAGTAGCCTTGGACTTTAGAACATCTGAATTTAATTTGTGTTAACACTAGGGATGTTTAGTCCCATTTGAGAGAGTAAAAGAACAGAAAATTTGGGAGCAGAGGTAGCTTGTAAAGATAGCAACATTAAGTTTGTTAGCTAGTCTGTAGTAATTAAGCTTATTTCCATAGCAACATTATCAGTTCAGCTCCAGAATTTTGAGACTTTTGTGTGCCCAGTGATTAGAACTAATATCCTAATTTTAGTAGAGATATTATGGGTGTATTTGGTGAGAGTCTTGTAATTAAGCACACTGATTGGGGTGTGAAATAATGTTCTATTTTCCTTGAGTTCTCTTTCTTGGATTACTTCAGACTGCTTAACTAGCTAAAAACAAGTCACTGCAGTCTGCTTTCTTGGTAGGACTGGATTTACCATTTGGGAGAACAGAAGCATATATATATATAATTTACTTAAATACAAAAGCTTGCTTATCTGTGCAATCCATGACAAAATAGAAAAGCAGAGACAAAGTACAGCTTTCAGAATACCCGTATAGTCCTCATCTAAATTGCTCTAGTTTAATCCAGTGATGGCCTCTCTGATGAGGGATTTACACGTGTTACTGCTGAGGCTGGAAAGGGAGGGTATCGAGCTTGCTTGCAAGCAAGCCAAGGGGGTATGCGGTTAGGATCTGCAGGAAAAGCAGTCCTCCATCCCAGCTTGGCCCCACTCCCTGCCTGTGCTTCTTGGCTTCCGTGGAACTTCCCACTAACCTTTGCAGAGACCAAGGTGCCCTTCGGAGGAACCATTTTTCTGAGCTTCCCCATGAATACACATTTGATGGGATGCACAACAAATAGAGAGAGTTTTGGCAGCATGTATAGGGATGTTTGTGAGCTGTGAAGAAGTCCCCAGACACTGGCAGGTAGCACTCAGGTAGGGGAGAAGTGTACCTGCCCCTTATCTCCCCACTGCCATTTCTGTATGGTTGAGGACAGTGATCTTTTCCAGAGCACACCAACAGCCACCCTTTTAATAACGAAACAGAAGGACTACAGGAAAGCTGTGGCACAAGACTGCCATCTTTCCAGTGAATTCAGTGCAATGACCTTGGTTTATATCATTTAGCCCCATATGACCAAACTCTGCCTATTTCTTGTAACTGGCCTACCATTATATGTATTTCATAAATATATACATGTTTGCATTCCAATTTAAAACACTACATTTTATCCTCACTGATGTTGTGTGTGAAATGTGATAGGAAAAACTAAGCAGCTACAGTAGGAGAACTTAAGTTTGTGTGGATTTGTGTCCTCCATCCCCTTATCCTTCTCAGCTCCTGCAGTACCACTGGGTTTGATCTGCATTTCCAACCTGGTCAGCAAACATCAGCCCAGTCTGAGACTGATTGGAGTTAAGAGTGCAGGGACAGACAGTAGGCTGCTGCCTCCCAGGTTGAGCAAAACACTCCTCTCTGTATCTGGCCTCTAATTTTCACAAAACCTGTCAGGATTTCCATCTCTGACACCTCTATCTTCCCTATCTCCAGCTGTCAGATTTGCTTAAAACTGCCCAACAGGTTCAAATATCACTAAGGAAGGACTGACAAATGTATATACAACGTGATTATGTAAGCCTCAATTTCTTTAGAAGCAAGCCTGTGATGTTTTGATGATAAACCCCTGTGTCTTAGTATTACTGATATTTAGAATTTTATCAATAGTTTATAATACTTAATTTTAATAATGTAGCGTTATAAGAAACATTTTAATGAGAAGTATGTTTGTATGGTAACCAGGTGCTGTTATGAAATTCCCTGTATAGCCCAGGACCCAAAGGGATAGGTCAAAATCATTTCATAGCAACAGGTAGTACAAGCAGTTTATGTAGAACAATGCAGGTAGTTGTCAAGGTCTAGATTAATGAGAACAAAGAAAGCCAACCGTAACTGTTTATAGCTACCTGCCAAAGAGACCGCAGAACTAGGTAAAAGGTAATTCCAGCAGGGGGAGATCGCGAGCACTGACTCACTGACCCATTTTGTAC
>NDXB01021847.1:3439-18821 GCA_002631895.1 Agapornis roseicollis | reverse complement strand
TTTTTTTTTTTTTTTTTTTTTTTTTTTTTTTTTTTTTTTTTTCCTGTTTCAGTGAAGCTTGTCTTAAGGAAATCTCCCTGGATGCCAGTCTGTGACTCTGAGCTGAGGTTTGGATTGCCATGAACACTCATTGTTTACTCAAAAGACAGTGTTTGCCATCTGTCCCAGTGCGTTTCCCTGCTGGCAGAGGCAGTGCAACTAGTCAAAGTGGACTCTGGGGGAGGCAGCTAAAACGACCAATGGGGAAGACAACCGCTCCTGCTTTTCTTGGTGGTCTGGATAGGTATAGGGGGCATTTTGTGCCTTCAAAAGCGCATGCTGGGAAGAAGAGAAAAAGATCTGCAAGAACATCAAAGACAAAATGTGCACAGGAAGGACTGGGAGAGCTTAGGAGGATAAGGAGGAAGAATGGGTCAGAGTTTGAAAGATACAAGAGTTCCCTTGAAGACTTAAGTTTAACTCTTGTGTGGGAAGAATCCTAAAGGATCTGACACCTCCACTGCAGACCCCACATCAGTTTTAATTTCTTTAGTTGATTTCCACTTTTGTAGAATTAACTTCTTTCCAATTAGGCTTGCCCTTAAAATAAAATGCCCTTGATCTTTGCTAATATTTGTAATGGAATCAAAATCCCTAAGGATAAAGATATTAGGATCCAGAAGCAAGTCTATGCTCAGGTTTTTATGTACTTTTCTATTACTTTTCTTTAGAAGTAATACTCTCTTCAGCCTGGATTCACACTTTGAAACACACAAGGATCAAAAAACAATCCACTCACCTTCCTGCTCTCCCCAGCATCCCTGTGCTGGGAATGTAGCAATCTCCTCTTCATCAGAGAGATGTTCTGGGTGCAGAGTCAGGATAAGCCTGTTTCTGAAGTTTCAGAGAGAAATTTAAATAGTATTTTCTTCTTATAAGCTTAGAAAGGAAATAAAATCTTGTCCATATTTCCACTGTGACTTTTGAAAACAGTCTTTGCCATGCTTTCAAGCCTAAAGAGCTGGTCAGAATCTTGGGCAGAATAATGTTGAAAACCATATTGCCCTGATACTTTGGGCAAGGCTGTGAAGTATTGACTATACAAAATAATTATACTTTCCCTTGTCAAAGTACTTTTTTCATCAGATATGCCTTTGTTTTGGGAGTCAATTTAAAGTGTTACCCAGTTCCTACATATAAAATGCAATCCATATTAAAAATTCTGTTGATATATTTCATCAAGATTTGTTTCCATTAATCTTTTGCCTCAAAGTCTCCAGTTATTACCAGACTACTTCTGGTGGTAAATGCTGCAAGCAAAATAAGTAATCAGAGGATGTGCATTTATTGGTATAATGAAGAGAGAAGAGATGGGTCACAGGAGTCTGGGACTGTCCAGTTATTTGGTGAGGTGAAGTGAAAGCGTAAAGGTTATGTGTCATTTGAGGTGCTTTTCCATTCCCTTTTGTTCGAGGCCATGACAGACCTGGAGATGACTAACTACAGGTCTTCCCATTGAGGTACCTGATGAGAAGTCATGTGTTAAAAAAATGGCAGAATGTCTTGAGGTTGTTAATCTCCAAGTGTAAAATCGTTGACATGATGGTAAGACTGACTTGCAGCTTTGTCCTGCAACCTGGTGGTGTGAAATACTCTAGGAAGTGTCCATCACCCCATCATTTAACTGGTGTTCACCTGGAAGACGTGCAAACTCCTTCAGCCTCTGACAGGACCCAAGGCTCTTTTTCCAGATCCCAGCCTCCCTTCCCACTGGATCCAGTCCTTCTCTTCTTCTAATTGAGAAAACAGATACAGGGACTTGACTCTTACCACCATGCCCCATGGACAATGGTGTCCAGTGTTTAACCCAATATTCCTCAAACATAGCCAGCATGGGAGCTGAAGAAAGGCTGCTTTGTGCATGGCACCTTTGATACAATGACTCTTGCAGGCAAGATCAAGGCCAGTGTAGCATGATCTGTTGCTTCTCTGTCAGCGGTGAGGTGATTGCCATTAATTCTCTGCACTTTCACCCCTGCGTGGTGCCCATATTCACTGGGGACACACTTTAATGAGTAGCACTTAATATGTACACAGGCTTCTGTCATTTCTTCCTGCCCACCTCCTTCTTTTCCCCATTTTTCAGGCAGCAGCCCCTGGGGTGTCACAGAAGCTTTCACAGGGAGCTGCTCACCAGGGGAAAAAAGGTGGTGTGCTCTTTGCCTGAGGCAGCTTTTCCATGCCCAGGGCATTCCTGTAAATGAGAGGAGCTTTAGCACTCTAACAAAAGTGAGATAAAGGGGAAAGAGGAACGATGTAATGAATGAAACTGTCATTAAGCATAACATAAGCAGTTTCTTATCTGAGGTTATCCAGGCTGACAAGTAAGCAATGTTGTTGCCAAGCACTTTAACAAAATGGGATGCCATCTGCGTGCAATGCACTGGAGCCACAGATGTGCCATGTTTAAATAAACTGAAATATAAAAGAAAGCTCTTGACCAACTCACTGTATAAAATCAATGAGTTTGCTTTTTCAGTTAGCATGGTGTGAAGCACTCCCTTTTCCCTCCTGCTACCCCAATTAAAAAATGCTTTATTTCTTTGGACCATTGCTCTCAAAATGCTCCTGCACTAACTCAGGTGAAAGTTTCACATTCCATCAATTGGGAATTTTATCATAGGAAATATGGGCAGTTCATCTCCCATAATTACTTTCAGTTCTGCTTGCTGCTTTGGTGATTTAAACCAGCTCTCATTTCCAAACACAGCTCAAATATTGTCTCCCTGACCCATAAAGGACCCAGAGGGAAGGTTTATATGATTCTTTTGCTATCTCTGGAAGTTACTGTATTAGAAAAAGATGAGAAATTCTTTGAAAAGAAAAAGGTTCCGGCTTTATGTTTTTTTGCAGCCTTTCAGGGAGGCAGTGATTCAATGATCACAATGATTCTGCAGCTCGGGAGGATCAGTGCAGCAACAATATTCTTTGGGGAGCAGCTTCTCTCACAGAGACCATCAGGGCATTACATGTTCTCCTGGGACAGACCCACCCTGCATTCACTCTGAGAGCCTTCCCATGCATGGGAGATGAACTACACTGGGTCTGGAAGGTTTGTACTACAACAGCAATTAAAATATATACTTATGGAGGGGGGAAATCACTCAGTAACTGCTAATAACCTGAGGTTAAAGCCTCCCCTGGATGTAAGCATGACAGTCAAAATTTAGGGAGGACTAAGAAAACAATTCCTCCCCGTAAATTTTCAAAGCAGAGTTTAAGAGGGCTGGGTTTACAATTCTCCAGTCTTCCAGATGTCTCTGCAGAACTGAGCCTTGGCTCAATGTTCATTTTCTGTATTAAAACAAATGGCAGTGCACGAGGGAGAAAAACCCCACACACCTTAACAAAGCATTCAATTAACATGAAGTTAGGGCTGCAGTTAAGTACTGCCATATAACAGAACACTTCTAAAAGCAGCTTTTATGCTATAAAATAAGGAACAAAATATCTCTGGGCCCAACTGACCTCCACACTTGAGTCTGAATATCCAACATGTATGTCACCTCTTCTGGAGCTTTGATCTTGTGTTAGAAAGAAAAATATAATTATTATCATGTTGTTCAACTCAGCTGACAGAGGATCTAATATTTTAAGAATGCTTTCAAAATGCCTAAATTAGAGGACAGAAGGATGCTGCATTTCTAATTAAAAGGAATAAGAGGTGTAGCTTGGTCATCACGATACTCCATCAGAAAATAAAACACCTAAAGACAATGAATCTAATAGCTAATGAAAGAAGTTTTTGCACCTAAGATGAATACCAAATGATTGGTCAAGTGTTTTCCTGACAGGACAATTTAATTACATTTCTTCATGATAACATTGCCACTTGCAAGACTGTAGGGGTCTGTGAGTTCCTAATTCAAATCGTGTTTTTTGAGGTTGAAAATATTGGTCCATCCCAAAACACAGCAGGCACAGAAACAACACCTCATATGAAGTGCTAGACAACAGATACATGTATTTTTTTTTTAGGAAGTGAAAAATGTTTTAAACCTTAGAAATTCTATCGAACTTCAGACAAAATGCAACACTGTCAGTCTTCAGTGCTCAAAAAAATGCTGTGCTGTACTCTCCCATCCCAAATTGAAGGTGTTAAGTCTTTAGATTATTTGTATATATAAGCATACATAAATACATACTTATAAACGTATACCCATACATATACATGCACACACATATATATATGTACATATGTGGGCATATATATATATACACATACATGAACATATGCATACACATACACATAAACATACGCATACAAATACACATACACAAAGGAGCTCCTCATTTCTCCTCGTCATTTGTAAGCTCTCGTTATGTACCTGCTTCTGAAGCAAAGGACACTTTTTTTTCACCCACTAATCCAGGTAAATAATTTTTTTCTCTTTCTTTTTCAGTCTTGTTGTTGTTGCTGTTGTTGTTGCTTAGGTTCTGTGGGGATGGGTTGTTTGTTCGTATGTTGTATTTTTTTTAGAACAGATTGAAATTTTGGAACTTTGAAAAATTGTTGTAGACATCACATTTGCAAGGACTTGGGTGCTGAAAATAGAAACTCAATGCAAGGTAGTCATAGCAGATTATTTGGTTTGGCTAAAAAAAGAAATGAATACTGCCATTCAAAGGAATGGGAAATAATTTCATTGCCTTTTGCAATTATTTCCAAGGCTGTGTGTTGCAGCATAGATAAAATAATTTGTTTGAAACAAACCACTACTCTGAAAATGACACTGATGGGTGTTCCAACAAGAAAATAATTATTTTTTTTTTTTTATCTTGTTCTTCAAGGAGCCCAAAGCTCAAAGAGGGGAGATTGAGATAAGCTCTCAGGCAGAAGTTCTTCCCTGTGAGGGTGGTGAGGCCCTGGCACAGGGTGCCCAGAGAAGCTGTGGCTGCCTCCTCCCTGGCAGTGTTCAAGGCCAGGCTGGATGGGGCTTGCAGAAACCTCATCTAGTGGAAGGTGTCCCTGTCCATGGCAGCAGGTTGGAACTGGATGAGCTTTAAGGTCTCTTCCAGCCCAATCCAATCTGTGATTGTATGATTCTATGATTCTATGATTTCCCATTTTCCTTCTTAAGTAGGTGTCCAGTGAAAAGCTCCATTGCCCGGAAGATGTCTGTGTGAGCAGGTCCATCATGTGCAGCTGTAACAGGGTGGGTGCAGTTGTAGCTTTAAACCCTGAGGCAGTGTTGAATGGACGGAGACAGCCATTGGGTTGCTTTACCTCTGCTCATGGTCTCATGCTGTCCACAGGTCACAGACATCTGGTACAAATATTGCATCTTATCCACCAATAATACATAGATAAATCTTACTGTTAACATAACACTTTGTAAGGGCTGTGTAAATTAGAGATATGTTGATTCTTTTGTTTAGTGGACAGACACCCAGGTTAAAATAAATGGGCTGCCAGTGACAATCCTGCTGTTGTCACTGGAGTGCAAACCTCCTCTGATGGTGCTGCTGGTACATACCAAGGTAAAGGCTACCTAAACTAAAAGTCATTCCCTGGGTCTCCTGCACTAGCCCTTGATCTCATATTACATGTACAAATGAGTTAAGACACTTGGAACAACCACAGATTTGGCTAGTGTGTCTGTTCACTGGATTTCTGTTGACAGCAAACACAAACATGGAACTTGCTGGCAGCCAGCACCCGTATATGCTAACATCTGTTTTAACATCAGTTTTAATATTTCATGTAATTATTTTTTTAAATACTGCAATATGAAATGAAATGGGATAGTGTTTCCTTTAATGTTCCTTTTAAAAGTTTTTTGCTTCTTTTGTTTTAGAACTGGTGGGAAAATATTCATTGAAATGAAGTTTCAACAAAACTAAGGAAAAATATTAAAGTTTTGAGTTGATTTTTTCTCCTGACTTCAGATTAGCTCTGCTTTCATTGCACAGGAGTGACTAAGAGAACTCAAGTTTCTTTTTCCCTCAAACAAATTGTCATCCTTATTCTCTGCAATGATTATCTCCCTTTAATTAAACACTAAAAAGGCATATTTGTCTTTTTAGCAATGACAGGGACACCATTAAAACATAAATTTCAGCAAGCATCTGGATCTTTCAGTTGTTCTAATCTGCATGACATACTTTCCGTCATTTCATAACATATTGACTCTGAATAGGCCTTTAGATGCTGTATGAGTTGCAAAAGATAATCAACTAAACCAACTTGAAATTGCTTAGAAGGATCATGTGAAAATAAATACTATAGTAGTGAAACCTGTTTTAGAACTTCTCCATTTATTTATCCATCTCCAGTTATACCATGATAGGCATAAAACCAAATTACTTATGGAGGTTATGTTTGCAGTTGCCTGGAATAGAGAAAGCAAAGCAAGGAGCACGTTTTAATGTTTTCAACAAGAAAAATATTCAGTTTGACTATATTTTCTTTTTGCATGATGCAGTTTTGGTATGAGTGATGGTAGGCAGAAGTAACATAGCGCTAGGCTTTTAAGAACTGAAGGCTCATTATACAATCAGTAAAGAATTATACAGGCTAAAAACAAAATAATCATGGTCAAGTCAACACAGTCCAAGTTGGACAGACCAAATCCAGATCCACTGCAGATGGCCCATATTAAGATTTGTCAACATCTTCCCACTAGAAGGTATCAGGAAATAAATTGCTGGTAGTTAGACTCAATTCAGGAGCAATGGGAAAGCCATAGGCTCATTACCAGTCCTGGTACAATGCCACAGGGACATGAGGTTTGCCATTTCCAAAGAAATGCCCTTTTCATGGAATACTCCCATAAGAAGCATTGCCAGTGGGAATAAAAATGAATATGCCTAAAATGAGGACAGTGCCCCTAAGCTTTATGCCGATCTGCCTGCTTTCTATCTGACCCTAAATTAGACCTCAGAAGATGTAGTGTTTAATACAGACACTGGGCACAATGTACCTTCTCACAATTAGTAGAAAGTGCTGTTTTGTAATTAAAGGGTGAAGTAGGGCATGATGAACATATGGAAAAGAAGACCCCTAATAAGTGATAGAGCCTTCAAAAGAAATTGCTAATTAGTATGCATTTGATGTGTACTATACCAATTTTAAGAATTTCCCTAGAATAAATTGCTATGTTGGGTGTTTGAAGGAGTGGTGAGATTAGCATTTACAAAGGGGGCAATTTTCTGTCTTCTTGACCCTGTTAAATGGAGGAAATAACTTCCAAGACTGAAGCAGTAGTTAGCCCATCAATCATCCTCACAGCTGGAAACTGGGGATCCAAAATGCTGAGATGAGTTAATCCGTTAGTTAGTAAATTCATAATGGCACCATATGGTGTTGGGCCACTCCACAATGGAGCAAGGACAGCACAGTTTGCACAGGCATGCTGCTTTCTCAGGTACCTCCCTAATCTCAGATCCTTAGCTCTGCAGGATCAATTTACTTTGCACAGTAAATTGGCTGAATTGATCAGTTCAGAGCATGTAATTGTTGGCTAGTCGCAGATAATCATGTCCTGCCCATATCAGAGAGACAAAAGATGCTGGCATGAGCTACTTTCTTGCTCCATCTTGCAGGTTATTTTCTCCAAACATGATAGACATCTATTAAAACTGCTGATGGGTGGATATACAGCCTGTGTCGACTTCAAGTGACAGAGGTAAAGTGAGAGCTGGCTTCCTTCAGTGAGGCTGCCTCAGGTGTCTCAGCCTGACTGCTGCTGCTAATTGTTCCAAGGGAGGAAAGAACATGAAGGTCAGTACCATCAGCTTGAATACCAACCAAAATTGAAAACCCAAACACCGAATCATAGGCTAGTAAACAAATAAATAAAATCATTCGGTTTCAAGCTACACAAGCAGGGCAATTTAGTACAAGACACAAATAGGTCACATCTCTGAATAAGATAAGGTCTCACCCAGATGTGCTTAGGCACTGCAGAATGTGTAACTTTCCAGCTTTAATCTCGAAATTTCACCAGTATGCTTGAAGGCATAATTTCAAAACACAGTGATTACATTTCAATTTAAGTAATAAAATGCAAGTCATTCTGCAAATGTGCAAAATATCCTGTTTAATCTTCTCTTTTTAATCAAACTTCTTTAACCAGTGCCTTTCTGATTAGCTCCCAACAGAAGTGGTAAATTCTTCTTTCATGTTAAAAAAAAAACAAACCAAACAACAAAATAAAACAAAAAAAAAACCAAGCACTTTAGCAAGCATAGTAAATAACATATTTCAAAATTATGAAAACAATATGTATTTGGAAACTGTGATGCAACATTAAGTACAGTTTCCCAAAGGTGGGATTGTAGCAACACAAACTCACATTTGTTAGAGGGTTTCCCTGCCTTTCCTCCACAATAACTTTTTGTTATAGGTTGTGATGATTTTTCTTAACTTTCAACTTACTGTTTATTTCAGTCTCTTTGAAATCTGTGGAACTTGATGGTTAAGTATGACTTAGTATATATATAAAAAACACACTCTGAGGTATGCATCAAGCCTGAACTGAGGGAGATGCCTCAATGAATTTAATTGTTTTGAAGGTGTTACATTCATTTCATGGTTTATTGCTGTTGGATATTCATCTCAGTATGCAGAACTTACCATTCTGAAGGCCAAACTGCAAAAAGTAAACATCCCTTCCTTTCTTCTTTTCCTTTCTTTCCCCTTCAGCTTTCTCCTTCCTTTCCCTTCACCTTTCCTTTTTCTCTTCCCTTCTCCAAAACCTGTTCATTCATTTTAACAGAAAGATGCTAGAAGGGGACTCAGGCTTTCAGGAGTTTTGCCTGAATTCTGCCAGACTTCAAGGAAAGCTCATTTTGTCTCTTTTCAGCAGTAAGTGAAAACTGGAGCTTAGGAAACTTCTGTTCAGGATTGTTCTAGGATGTTTTAGAATATGTCAGTGGCAAATACTTCCAAAACCAAAGGAAGAAGCAATAAAGCAGTGTATCCAATTTACACGCATTATATAAAGGTAAGATGTGATTTCTTCAAGATGCAGAGCAAATAAAGGCACAATGGATAAGCTCAGTCAATCCAGCAAAGGACATCTCTTTACCTTTACTTTACATTCCCAGAAAGTAGTTTTGCATGAAAAGTAAATGTAAGAAAATGCAAATAACTGAATGTGACCCTTTTCTGCCCCTTGCTACCTTTAAAGAAAAGAACTTCAAAAGAACATTTGTAAGACTAACTTAATTTTATGCATTTAAAGAAAAATAAACTACTCAAACTGCAGTATTTCCTGTATATTAGTGATTTTGTTTTAAAATAATAGAGTACATTAGGTCATAGATATCATAACATTAACTACAATTGAGAATTCTGATTGTAGTTTATGACTATCACAGAATCCCAGACTGGTTTGGGTTGGAAGGGACCTGAAAGCTTATCCAGTTCAGCCCCCTGCCACAGGCAAGGGCACATTTCTCTAGACCAGGTTGCTCCAAGTCCTGTCCTCCCTGGCCTTGACCACTGCCAGGGATTGAGCAGCCACAGCTTCTCTGGGCAACATATTGACATGCAAATCCCTCAAAATTCCTAAAGTGGTAAACATTAGCCTTTTGATTCACAAAATCAAAATTAAGTATCAAAATCAAGTAAACAAAACAACCCAGTGACATGTTTATAACATGTACTGTATCATATACATGAAGTCTGTAATATATAAGACAGGTTGGTTTAAAATAAGTTTCATTTCAAAACAAACGTTTTGTAGCTGAGCTCTGAAAAACTCGCAAAAGATGCTTTATAATGGAAATACAGAAATATCTTTGTGTGGGAAGCATTTAAAATCACCGCTGCAGCAAAATAAGATGCACTTTATGATTATCTTTTTATTCTGGAGATTGTTTTTTTGAAAAATTATGGCACTGTCACTGGGGAGAGAGATTAACTGGCACATCAACTGGTGTCTTTGCTCCTCCTTGACCTAGATTCAGCAGAGGAGAGAGCATCTGCAGGAGGGAAAAGCTGCTTCACATGATTGCTCTCAGCCCATCAGCACTCCCTGTACTACTGCTGGTTATAAACACTCCAAATAAAAGTGCTTAATGAAGCTTTCTGCATAGTCCCTACTTGCCAACCTGCAACACTTACAATGTGACAAGGTATTTCTTAACTCCAAACAGCAGAATTAATGTATCAGGGTAGAAGTGGTCACTGCTGCCTTCAGTTGCAGGCCTTCAGGGCCAAGTTGGACAAGTCTTGGAGCAAACTGGTCTAGTGGAAGGTGTCCCTGCCTGTGGCAGGGGGTTGGAACTGAATGAGGTTTTAGGTCCCTTCCAACCCAAACCATTCTGCTAGTCTATGATTCAGTTCAAATAAAAAGACAGTATAAATTCTAGATGCTTAAATGGAAGGGATTCCACATTCTGGGCTGTCAGTGTTGGTTTTTTTACTGACTTCAGATATTCCAAAGCACAACAAAATAGCAGGACATTTGCAGACCCCTTCATCATTATTTGTTTGTAAATTCCCACTAGATTTGTCCTCTCTCTGGACAACCCACAGAGAAGATGTCTGAGGTCACTAGTGCCACTGGACACTGAGGGGAAAGATGGGTTCCTTTGGGCATCCTTGGTGGAATAAATTTACAATTAAAGTTTTATTTTCTCAGTAAGATACTATGTATATATTATGCATATATACCATATATGTGTATAGATATGTATATATTATGTCTCTATTATATGTATATATTGTAATATGTATAGATATGTGCATATTATATTGATTGATGGCTTGGCTTCACGAGGGAAGAATTTGGGAAGGAGTTTACCCACGCTTACTACAAGCACGATGACCAAGGGCATGTGGGATATGCAAATCTGGTTGGAAAAAATGGCGCTTAGGCATTCAGGATGTTTCTGAGCAGGACTGTCAACTCCTGAGGCAATCTTGAGATACCCATGTGCTGGCCCGCCCTCATGCAAGGTTGGATCTGCAGCTTCCCATGCACCTTGTCACCTACCGTTTCGACCCTCACCTGTCCATACAGACAAGTGACAAGGAGCCCTTCCAGCCTGCGCAGTGGGTTTGTTAGGTGAGGCACAGCTTGCACAGCACTGGTCCCACTCTTTACATGTGAGGTTTAACTGCCACGGCTTAGATAGCTAGGACGGTGACAGCAAAGTACTCAGGTCATAGGTTTTGTAAGAGTATCCTATAATATATGTATATATTATGTATGTACATATTATTTGCTATGTGTTATGTATATCCTGGTAAGTATCACACAGAATTTGTGATTAGAATGTCACAGGATTTCTTCAAGCAGCATTAATGTAGTATAATTTACAAGTAGTGTAATAAAGAGTTCTTAATAAAATTGATTTAATGGACATTGCTCTATGCTGCTACTCTTCCTTCTCCTGTGCTGTGTGTCTGCGACCTTTAAGGCTGGTGAGGAGGGGAGTAACTGGGCTGGCAACCAAGCTGCTTGAGAGATAGGAAGCAGTCTGCTTGATTTGTCTGTGTGGGGCACAGGAACTTCAGGGTGATAATGAAGGGAAAGGAACCTAGGCATGACCCACTTGGTCACAGAGAGTCACCGCTTGCCCCATATAACAGCATTAGTTATGTTAACCACATTACTGGGGTTGGGAGGTGGGTGTGCTGGTCACAAGTAACTGTTTGTCCTTCAACTGTTGCAGCTGAGTTCAGTGCTTGAAGACTGAGATCACAGAGACCCCCATCCCATCCTTGGTTGTCCTCCAGTCTTACCTGAAGACCCTGTCAGAGCTACGCTGTGCAGACATGAATGTCCTCTCTCAAGGACTGTAAAGGATTTATCTACACTTCTCATCCTTAAAATGAAGCAGAAACATCAGGTGCACACTGCTCTGTGATTCAGTGACTCAACATCACTCAGCTCATCCAGGTTTGCCCTCATTAGCTCTTCCATCTCTTGCAGAGACATAGGAAACCACTGCAACTTCTTATCAAGTAGCAACTCCTTCTCATTCATTTCTGCAGCTTCTGGTACATGGAGCAGGACCTTGGGAAGAGGTTCCAGACCAGAGCTCAGACTTGCCCACCTGAATTTGGGAAACATCATAACTAAATCAGGAGGACCTAATACTGAGAGATATGCTCCAAAACAGTTATGCAATCATCTCAAGGCAGAGTGAACTTCCAAATAGCCCTTCCTGGAAGTTTCAGTAATTTCATTCTTTATAAAAGACCTCACATGAAAATGAGCTTGTGGAAAGTGTCTGACCTTACGCTTCACTACCTTACAAGCTCCATAGTGCCAACACTGTGAAAGAACAAAGGGAACAGCAAACTGATTGATATACTATCTGTCTTATCTGAATGCCAGATTTCTTTTCACATGAATATGTTCTTTGGGCACATTATAAAGGTGAAATGTGAACCTCTTTTGGACTGTCCAAATAAAGAATCACAATTATTATGACTAGAGACTATATCAAAGAGCTCTTCTGTAATCAAAAAGATATGATTTGTACAAAGAACAAAAACCCATGAACATTTCTGCTTCTTTATTTCCTGAATGTAATTCTCCTCAAAGGAAAGAGTTTCTTTGCAAGAATCAGCTTCACAACTAACCACACTGCTGGAGCTTCCAATGTTTGGCTTCCATGGTAGGAAATTTTTTTCCATTTTTCCTCTGGGGACAAGTCATTCAGTTTCCATATTTTTTAAGTCATCTGTGTTTTCTCAGATGCTTTGTAAATCAGCCTTCCCACATTCGTACAGACAATATCTAACTGGCTGCTAATCACAGACAATTCAAGACAAATTTTATTTATACTCATAGAGAGACCATAACACAAACACTCCCCATATAACAAGGAGAAGCAGGAAAGGAAAAAATTGTGCAGGAATTAAGAATAATTCTTCTCTTCCAGTTACACTCAAGTAACTGGCAGTGGAATTTAAGGTGCAGCTATACTGACATACAGCACCTAGTGCCCTACTTGCTTATATCATATCCAACACCCTATGATCTGAGAGTTTATGTGCTAATATTGAGTGCAGGTCTGGATAACCATAATCATGGCATAATCAAGGCATGCTTGCCTTCCACAAACTCCCAAGCACCAACTGGTGCTTCCAAGTGCTTCTGCAGTGGGGTCAATCCAATTCCTCTTGTAGAGATGTGAAAAATAAAACATATCACACCATCCTGCTAGGCTGCACAGTCCAGTTTGCACAATACATAGCAACAAATGACCTGTTAAATGATGACAAATCCTTTAGCTCCTGGCTTTAGACCTCTGACCTCTTGACTCCCTGCCTGTATCCAGGGAGCAGTCTGGGGAGAAGAATGCAATAAACAGCTTGTAATCTAGTGGTCTCAAAAGAAATTACATCAAAACCAGCTGTTACACTGCTAGTTGTTGAAGACTGACAACATGTTAACTGAAATAGGGTCTTTATATTGTGTGGGCTTTTGAACTTGCTGGAGGTCCAGCACTGCTCCCCACTCCCCTCTTTATGGAAACAGCAGTAAATGTCATTCTGAGTATGTGTTATCATCCTTTAAAGTATGAGTAAGACGTTTTTGATTGCAGTCTCTTCTTTCTCATTTTAACTGACTCTGTCAGGCTCTGATTCTTAATTCTGAGGTTTACAATGTGTTCCCAACTTGGGAGCACAAGTGTGGCTCAGCACATAATTTCTGTGTTTTCAGTTGTGTTTGACTGATATTTATGCTTTGTTTTGATTATAATTTAGAACTTTTCTCTCTGTTTTTTGTTTTGGAAACATTACATACAGGTACACAGAATTTATGCCTCATTTGTTTCAGTGCTGTATCAGCTAGAAGCAACATACAGCTGCTGCTGGTCTGGAAAGCCACACCTTATTGCAGTAGAACAGTAAGGATGGAAGTTGATATAACCTATGTCAGGTTCAAGGTTTGCTCCAAATACATGCTATTGCTTCATAACTGCATCAGAGAATGAACTTCAGCAGATCTAAAGGGACAGCAAGTGACCAATAGGAAACCTGTCATCTTCTCACTAGGAGGAGATGGTGTCAAAGGTGTTCCTGACACCAGAATGGGGGTCCAGGTGATGGTCTGCCCAGCATAGCATTCATAAAGTCATAGAATGGTTTCTGCATATTAGTGATTGTACTTTTAAATCCCACGGTAGCTTAGGTAATACACAGTGCAACATTAACTGCAAAATGAAATTCTGATTGTAGTGTGTGAGTATCACAGAATCCCAGACTGATTTGGGCTGGAAGGGACCTTAAAACTCATTCATTTCCAACCCTGCCACATGCAGAGACATCTTTCACTAAACCAGGTTGCTCCAAGCCCCATCCAACCTGGCCTTGAACACTGCCAGGGATGGGGCAGCCACAGCTTCTCTGGGTACCCTGTGCCAGGGCCTCACCACCCTCACAGGGAAAAACTGCCTAAGAGCTCATCTCAGTCTCCCCTCTGTCAGGTTAAAGCCATTTCCCCTTGTTCTGTCACTACAGGCCCTTGTCCAAAGCCCCTCCCCAGGTTTCCTGTAGTCCCTTTAACTACTGGCAACTGTTCTAAGGTCTCCCTGGAGCCTTCTTTTCCCCAGGCTGAACAAATTCCTACCAAAATGCAGCAGAAAGCAAGGAAAGGGAGACCTCCATTCAGCTCCATCAGTTAGCATGCTGTGGGGCATGTGGCTGTCCTCAGCAGCTTGAAAACCCTTCATATCCATCACACCCTGAGGTAATCCTGTCTTAGTCCCTTTAGCACTGAGCCAATGGAGAGAAGCTATATGAGGAGTTATACATGACTCATTAAGCTGCACACCTCTCTGAAAACTGTATAAACCCCTAGAACATGTATGTGAACATCAGCGCAGATTTTCAGAAGGCACAGAAAGGAATTTAGGGAGCAGCATTACTGGGAAAGCTGACATCCTGAATCACACTACTGTTCATACTGTGTATGGCCAAAGGGGATTGATATGAAGAATCTTTGCACAGCATGAAAAAGATATCCCTTTTCTTCTGGAGGGTAGTGCAGATGTCACTGCAGAAGTGTAAAGCATCCTCTCTGAAAGATGGCATGTACCAGTGGGAGTGCATTGCCTCCTAGCTCAACTTACATGGCTTGCTGTACCTGGATGCCACAGCTGAAGAACCTGAGGAGAAGGAGTGTTATAGCTGAAGGCTATTGCTCTGCTGCTGCTAGAGAGATCCATTAATGCTGTGCTGAAGTAATCAGTACTACTGGAGTAATAATTTCTTCAGCTTATTTTGGCCACAAACCTGTTGACTTTGAGAATACTCTGAAAATCATGAAAGACAGGATTTTCTAGTGGCCTACTTGAGGCTGCACCAGGTAGAAAAATATTCATCAAAAAATTCGCAATGGGTCGGTCAGAAGCCCTTTTTTTTTTTTTTTTT
>NDXB01021840.1:24842-35141 GCA_002631895.1 Agapornis roseicollis | reverse complement strand
ATCTTTTAAGATGGAATTTTGGGACTTGCGTGGTGGCTCTCTTTCTTCTGAAAGATGTCATACGCGCTTTTTTGTCTAGGCTAGGGCTGGTACACCTTCAAAGCACCCTAGGATATTCAGATCCCTTCTCCTGGGAGGAAGCCCACATGAGCATATCCTTGCTCAGCCTTTACTTCCTACTTGCTCAGTACCAAGACAGCTCTGGGACAGAACACACCAAGACTTCAGCCTCCCCACTGGGCCCCTGGAGTCAGGCTGAGTTTCCTCAGAGGCCTCTCTAGAGGGCTCTGTCCTCCTCCCAGGCAAACACAGAAGTGAAGGGCCTAAGAAGAAAGCGTGATACCTACCCACTGCAGAGCTCCTGCCTTCCCCTCTAGGGACAGAGAGTCCACAGCTGCTTTGATACGACCAAATAACAAGAGGGATACAGGTAGCATGCAAATTTTATGTCCCTTCAGATGCTGGGCACCCTGCCTCCAGGCAGAGCTAGAGCTCTTCCTTTTTGGTCCTCTGAGCTAATACATAAAGCATCACAAGAAAACAGCATTATTCATGAAGAAAATTCACAGGAGAACTTGTTACTGCATTTCCAGATACAGGCAGGACCAGGCACCCGGTGTAAGGGTCAGTATCAGGCAGAGCACTGGAACAGGTTGCCCAAGGTTGTAGTGGAGTCTCCTATGTTGAAGACATTAATGGCCCGTGTGGACAAGTTCCTATGTGATATAGTCTAGGCTACTCTGCTCTCAAAGGGGGGTTGGAATAGATGATCTTTCGAGGTCCCTTCCAACCCTAAGGATTCTGTGATTCTGTGAGTTGTCCATAAAAACCTTGATACCATGAGATGGCCAAGCTCATCCTGCAGCTCATCCTGCAGCCACAGGGCTTGGGCACTGCAAACCAGGCATGTGCCTGCTCAGGCGATCACCAGCTCCACAATGTGCAGTGACCTTCTGCTCTGCCTTGACCCACACACAATTTGCACTTCCCACAGGTATTACAAGTGACAGATTATGTTGATAACAAAGAGTCTTCTCAACCCACAGTACAAGGCCTAAAAGAGTGGACATTACCTGTTCCAGGTCATTAGGTTGTCGACCGCAATGTCTTCTGCAAAGTAGGGATCAAAAGGGTCAGTGCCACCTGGTGCCCCAGGCTAAGCCTGGAGCCCCGCTCTGGCTGCAGATGCCTCAGGCACTGCAGGACAGGCTGCCCCGCTCCAGTGGCACTTCCAGGTCCTGCTACGGCACAAGCAGAAAGAAGAGATCTCACACTCGCCAGCCTCACTATTAGGGGCTTGGTTTCTTACCTTGCATTCTGTATAGCAGCAGCTTCACCTCACACAGACCCTTATAGAGACACCTGGCCTTGCCCCAGACTCCTATGGAGGAGCCTGAATTCCCAACCCCCTCCACCCTATGGAGCAGTCCGACCTCCGCCCACGCCCTTAGTAAGGAGCCTAGCCTTCCCATAGCCGAGCCTGCCCGAAGCCCGCTCCCCTCCTGACAGGAGACCTGTCTCACCCAGGCCTAGCGGCCATGCTCCAGCTCCCAGGTCTGCGTCCTGCACTGAGTCCCTCTGTGCTTCACGTAGCCAGCGCGCTGCTGAGTGGCAGGGAGCGGGTGGGGGCGGTGTCAGTCTCCTCCTGCTTCCGCTCGCAGTAGCCGTGGCTAGGCGTGGAGGTGACGCAGAGCATGGCCGTAGCGGGAAGCAGTTAGATCGGAGCGGGAGTGGGGGAGTGGGGGTGCCTACCCAAAAAGCCATGTTCCATCCCCAGCAGTGTTCAAGGCCACGCTGGACAGGGCATACAGCACCCTGGTCTAGTGGAAGNAGAAGTGTGCATAATGCTAGGGAATACGTGCTGCATATTGATACCAAATATTACAACAGAAGATGGAACCATAAACAGAGCCTTAAAAGGTCTTACTACCTTAGCAGAAGAATTGGCTGAAAATACGAGAACAGGTATTTCATTAACAGGGTGGTTAGAATCCTGGCTTGGAAAAAGGAGAAGAATGGTGATATCACTTCTTACGCCTCCAATTTTAGTAGCAGGTGTATTAACGGCTATAAAGTGCCACATAATTCCTTATATAGGAAGATTTGTACAACTTGTAATTGAAACAACATTGTCAAAACAGATTGTCTTGGGACCACCACCCTACTCTTACAAAATCCTTTAGATTGAAAAGAAAAAAAAAAAAAAAATAGACATATTGAAGAAGATTGGGATGACTTACCTTTAGACCAAACCCATGAAATTATGTTACTGAAACTGGGAGCATCGTATGGGGCAATTCTTTAAGGAAGTGTGAAAAACAAACCCAGTATAAAGAACAGGTTATTGTGAGAGAAACAGCGTTATTTTAGTATAGCTGGGGATGGAGCTTTGCAATATTAAGGCTTTCCAATATTAGAGCTTTAAGACCAGGATTAAGGCTTTGCAATATTAAGAGTTTTCAATACTGCAGCTGGGGATAAGTTACTAAGGCAAGGAAACAAAAGGTTTGAGATCTAGTAACTCAAAAAGACACACTGTGGTTAAAGCCAATGTCCTCTCTAGATGAAAGATACACTCCATGCTTACAAAGAATACTCTCCATGGACAAACTAAGTCAGTGCGGGCCGGTTAAACAGTAAGTTGGGATACCACATGTCCGCCACAGAGCTATGAAACTGAACCAGAAAAGGATGATGCCGTTAATAATGATGTGGTTAATAAATAAGAAAAAGGGACGCACAGAGTCAAGTAAGGGCAGGTATGAACAAAGGCAGCACAGTTAGCATATAGATTAGAAGCACTGAATAGGCTGTAAACCTTGGCGTACCCAACCAATGAGGAAACAAGGGAGGGAACTTGTGGACGGGATAGGAAATACAAGTCACAGTTCTGCTCTTGCTGTGTGTGCCTACTTGCTAGGAGACCTGTTTTTGCAAAATCACTAATAAAGAGCTGCTTCACTGTTGTGCCTACCTAGGGCTTAAGTTTTTACCTAGAGACCCATTTCTCACGGCAGCCCTAGAGAGCAGAAGTGCTTCTCCATTTCAGCAAAGTATTTGAGTCCTCAGATACTTATTTGCACATTCAGAAACTGCCTATTTTAAATATCTGCCTTTGATCACCAAACTTGCTTTGCACCTCACATGGTGTAGCAGTCCACAGCACAGGTACCCAATGATAGGTTGTGCACCCTGCAGTGTTGCTGAGGACCTGGAGAAGCTGGTCAGCTCTTCAACCATGTATCCAAGAAGGCCTTGCAGATTTTTAGGTTCATGGTGTAGCTTGTGCCTGGTAGGCTCTGCAGACCCTGGTTTGATTAACTTCTGGTAAAGAAAGCCCTTGGACTTGTTGTGATTATGCAGCACTGGAAAAAAACTTAGTTATTAATGTTGGGCTGCAGCCCTGAAACTCATTTTCTGACCATGTCTCCTCAAATTTTGTTTGCTTTTTATGTTAGCATGTACACGATCATGGCTTTGATTCAGAAACTCATGTGCTGCAGGGCTGCCGGTCTCTCTCATATCCTCATGTGCAGCATTGCTTAAGAAGCTCCGCAGTGCCTTATGAAAGAGGGATGAAGGATAAGGGAACCGGCATCCAATTCAGCTGTTTAAATCTGGTGCCAGGTGACTAACAGCGGAGCAAAATGAACTGCTGATGTATGATATTCTTCCAGTTGAATCTGTGTAGCTTCAGTGCATGTCTAAGCCAAAGAGTCCCTGCAGCTTTTACTGTATTTCCTTGTGTGGAGAAGATGACAGTGAGCATAAACATTTCTCCTGCTGCATTGCAGTGGACTGTGCAAAGTGCACATGCCAAGGAATGGGTTGTCCCTTTTCATTTCTGAAAGACCAAGTGTACAAATATTCTGCCAAGGGACCTGCTGTAGACTTAGCTCTCACACACATCTTTTAAGATGGAATTTTGGGACTTGCGTGGTGGCTCTCTTTCTTCTGAAAGATGTCATACGCGCTTTTTTGTCTAGGCTAGGGCTGGTACACCTTCAAAGCACCCTAGGATATTCAGATCCCTTCTCCTGGGAGGAAGCCCACATGAGCATATCCTTGCTCAGCCTTTACTTCCTACTTGCTCAGTACCAAGACAGCTCTGGGACAGAACACACCAAGACTTCAGCCTCCCCACTGGGCCCCTGGAGTCAGGCTGAGTTTCCTCAGAGGCCTCTCTAGAGGGCTCTGTCCTCCTCCCAGGCAAACACAGAAGTGAAGGGCCTAAGAAGAAAGCGTGATACCTACCCACTGCAGAGCTCCTGCCTTCCCCTCTAGGGACAGAGAGTCCACAGCTGCTTTGATACGACCAAATAACAAGAGGGATACAGGTAGCATGCAAATTTTATGTCCCTTCAGATGCTGGGCACCCTGCCTCCAGGCAGAGCTAGAGCTCTTCCTTTTTGGTCCTCTGAGCTAATACATAAAGCATCACAAGAAAACAGCATTATTCATGAAGAAAATTCACAGGAGAACTTGTTACTGCATTTCCAGATACAGGCAGGACCAGGCACCCGGTGTAAGGGTCAGTATCAGGCAGAGCACTGGAACAGGTTGCCCAAGGTTGTAGTGGAGTCTCCTATGTTGAAGACATTAATGGCCCGTGTGGACAAGTTCCTATGTGATATAGTCTAGGCTACTCTGCTCTCAAAGGGGGGTTGGAATAGATGATCTTTCGAGGTCCCTTCCAACCCTAAGGATTCTGTGATTCTGTGAGTTGTCCATAAAAACCTTGATACCATGAGATGGCCAAGCTCATCCTGCAGCTCATCCTGCAGCCACAGGGCTTGGGCACTGCAAACCAGGCATGTGCCTGCTCAGGCGATCACCAGCTCCACAATGTGCAGTGACCTTCTGCTCTGCCTTGACCCACACACAATTTGCACTTCCCACAGGTATTACAAGTGACAGATTATGTTGATAACAAAGAGTCTTCTCAACCCACAGTACAAGGCCTAAAAGAGTGGACATTACCTGTTCCAGGTCATTAGGTTGTCGACCGCAATGTCTTCTGCAAAGTAGGGATCAAAAGGGTCAGTGCCACCTGGTGCCCCAGGCTAAGCCTGGAGCCCCGCTCTGGCTGCAGATGCCTCAGGCACTGCAGGACAGGCTGCCCCGCTCCAGTGGCACTTCCAGGTCCTGCTACGGCACAAGCAGAAAGAAGAGATCTCACACTCGCCAGCCTCACTATTAGGGGCTTGGTTTCTTACCTTGCATTCTGTATAGCAGCAGCTTCACCTCACACAGACCCTTATAGAGACACCTGGCCTTGCCCCAGACTCCTATGGAGGAGCCTGAATTCCCAACCCCCTCCACCCTATGGAGCAGTCCGACCTCCGCCCACGCCCTTAGTAAGGAGCCTAGCCTTCCCATAGCCGAGCCTGCCCGAAGCCCGCTCCCCTCCTGACAGGAGACCTGTCTCACCCAGGCCTAGCGGCCATGCTCCAGCTCCCAGGTCTGCGTCCTGCACTGAGTCCCTCTGTGCTTCACGTAGCCAGCGCGCTGCTGAGTGGCAGGGAGCGGGTGGGGGCGGTGTCAGTCTCCTCCTGCTTCCGCTCGCAGTAGCCGTGGCTAGGCGTGGAGGTGACGCAGAGCATGGCCGTAGCGGGAAGCAGTTAGATCGGAGCGGGAGTGGGGGAGTGGGTGTGCCTACCCAAAAAGCCATGTTCCATCCCCAGCAGTGTTCAAGGCCACGCTGGACAGGGCATACAGCACCCTGGTCTAGTGGAAGGTGTCCCTGCCTGGATTTCAGTAGTTGTGGAATGATCTGAACTGAAATATCTTGCCTCAGAGCCAGGTCAAATTGGAAATGTTTCTCTTAATTGCCTAACCTCTTCCATGTTGTACACTGCACCCCAGAGAGCAGCGCCAGTGAAGTCCTGGCTGTCAAAGCCCTTTGAAAATAAATCGGTGAATTAATTGAGCACTGCTCTGCAAAACAAGGATCAGATCGAAGTGTCAGCTATGGCTGTGATTCCACAGGAAGTTTTATTTTGTGGCTGTGGTTGCATGACTTTAGTTGGTGGAAGCGCATGGCTGGAGCCACGCATGAAGTCAGAGCAGACTCTCCCCACACAGGGCAGGTTTTTCCTTTTCTTATGCACAGACTTTGTTAGAACCATGCTCATTCCCTTTTAAGCCGACACCACTGATACTGGGTGCAGCAACGAGGATGGTACTTCTGCCAAGGAAGGAGTTTTATGTGTTCAGTGACAAATTTATCTTGCAAAGTACTGTTTGAAGACAGAATCCTGAATCCCTGAGTACGTAGCTCTACTTCCACCTGAATCTCTTCAGCTTAATAATCCTCAAAGTAACACATTCCTCTGAGGTAGTGTATGGTCTCTACTACCTAAGCCCCTATGCATGACTTGGGTGATGGTGGAGTAGATGTGCAAATACATATCCCTGTATTATCAACCCTCTAGCTGTGGGATCTGCCAGGGGTTCCTGTTCCCTGCGATGCATGTATAACACTTGAATTTCTCCGACTTTTCTAGGCCCTAGCCAGGATTTAGGGGCTACACTGCAATGATTCTGCCACCAGAAAGGAGGCGGAGGTCTGTCTCCTTTCCCAAGTACCAAGCGATAGGACAAGAGAAAATGTCCTCAAGCTGCACCAGGTGAGGTTTAGCTTAAGTATTAGCAACAATTTCTTCCCCAAGAGGGTTGTCAAGCACTTGCGGTAGGGATGCTGCCCGCCATGTGCATGTAGAAATGAAGGGACAAGATAAGGTGACCTAAGTATCATCTTGTAGATACTCGGTTAGAATTGTGGAATCGTTTATGCTGCAAAAGGCCTTTAAGATTATTGAGTCCAAACTCACCACTAAACCGTGTCCCGAAGAGCCACATCTGCATATCTTCTAAACGCCTGCCAGTCATCATCCCTACAGGCGTTTAGAAGATACGCAGATGTGGCACTTCGGGACACGGTTTAGTGGTGAGTTTGGACTCAATAATCTTAAAGGCCTTTTGCAGCATAAACGATTCCACAATTCTAACCGAGTATCTACAAGATGATACTTAGGTCACCTTATCTTGTCCCTTCATTTCTACATGCACATGGCGGGCAGCATCCCTACCGCAAGGGCTGGCACTCTGCTCTCCTGTCTCCTGTGCTGAGTCCAGTCTCTGCCGCAGCCACATTTGTCTGCTGCCCTAACCCCTGGTGAACCTCCCCAGCGTGTCTGTCCCGTTGAAGTGGCTGGCTATTCATAGCTGTGTGTTTCAAACAGCTTGGGGGGTTGAATGGTGAACTACACTTTGCGTATGTCCCTCAATGAGCTTGTTGGGGTGTTGTTCTGTGGTATGTCTGCTCACTTTCAGGATCCAGCAGCATGAAGCTGAGAATTTTTTAGAGTCAGTTTTTCTGTGCCCCAGCTTGACTGTGTGCTAACCTGGGGCAGCTCTTTGCTTCACAGAATCACAGAATCCTAAGGGTTAGAAAGGACCTCGGAAGATCGTCTGGTCCAACCCCCCCGTGAGAGCAGTGTAACTAAATTACATCACACAGGAACTTGTCCAAGCTGGCCTTGAATATCTCCAACGTAGGAGACTCCACAACCCCCCTAGGCAACAGGTTCCACTGCTCTGTCACTCTCACACTAAAGTTTTTCCTGATGTTTTTCCTGCTTTAGATTGCTCTGTGTTGAAGCCAGGCTGAACTCATCAGGGTGCGGTGCAGATGTGACTGTGCTTGCTTGAAGAGGTTCTTGATAGCACTTTTCTTACACTGAAAGCTGGCCCCCAGCAGGACTGATGCTGACATAGGTAATGCTGTTTGGATGCTGCTTCAAAAGTCCTGCTACTTTTATATGTTCCTGCAAAGGTAGGTGTGCTATGGGGTTAGTTTGATGTCAGCTACAGCAGTTGATTTGAGCAACAGCACATTTTCATGCACGTGTATGTATATATATATATACGTATATATGCATGTATGTATATTTGTGTATATCTATATATGTGAAACTTTCTTTTCTTTGCAGAGATAGACAGTGTGGAAAAAAAGTAATTTCCAGCTTGCACAAACCCTTTGGAAGAAGCAAAGAAAAAGGAGGAATTCAGGGAAAAGGAAAAATTGCATTGGAAGAAGGTCAGGGTGTTTATCCATCACCATCTTTGGTGATGGATCCTGGCTCCTGGCTCTTGTCTCCCACCGTGCCCCAGCCCCCTGCATGCACCCATGTGAGTGCCTGCCACTGCTTGGAATTCCTGAGCTCCTTCCTTTATGTTGACACCCTGTTGCTGAACCTCCGACTTCCTTTTTCTGACCGCCACATCTTCTCTTTTGGGTGTCTTTTGGGGCTAGCTATTGCAGGGGCTCATCTGCAGAGACATCAGCCTCAATCAGGAATGTTCTTAAAGCATATATACATATCTCTCATATATATATATGTATATATATAGAGAGATATAGATATGTATATATAGTGTTGCAGGACATCCATAGCAAAAATTGGCAAGCCTTTTTAACTCTGCTGGCTTGAGATTCCTTTTTTTGGAAAGTGAGGGAAAACTGCTGAATGTTTGCTCACTTTCAGGACCCAGCAGGATGAACCTGAGGGTTATTTAGTGTCAGTTTTTCTGTGCCCCAGCTTGACTGTGTGCTAATCTGGGGCAACTCTTTGCTTCAGGTTGCTGTGTGTTGAAGCCTGTCTGAATTCTTTGGAGGTCGGGGCAGATGTGACTGCCTGCTTGAAGAACTTCTTGATATATATATGTGTATATTTATATATGTATGAAATTTTCTTTGCAGAGATAGACAGTGTGGGAGAAGGTCAGGTCTAGCTGGTACTAGCTTATGAACCTCTGAGTTCCTTCTTCTCACCGCTACATCTTTTCCTTTGGGTGTCTTTTAGAGCTAGCTATCACAGGGTCTCATCTCCAGAGACATCAGTCTCAACCAGGAATGTTCTTAAGGCATAGAGACATATATCTCATATATATATATTGTTGTGAGATGTTGTTGTGGTTTAAAGCCCAATCAGCCACAAAGTCTCGGTTGTTCACTTCCTCCCTTCCCCTCCCCCCCCCCTTCTTCCCTCTCCCCCACTCCTGGAGGAATGGCAGGAGAATCGAAGGAATGCAACTCCCACCGGTTTAGATAAGAACTGTCCAGTAACTAAGCTATAACACAAATCAGTACTGCTACCACTAATAATTGTGGACGGATTTTTAGCAAAGAACGGCCATGTTCCCAAGTCAGCAAGTGCCTACGTGGAGCTCGACATGAATTGAGGATGAATAAGGCTGTGGGTAAAGAAACAAAAGTAACAGTGCAAGGAAGGTGAGAAGAAACTGGAGTATGTTAAAGACAAAATAGTGCACTGTTAGCAAGCTTTAAAGGCTAGGTTCTCATATGCTTAATTTAACCATTTGTTACTAGTTGCTGTGTGCTTCATTGTATATTTCTCCAGTCTTAATACTGCAAGCCATTGATTATGTATCCACTAATACAGCAAGTTACTGTATACATATTCAAGTATAATACACTAAGTATCCCATTATAATACAGCAAACTATTGAATTAATACAGCTAGCTATTGCATATGTATCCGTTTATAATACAGTAAGCTATTGTAAGCAGGTGCCGACAACAGTATAAAAAGGATAGATGCTTTGTAATAAAGGGCTTTTATCTGATCACGTTGATCCCTGACTGACTCCACCTTTTTCTGCAGCAAATAATAATAATGATAAGGAAAATAACAAAGGAAGAGAATACGAAACCACCCACCGACCAAGCTCAACCAAGCAGGGAGTGCCCTTCCGGGTAACTCCCAGTTACATCCCGGGGATAACACACTGTTGTATTGAACACCTCATTGGCTAGTTTGTGTTGGGTGTCCTGTCTATGCTTCCTCCCAGCTTCTCCTCCTACCTGGCAGAGCATAAGACTCAGAAAGTCCTTGGTGAAACTAAACATTTGTGCAGTAACTGAAAACATCGGTATTATCAGTGCTTTTCTTCAGGCCAAAAGTCAAAACCACAGTGCTGCANAATCGGTGAATTAATTGAGCACTGCTCTGCAAAACAAGGATCAGATCGAAGTGTCAGCTATGGCTGTGATTCCACAGGAAGTTTTATTCTGTGGCTGTGGTTGCTTGACTTTAGTTGGTGGAAGCGCATGGCTGTAGCCACGCATGAAGTCAGAGGAGACTCTCCCCACACAGGGCAGGTTTTTCCTTTTCTTATGCACAGACTTTGTTAGAACCATGCTCATTCCCTTTTAAGCCGACACCACTGATACTGGGTGCAGCAACGAGGATGGTACTCCTGCCAAGGAAGGAT
>NDXB01021828.1:8559-19239 GCA_002631895.1 Agapornis roseicollis | reverse complement strand
TAACTATTCTATGATTCTATGATTCTAATAGTGACACAAATAAGATATAATTGGAGGAGCAGAAAATCTGGGACTGGGAAGGGAAATCTACCATTAGAGCTCATGGCAAAGTCCCTGCTAATGTGTACAGAATCAGTGTTTTACTCTGTTCTCTTCTGTGATGTTGGCCAAGGCAGTTGCACACGGGGTAAGTTAGAAAGAATATGTTTCCATTTAAAAAGGAGATTGTACATGGCAACTCAATATTCTTTTTCTCATTTTCCTGTCATATCTATTTTGTGTTAATTAGATTAAAAATGTTACTGATGTCAGTACAATGAATATAGTATCTAGAAATGATATGCTGCTTAGACATATGGTAACAACTTTCAAAGTAAAGAAGGTGTTGAGATTCTTTCCTCTCTTCTTTAATTTGATAGTTATACTGTCAGAGACATTTCTGATGGGAAAAAGGAAATGAAATGAAATTAAATAAATGAAATAATGAAATCAATGAAATTAAATACGCCCAATCACAAGCGTTCCGCCTTTTTTTTTTTCTTCGTACTTTCTCTTTTTTCATGTTTTCCCCTTTTCCTTTTTCTTTTACCCTTTTTCTTCCTTTCTTCCCATGATTTCCTTCAATTATTAGGTCACATTTCTTCTATTTGTTCACTAACCGCCAGCTTTACACAAAGGGCTAATTGAGCAAACAGATTAATCTTGGATTCATCAGTAGCTAGAACTTGGGCCAAATAAGCATTGATCAGAGTCCTGTAGCAAAAATCCTACATTCACAATGTTCACCATATACTCTAAGGAAATTTTCTGTGTTATTACCCACATTGGAAAAGGGTCTGTGAGAGAGAAGTGGGAGTAATCCTAGATGTTTTGAAGTTTCAGCTTTGAACACAGGGATTAGGACAGCCTGCAGTATAAACAAAACCAAGTCATGTATAAAATAGTGGCACCTTACAGCTCTCAGGTGAGTAATTATATTAAGAAAAAATACAGTATTAACCACTCAAGCACTGTTGACCATCCTCTAAAGAAGCAAACTTCCTACTCAGCAGTGGAGACTGGGGCTACATAGGTTTTTGGCAGAAGCTAGTGAAGTTTGTCTCTGATGTTGGTGGCTGAATAATGGCTAACTTAATGACCTTTTATTGGAAGCTAATCACCAGTATCTCCCCTCTCCAAATTTTCTGTGGAAGCAGTGGGAACCAAATGAAGCTGTCTGTGAACTTCTAAAAAATGTATAAAGATAGTTCAATTGTAAATGTCAAGATTGAAAATTACAGCTGCCTGCTCCTGGAAAATAAGTGCTTTGACACAGAGGAGTAGCCGAGTGAATAAACAACTTCAGCTGTAGCAGCAGCCAACTGTACCTTCCCTATTCTAGGCTGTATCATCTTTCCTAAACTTTCTGCCATAAAACACAGAGATTCTTCCTGAAGGTATGAAGTTACCCAGTATATGGAGTCTTCAGTTCAGTCTGATGACTTAGTTGAGTCAGAGCCTACATACTCCTGGACAGTTATTCCTGGTGCCTTATGTGTGGTCTGTCCATCCCAAATGTCACTCCTAAAAAAAAGGAACTCAATTAGTAGTAAGCTTACCTATCACTTATCAGCTGACCATGTAAATAGCCTGCAAAATAGTAAAAAGGCAGGTGGTAATCCAATGGGATAATAGCTCAGGGCAAAAAATATGCTATTAGCCCTGCTGGGCTCCATGCAGCAAACAGCCCTTTTCACTCATAAAACCATGAATAGATCCGCTGCACAGCAAGAACACAGCCATGTTCTGCAGCATATGTCAGGGCAGGGGGGGAGTAAATCCACTTTTGTGAGACAAAAGGCTACACTCTGTGAGATAAACAACACTCCAGCAGCATGATCAAAGAATATTTAAAAATAATCATAATAAAGAAATGCAGAGGTAGAGAAAACTTTCAAACAACCTGAGTGAAATCTCACTGAAAAATAACATAAAATATTCCTCCTGTCATAAGGTTGAACCTCCTACCTTGAAGTCACTCTCTGTTTTTTCTCCTGCTGTTTCTAGGCCCTAAGGAAATCAATTTAGAAAATGAGGGACAGAAATGTAATCTTTGCCAGCTCACCCCATGTTGGTACTGGAAGCCGGGAAGTAGGGTATGGGTAACTACTGCTGAGGTTCACCCATCCCTCGCTCTAGGAAAGTGCCAAGGAACAGTTGTTCTGAATGATTAAAACAGGTCAAGTATTTTGGTACTTTAAGCCCCTTTCAACTATAAAACAACAGGCTAAGTGTTTAGAAATTAAACTATACTCTTGCTAGCCAGTGTGAGATTCCCCATGTCTAGCCCCAGCTTTCCCATTTACCTGTAGCAGGTGTACAGAGCCAGCACAGACAGTCTCCTTATGAATGTTTGTGGCAGGAGCCAAAGAAACAGTTGGCTGAACTAAAATCTTCCTCTGTGGCCTTCAGCATGTCTTTTAACCCACCTTCATGTCCCTTGCCTGCCTCATCTGTAAAATGGAGATAACATAACTTACCTAGTGGCTATGTCACTGCCAGATTAATAGCTGTGTGGCAGTTTGCGATGTTCAGGTAGTCTGGGACAGACATCACAGCAAGGATGATTAGAAAGCAATGTGCTGCCTGCACTTCCTGGTTCCAGGAGAAGTGGTATAGGCAGACCAAATCTGCAGGAAGCAGGTCACCAACACAACAATTAAATCAACAGTCAGTATCCAATAAACCAGAGTATTTACCAGTATTAGTCCCCATACTATGCAAGAAACTGTTTAATGTGTATCATGGAACAGTAAAGTATAGTAGAGGTTGTTCTCCTGACAGATATTACTTATCTATTCATAAATTTTCAAGCTCGTATACATTCGTACTGTAGCAAGTATAAAGCATTTGAATTTTACTACCTTGGCTGTGGGAATGATTTGTATTTAAATCTACTAATTCCTAGTGCCACTGAAAAATATGCACCTGGTTTATCTGCACAGCCTGAAGTAGCTCAGCAACAAAGCAACAAAAGATTACTTTAAACACCTGAAATAGGATTTTCTGGGATGCTGAGTACCTAAACATCAAAATGTCCAGTAGTAGCTGCAGAAATTCAAAGCTACAGAGAATCTATCTCCTTGTTTTCTTGTCCAATGTAAACTAACTTAAGGAAGGAAGAAATGAGGAGGGAATATGGAGTTATTAGGTTACAGTTTCAGGGCAGACAGTGTTCTTGGAGGTTGAACAAAGACTGGAAAACTGTGGCTGATGGAAGACTAAGCAAGAGCTGACACCTGAAAGAAAAAAAGCAGCTGTACATTTTCTCTGTCTCTCTCCATACACATATACATTAATCATAGAATCATAGAATGGTTTGGGTTGGAAAGGACCTTAAAGCTCATCCAGTTCCAACCATCCTGCCATAGGCAGGAACACCTTCCACTAGACCAGGTTGGTCCAAGCCCCGTCTAACCTGGCCTTGGACACTACCAGGGATGGGGCAGCCACAGCTTCTCTGGGCAACTTGTTCCAGTGTCTCATCTCCCTCACTGTGAAGAATTTCTTCCTAATACCTAATTTAAATCTACCCTCTTTCAGCCTAAAGCCATTCCCCCTTGTCCCATCACTACATGCCCTTGTAAAAAGTCCCTCTCCATATTTCTTGTAAGTGCCCTTTAGGCACTGCAGTACTTCTCAAAGGTCTTTCCCCTTCTCTTTTTTAGGCTGAACAAGCTCAACTCTCAGCCTGTCTTCTTAGGAAAGGTGCTCCAGCCCCCGATCATCTCTGTGGCCTTTCTCTGGTCTCTAATACATCACTGAATAAGCATGCTGACTGTGGGACAAAAGAAGCATCCTATAGAGACGAGAAAGAGACATAGCTTTAGCAGTGTAGCAGGAGTTCAGAAGATCAGCAAAGCCTTTTGACATTTCAGAGGAAATCCAGGAACAAATGTGTTTGCCAGACCATGTATTCACTACCTCGAATAATTTTTCTATTACCAGAGGAAGGCATAAGGACCCTGTTTCCAGGAGTGCTGCTTTCACTCTTTAAGTTTTCCTGCAGAATTCTTTTGGCTCATTTCAAGACCATTGGGCAAAAACGTTGGTCTTTTCTATCAAATTAAATATTGAAATAAAATCATGTCTAGTGCAGAGTAGGATTGTGCTAACAGATTAACCAGAAGAAAAAGCGAAATACAAGGAAAGAATGTTCTGTGAATACCAAACCTGAATGAAAAACTAAGAATGATAAGTAAAACACAGACTGATTTACCATCCTACTATGCATATTTCAGCCACTGTCTGACTCTCTTTTCTCCACTTTTGTGTTTGTCTTTTTCTTTAAAGATAGACACCGCTAATTTAGTAGAGACTTACATTGGACACATCTGTACAAGCTTTCTAAAGAAAATCCTGAAAATGCCCCTAAAGTATCTTTCAAAACCTTAATTAGAAAAAAATTGCCAGGAGAGAATTACATAAATCTACTGAATATTTGCATAAGGAACTTAACAGAATATGCTCAGACAGGTCCTCAGGGTGGTGCTAGCCAGATGCAAACTACCAGCAATCTCTGAAAAGTTTGAGCTTAGCTTTTTAATGACTTACATGTTCAGCTCTGAGAGCACATTACTCCCTTTTCAAACAGTCTGTCACAGGCTGAATGCCTAGTTGGGTACATCCCCAAAAGTAGGTTAAGGGTTGGGATGACTCCTAACCCTTACCAGTGGTAATCTCACTGAGGTTATGAGGTAGCTGAGGCTACAGATATTCACCCTACAGCATTGCAGGGCAAGTGGCAGCTCACATCAGTGTAACATCAGGTGGAGCATAACACAACCATACGGTGCTTTCGGCACCTTCATAATCAGATTGAGGTTCTCAGGCCTAGTTCACAAATGCCACCAGTGCCTAGCCAAGGCTCCCTGTCTCAGACTAGAGCAGCTTCTTCAACCCTCTCTTCCAGCCAACTCGGTCTCTCATTTAAGTGTGAATTGATGTCACCCCCTCCAGTAGTATTCACAAGTAGCCAACTGCTTATTTTTGGAGCACCTCAAATTTACCAGTGACAGCCTGAGTTCTGACCATGAAGAGTCCCAGCAAGGAGGAGAGAGGGCAGTCCCCACTGCCCTCCATTCCTCACAGCAAAGGCTGCACACTATAATGCTGTGTGACAAAGGCACAAAACAAACTCAACAGCCATTTCGTGTAAAAATACAAATACCTGTGGCATCTGGGAAAATGTTTTTGATTGCATTATAAGACCAGCTTATAAAACCAGAACTCAGTTACTAAAAATTCTTGGAAAAAAACAGCACTAAAACCTTACAAGCAAGAAAAATATAAAATAAGGAAGAATAAGAGCTAATTTAGTAATTAATTTTCACATTAAATCCATATAGGTATTGAAAATGCAGGAAACTGAGGCAATAATCTATTTCCCTCAGAAACAGGCAAAACCCGAAACTTTGCCATAGGCAACATCACTGCAGACAGGTAGGGGAAAAATAGCCCCTTTCAAGTTAAATAGGTACTTACTACTTTTAGAAGAGATAAGAGATAAGATAATCAGAATGTACCAAGTCCCAAAAAGATAAAAGGAAAAGGTTAGGGGAATGTTCTCTTCTGGTTTGCTCAGTGAGTAGATTGGGCTGTTGGATCAAATAAAACTGAGAGAGTCTGTTACATTGGCTTCACTATTAACCTAACTGTTCTGTAATTACAGTTTGCTGTGTAAGTGCTTTTCACAACAAACACATTTTACTTTGTCAAAACAGGATTGAATCAACTGCACTTCCAGCCTGAGACCAAAACTGCTTCTCTACACAGGCTGCGGACAACAGGAGCAGTGAGATCCAGGCGTCCTCTGTACAGCAGCACCAGCCCCAGTCCAAGTGGTGAGAGCTGAGAATGAGCACTGATGTCACAGGCACGGAGTATCGAGCCTGACAGTGCTGACAGATATAAACCTCATCCTTGCAAGACCACTGGACTCTGAAAGTGTATTTCCTTATCCTGTATATTTTTGGGTCTGTCTATATTGCTCTCCCCACAAAGGCCCTAGTGCTGAAAGTGAAGTAGGAGTGTATAGCCCTTACCAACAACATCCACAGGAGTTAGTACAGAGCAGCTGATTCACTGTAAACTCATGATTTGGCATACCACATACAGTCTTCCCAGTGTAAATAAGTATTTTAAGTATCACCTGTGCTATTTCACCAAGGTGTTTGCTGTGGACACAACACTGATAGCGTGAAATCAGTGCACTGAGGCTGGAAAGGTTAGTCTTTCATACTTCTGCAATGCAAAAATGACAGGCATTAAGATCTGGTACTCCATGTGAGTTCACTTACTTCTGTGACTACATATCTACACAAGATGCTATTTGTAGGCATATGACTTGGAAGCTCTTTGGAAACACTTCCATCCTTCCACATTTTAGAAACCCCCATATATGGAGGGAAGACGGCTTGGTATATTTTATAAAATTAGTCTTTATGGTTACTTTCACTTCAGGATATGGAATTTTAATATTCATGGTTATCATGTAATTAAAACAAAAAAAAAAAATGACAGTGGGGAATCAGAGATAGTAGCCAACTACAAACACAAAGCCAGAGTTCAAGGATNTTCAGGATATGGAATTTTAATATTCATGGTTATCATGTAATTAAAACAAAAAAAAAAATGACAGTGGGGAATCAGAGATAGTAGCCAACTACAAACACAAAGCCAGAGTTCAAGGATCAGTCTTTATGATGGAGCAATCTTATATTAAGGAATTAAACCCCTCCATAGCTGATTAAAGGCTTCTGAACTCCTCAAAGTGTTTTTTCACCTTGAGAAATACTGCCTTAGAAGTAGTTCTGCTTATTCTTAGTGAGAATAGATATTTTTTAAAAGGTATAACCACCAAAATGTAAAGTACATCCTGAGAATATAAACTGCTTGGGAAACTGACATAAATCACAAAAGTCACAAGTCAAAAAGGGTATAAACTTTTCGCTATATCAAATTTGGACCCTTAAGCCTTACTGTTGTGAATTCTGTCAGATTCCATACTAAGAGAATTAAAAGCACTTGCGACATTGCGTTAAGGAAATTTTCATACTGTAACTACATAAATGAAAGAAATGCTAGGTGTAAGATGTTGTAAAATCATAAATCAGGTCATCAGGACAAATTAGTCCAGCTTTTAGAGACCCTGAAGTAAAAAAAGAGAGGAGCAAAACAGCCACATTATCAGAAGGACATTTACATTAGGAACATTTACATTCTGTCCTATGTGGGCACTCCGTATGCACAGCTTGCCACTTCATTGCTTATTGCTGCCCTGTTTATCCCATGCACTTCCACAGGGCACAAAAAATGACCTGACCTCATGTGAAAACCAAGTCAAATGTCTGGTTTAGTTTACTAAATAAACACATACACTTACCATTCTCCAAAAGCTGATATTAATGAGTAAAGAACTGCATACACAAATTCCTCTTTGCTTATTCAGTTATGCAGGTTTTTGTCTGAGTTTCTGGGGAGGTTGGTTTGGTTTGATGGGTGTGGGGACTTGTTGCCATTAGGCTTTTTGCTTTTTTTTTTTTACCTCCAGAAGCTTGATTACATATCCAAGTTTAGGCATCATTGTTGTAATCAGTATTTAGTAATATCCCAACTTTATGGGTAGCTTGGCTGGCCATTTTTCCAGTCCCTATTATCTTTATCTGTTTAATGGTCCAGATGTCAGAACAATAGAACATGTTAAATATTGACACTGGGGAAGCATCAAGAAAATTAATATTGCTTTTGTTTATTTTTATGTACTAGTAAATGCTTATTTTGGTGAGTGTTACCCTAAATACTCTGCACTGTTATGGAACTTCTTTCCTAAAATTAACCGCTATTCACAGGTTAAATCAAATTCAGATATCATGGGAATTAACCATTTTACATTTTAACAGTTTGATTACCTTATTAATCCCATTGTTTAAGGCTATTCTCCTGTCAGCTGCATTACGTGACAGATATTTGCTCAGCTGAACAGTGTGTATCACTTCTGTTTGCAGTGATCCTAACTCCACTAGTCTGCTTTTATTTACAGATACTTATATCACCACTTGCCTGGCTTTATCCTTCATTGCTAAAATCTACAGAAGTCATGATACAGCACGTCTAACTATAGCAGCTGCTGCAGATCAAGAGACAGCCCAGCAACTTGGCAAGCAACTCGTCAGTGTCATATAGAGTATGTTTTATTGAATACTATGTTCAAGGGTAAAACCTGCATTTCCACTGTCTCACATCAGTATTTAAAATCTGAAAATACGTTGAAATTGTGCTGTCTCATTGGAGAATGTGATGTCCCTTTTGCAATAGGCGCACTTTCAGTTCAGAACTGTAAAGCAATTATTTCAGGTTCAGCCTCAGGCCTCCTTGTTGGCTTGAACTTGTTTTGCCAACCTGAGCTGAAACCTAAGAAATCCAGCCCAGCTACACAGCTAATCTGAGCCGAATTAGCCACTCTGGATTAAGAAATGAGCCATGACAGTAGACACTTCCTTCAACAGTGTGCTGAGCTAAGGATTTGCCTGTTACATAAGTAAATATGGCTTAATGACAAATGCAGCAAGCCAGGGAGCCCTAAATGTGCCCCAACCCGCAATAAACTATGGACATTTCAAAGTCTCTTCAAAGCAAATCTTGCAAGGAATCATGTGCTTTCAGGCTGAAGCAGGTCTGAGAATATTCAGGGAAATAATGAGCAGCCTCATTTTTCCCCTGCTGCCTCTGCAAGTGGGGCAAGTGGGCTCAGTTGAGCCTGAGTGGCTTCCAGCACCTCAGAGTGGCCAGGAATCTTCTAATGCTTGTCTGTGGGAGCTCTGCACCACAGGAGGAACTTTGAATGGTGAAACCGTAAGGTCTGCTTTTCAAATCAGTTTCTCTTCCGAACAACTTTGCTCAAGTCCACCTGTCCTGTCAACCATGCTGGTCCTGATGAGTAAGGTGGTTTTCCCCACGGAAACTCTCTTTAATCTGTTATCACTGCAATGCTCAGGAGTAAATATGTAAGCTCTGCATCTCAGCCCTCTCTGGTTCTATGCATCTCCCCACCCCACCAAGGTCAGAGGCATCACTGAACAGCTTCCTGGTTGTACAACAGAAAGGAGATGACAGAAGTAGCTATCAGATCAGTTTCTAGGTCAATAATGGGGTTTGGCTCATTTTGCAAGGACTGCAAACCACTGAGCACTGCTGTTTGACAGTGCGCAGTGCCCAATGTAATTATATCTTACTTCAAACAAAGACAAGTAAACACCCACTGTACACAAGAGCGCAGTGGAACCAAAGGCACAATAGCTGCAGGACTGTATAATACTCCATTAAGGAGAAAAACAAAAACCATGTTGAAATAATGTTCAAACATCCTACTTAAGCATTCAGAGATCAGAAAACACCCAATATAGGGCTGTTTATACAGTCAGTAGGCTGCCTGTACAGTGCCACCCAGAAATTCACTGTCTCTAGATGAAGCTCAGTAGGTTTCCCCAGCCACTTTGGTTCCCAGGACATATGAGTGCTGAAGCAACACCCTCAGATGTCCTCCAGATGCTGTGTGTCCAGGCATACCAATACCTTTATACACAAGGCATGGACCTTCTGTCAGCAGGCTGTGATGGAGACAGCTGCAGAAGGGACAGTACCTGGTTATGCCGCATCCAGGTACAGTGAAAGGTTACAGCTGAACACCCTAAAATACAGCCAGCCACAGGCTTTCCAAATGACATAACATGATGTCAACAAGCCCCAAATGACTTCTTTCTTCCTCTGTTTCTTTTATTTTCTTTTTTTCCTCGAGTTAACTTTTTATATCAAGGAAATATTGTTAAGCAGAAAACAGTGAACACCTGGTTTTGCAGGGAAAGGAAGGGCAAATTCAAGTGGTATAGAGTTCAGGATGATGGTTCTTATCAGCTAAACATTAGAACTGCAAGAAATTCACCCACTGCCTTTTTTGCTGCTTCCTACGTCACAGAGAGGGACATCAGTCCAGCTGGAATTATTTAAGCACAAGTCATATCCTAATGCATCAAGAATGAATCGTTTATCTAATTATATACATTTGTCTCTGTTCACATCCAGTTTTGCATATTAAAAAGATGCAGCAAATGTAATGTAATTTTTCTCTCATCTGCACTTTTAAATATTAGCTCTTGATAGGAATTCATAGAATAAAAGCATGTTATAGCAACTGAAAATGTTGAGCCTAGTGCTGTTCTTTGCCATTACAAAATTCAAAAGAATTACTGCTTCTGATTTGCATTCTATGTCTTCTTGCTTCAGCTTGATTTTTCTTAAGAGAAAAAGTTGACACAAGGCTAACTGCAATTAAACACAAAACACAAAAGCAACTCTCTCTGCTAAAGTAAATTTGGCTGTTCCAACGTTAGCTCTTCATCTAAGTTCAGTTCACAAGAATCTGAAAACAGGCAGGAAAGCCAAGCTTCCTAAGTTAAGAACTGGTGATAAAAGCGTAAAGAAGGGATCAGGTGCAATGAGGGACTGGCTGAGAAATAAGCACAAGAGAAGTAATAGCCATAAATTGGAGGTTGAGAATACTGAATTTGATTCCAGAAGAAGAAGAAATAAGCAATTATAGAAAAAAAAAATATAGAAAAATAATAATGAAAAAAAAAAAAAAAA
>NDXB01021825.1:0-15942 GCA_002631895.1 Agapornis roseicollis | reverse complement strand
AAAAAAAAAAAAAAAAGAGATGGGGGTGCGTCTCCGCGGGGGGGGGGGGGGGGGGGGGGGGTGCTGGCAGGGCAGACTGCAGGCAGGAGGCTCCCCATGTGCTGGGGTCCAATGAGTTGCTGTGAGCTCCTCCAGCAGCAGCATTGCTGAGTGGGAGGATGAGCAGGGAGACCTGGACACCCATTTAACCTCCTGTCCCCTGTTTTTAGCTTTGCGTCAGCTGAGCTGGGACTTGGATGCTGCAGAGGCTGGGGAGCAATGGTCTCTGCTGTGGGCTTGTCTGACAGGGGCAGGATAAGCTTTAAGGTCCCTTTGAACGGCAATCTCTCCATGATTCTATGATGGGGGAGCCCTCCGGTGCACCTCCAGGCAGCGGGATGTTGCTGGCCGTTGCAGAGGGGCTCCAGCCCCTGAGGACCGCAGCACAAGTGAAGGAAGGGGGTGATGGAGACCCCGGCCCGAGCGGTGGCCGGGAGAGCCGGGATGTGGAGCTGCAGGGAAGTATCAATAGCGTTTCCATGGCAACCGCTCAACATAAACTACCTGGTCACAGAGCTCAGGATGTTCGATCGGTCCCGGGCTGCTCCCCCCCGTGGCAAAACCCTTCAGGTGTTGGATATTTCTCCCTCTGAAGGAATGGGCAGCGTTGGAGCCCGGCGCTGCCGGAGCCGCGGTGGCTCCGCTCCTGCTTCTGGAAGCCTGGGCTGGAGCTGTGCAAACCTGGCACCGACTCCTCCGGTGTCTGACCTGTGCTGGTTGCGCAGGAAGGGGACGGGCACTTTGCCTGCTCTCATCCCATGAGCAGGTCCTGGTGGCTCCGTAACTGGGTGCTCTGTGGCCCTTAAGGGATGTGGATCCCAGAGGGATTCGGGACCCTTGGTACTGCACATCTGGCTGGCAGCCTGCTAATGCATCCTCCTCCGTGCAGCACAGCGGAGCACTGGATGCCTTTCCCCCGGGGGAGCAGCAGTGGGGTGTGTTGTGACTTCCATAATGTCTCTTGCCCAGAAAGGTCAAAGCCTGGCCGGGCTCATGGACCCTCTAAGACACCTCCAGTTCCCTGCTGAGTGGCCTGGTGCATTCACCAGCAATTGTTAATACCCATCAGCACCGTGCAAACAAACTCCCCGCTCCATTTATTCCACCCAGCTCCTGCTTTAATTAGGTTTTCCAGTTTTGTGCTTGTCCTGGGCCGCTCACTCCTTAAAACAGTGGAGAATTAATTTGCACCTGCTGTCAGAAAGCCTCTCTCCCCAGTTAGAAAAATAATTAAGCCATCATCACACATCAGGGGTAATGAATCACTGCGCTCCATTCCCTTCACAGGTCGTTTGTTTCCTTCCACACTAGCAAAGAAGGTGCAAACTAAATGTGAGCAGCTGCCAAGTTATCCCTGTTCCCTTCCCTGCCCGGTTGCATTTGAGCTTCATGGCTTTTTTCAGCTAAGCTGGACCATGGCCTTTTGGAAGGGTCCTAAGCAGGCAGGTGAGCGAAGCTTCCTGGTAGCCTCAGGGATGGAAGAACCTGGGATTGTTTCATCCTGCTGGGAGCTCAGCCCAGCTCAGGGCATGTGCTGTGCAGGCAATCTCATTATATCATCCTGAGGGATGCAGGGAATGCGGTGAGATGCTGTGGGGTCACTGTGGTAGCTGAAGTACATCAAGTACCAAGTTAGTGTTGATAGGAACATGCAGCTGGAGAGCCATGGAAGCTGGTAGGGGGAAGGAGGTATGGCAGGAGCTGTGTTTCACTTGGTAAAACGTGGTTTAGCTGAGTCGGGACATGCTGTTACAGTGGGGAGAAAGCAATACGACTGATGAGAGAGGCATGCTTAATGCCTATTTGTGTGATAAGACGTAATTACTGGCTTGGGTGTAAAGGTGCCCCTGTGTTTGGGGTCAGGAAGACTTTTCCTCCACAGCAGATGGGCTGGGGGTCACGGGAGGATTTGCTCTCCTCTGCAGGGCAGGTGGGTTCTGCTTACAGAGACCAAATGAGGGCTTTAATGAACCATTTCCAGGACCTCTGTCCTTGTCTCCCCTCCTGTGCCATGTTGCACTTGTGCCATTTCCACCTTTTACTCCGTGGCAGGAGTTCACCCACAGGCGAGGCCAGCAGCCTCCTTCCGCTGTAACCAGTGCCCCATCTGGTCTCATGCTATCTGCAGTGGCTCTTCCTGCTCACTGTAGCTCCCAGATGCTGGGGCCACTCGAGGAGCCTCCCTGGCAGAAGCAGTCCTTGGTAGCAGAACAAGTTGTGCCTTTCCACTGGTGCGCAGTGCTGGTGGAGCTCCTGTTCCGTGGGCTCAGGAGCGGGATGAAAGGCGCCTTTGCTGGTTTGTGCTCACACCTGCGCACATGAAAGCCCGGTGCCCACTTCAGTGCCAGCTGATTAAATGAAAGTCCTAGTGAGTTTGAATCATTTTCCCTGTGAAATGTGGCAGATGGCCTCCATTAGGCGTCTGCTCCCAGCATCTGCCAGGATGTGATCAACCCCTCTTTGGAAAACGTACAAAAGGGATTAGAAGTGCAGAGACCCGGGAACAGGAGCCCATCCCCTCATCCATGAAGAGGGACTCTAATCTTCTCTTTGGAAGCAGTTGATGTTCTGGAGGAGCAGTGTACATGCATCTCTCTGTGAACAGGACATGGGGGATTGCATCCATGTTGGGGTGCCCCATCTCCAGAAGCAATGCCCATGGGACTGCAGCTCCCACCTTCCCCTCCAGCACTGCGGGGAGAAGGTAGAGCACTGCTCAGCTGCTGTTTAAATGCAGTGGAAGGTACCAGTAACAGCCCATTCCCTGCCCCAGAGACCTTGCAGTAGGAAGAGATGCTGTAGCCCATGGTTGGGAGCAGAAACAGTGCCAGGGATGAGGAGGAGGAACTGCCAGAGGCTCCCTGATGCCTGCTGTGGTGGGAGAAGGCTGCGAGTTGGAGGATAATCCAGGGTAAGAGTCTTCTGCACTTGCCTGTGTGCGCTGAGCATCCAACTTGGATGGGGAGATGGGCCCTTGAACCCATCCTCGTGCAAGGAGAAGCTCAGCTGGTGCCTCTGCACCCCTCTGCTCTTGCACTTGTGCCCTGGTTACCAATGAGTGCTCTCCTCCACTTGCTCACTTAGCCATTGTCATGTTCTTGTAATTAAATAAGCATCTTGTAATACCTTCGGTCCTGCCATCACAGCTTAATGTCCCGCCAGCTGCAGGGAGGCACTGGTGGGTGCAGGATATGCCCCCTCCTGGGGTCCCAGGGCTGCGTCCTGTCTGCTTCTCCTGAAGATCCACGGGGTCTGTTGGGGGGAGCACAGGCAGCTCCCTGAGGAGAGGAGCTGGTTCACCCCCAGCTGTGGGGTCTGGCTTTGTGAGCAAGGGGCTGGCGGAGTTCCTCAACCTTGTGTGTTTGCTCCCATTGTTCCCTGGTGCAGAGGGACAGGAACAGGATGGGGAGGCTCTGGTGTTCTCCCCATGTTGGTGAAGCACAACAAACCCCTTCAACTGTTAGCCGGGGCTTGTCAGCTGCATCACAGGAGCATGGATAAAGTGTTCTAGAGAAGAAGATAATTGAAAATCAAAAAAGACTTTGTTAATTTGATTAGGCAGAGCCATAGTTGAATTGTTCTTCATCAAAAGAGATTTAATTTTGACATGCAATTAAATCCTTCTGCTGTGCTGGTGCCCTGCGTGTTTGCAGTAATGGGGCAGCCTGGGCAGGGGTTACGGACCAGCCCGGAGATGAGATGTGATGGGGATGGAGGGATGAGGAACAGGGAGTGGAAGAGCCCAGCAGGTGTGACTGGAGCACAGGGGCAGGGTGGTCTGTGCAGTGAACGGGCTCAGTGATGACTTTGAGCTGAGGTTTAACTGCTTCATGCTTGAGTGCCAGAAGCAGCTTGGTCCCCTTGTCCTGCCAGCTCGGGTCTCCCGGGGGTAAAGCCCTGACATACAGCGCTGTGGTGGTGTCAGAAGGGTCTTTGCTGGTACTGGGTTTGGTGCAGTGGGTTTGGTGCAGGATTGGCACCCTCCGGCTGGGCAGGAGCTTTCCTCCTGCTGCTGGGAGCCAGGGTGGGCAGTGTGGGGGTCCCCATGAGCTCCAGTTCCTCACCAACAGCTACTTGCACGGATAAGGCAGGGGATTATCACTGCTGCCAAGCTGAGGTGCCGTAATCCATCCCTGCCTGGGTGGAAATCCCACTGCCGGAGTTGTGGATTTGGAGCGGGTGGTGATAGAGGAGTTCAGTGGGATGTGACAGAGCTGTAAAATGTGCAAAAAATAGCCTGTGTGCCTGTGAGCAGGAGCAGAGAAAGGTCCTTGCAGTGAGAAGGAGCTTTAGGAGGAATCACAGGAGGTCTGTGATGAGATTTCGTGTTACAGCCTCACTGTTCCACTTGCAGCCTAGAAGAGCCCTTGCCTTGTGGGGCTGGTGTCAGTCAGGTTTCCTGGTCTGAAGGATGAGGTGGCTCATCCTGCCCATTGTTCCTCTCCTCTGCCCTTTGCTGTCCCTCTTGCCTTGGTCTTTGTCTCAGTTGCCCCCTCCTGCATTGCCATCTGCCTGGCTCTCCTGGACCTGCTGTGGCTCTTGCTACACGTGCCCATATTTCCTGCTGGTTTCCACATTGACTGGCCTGGCTCCATCCAGTTAACTGTGCACCGAGCTCTCCTGCCCTGTGCCTGCCTGGATCTCATCCTTGCTCTCCTTGGGAAAGGGAGTTTTCCTTTGGGTGCCTCCATCCTGTGCTCCAAATGGCAGTGGGAGGACAGGGACCCAGTGTAGGATGCTCAGTGCTGGCTGTGGCAGGCAGCTCCAGGGTGCACCAGGGGAGCCTTGGTCTGGCAGCGTGCGGGCTGAGCAGGCTCACAGCAGGCAGCTGCCTGCGGTTTGTGAGCTCAGCACAGGGTTCACCACTTCCATCTTGGCTTGATGCCTTATTTGTTCTCCTCTAATTGAGCAAATGTGCTGCAGGCAGCGAGGCTGGGCCGGCTCTGACTTGATTAGGGGAGCGCATCAATACAGTGCTGCGTGTTCGGAGCCTTAGCCCAGTGCTGTCAGGCTGCTGGAGTTGTAAAGTTGCACTTTATTCATGACATTTTGATTTCTCTTGCTCTGGGGACTCAGACTTTGATAGATTGTGATGTGGTCCCAGAACAATGTGATGCACTGGAGCTTCAACACTGGCGTTTGCCACGAGAGCTCAACGTTTTCTTGAGCTGGTTTTTTAGAGTGAAGAATGATGGCACAAAGAACTCTCAAGCTTTGTGCAGTTCAGTCATCCAAAGTTAGCAACCAGAAAGCTGGCTTTAGTGCTGATGGTAAGCTGTTAGCGGTGGTTCTGCCAAGCTAATGCCTGGTTCGTTTTGCTGCTGCAGCAGTGCTGGTGGGAGCAGTTTTCACTCCAGAAGTTGGAGTTTCTGGCTGCCAGTTGCTGAATTCTTCTTGTGCAAGCGAGCACCCACCCCACTGCCATCCTGCTGCTGCTGCTGCCGCATCTCCCTGTGTCCCTGGGCCTCGGACTTGAGTTTTGTAGGCATGGAGCAGGTAGGAATTAAAAACGTAAACCCTGTATGTACCTGATAATCCCTGGTGTCAGGGCACTGAAGAACTCTGTCCCTTGGAGCCTGGTTCCTGAGGATGTGTTAGCAGAGATGCCAGCAGACCACGTCACAGGATACATTTCTGTTAACACATTTCTCATGTGCGGCTGTGCTGGAGCTGTCGGGTGCTCGCTGTCTCAGCACTAAGTACAGCCCATTTATCTGCTCTTCATGTGGACGCCATGGGGGCTGCTGTCGGAGCTCCCGTGGAATTAAGTATGAATTAAATGTACCATTAAAGTGTTATCGCAGCCATTCAATGAGTTGGAGCCTCTAACAGCTTCATTTCCCCATGTTTGATGGCCATGCCCCTTAGTTCATGTGATTCTCATAGTTTCCTACTGATAGGAAACACTACATAGTTTCCTAACTTGTGTTACTGAAGCACGTGCAGTGAGGTGCTGTTGGACTGAGGGGTTACAGAGGGTGATGGGTCCCTGCTGCAGGATTGGACCCGCTCGCACACAGGCTGGAGAACTGGCCATGGGGAGCGCAGGGCTTGGGCTGTGTCTCAGCATGGGCCAGGGGCACCAGCTGCCTCCTGCCCTGCTCCGGGTGAGGAAGCTCTAGAGGTTTCTGAGCGTTGGCTTGTTCAGCCCTTTTTAACGTGTCAAACAAGCATTTTTCCACAGCCTTGTTCTTGGAAATGTTTAAACCATTCTCGCTAGAACTTCCCTCAAAATTCCAGCCCGAGGCAGATGCTCAGTATGGGAGGCATTGGAGTGGAATGACTTGCACTGCACAGCGATGCAGGCAAGTGGTAATAGGCCCTTTTGGAGTGCTGAGGAATTGCTGAGCAGCGGCACCGCAATCCATAAAGCCTCACAGCAACTCGGGATGTGCCAGCTGCCTGCAGCCCTGGCATCAGCACTGGCCCTGCGGGGGGGCTGGTGTCTGGAAATGCAGCCCTGACCCACAGGTCACATTCATGCAGGGTGGAAACGTCCTCACCCCTCACTGGCTTGTTCCTGCCCTGATCCAGAGCCTGCAGCACCTTCCAGAGGTGCTTCTGTTGCTTCCCTGGCCCAGGCTGCCCAGCTGCCTGTGGTGCTGGATGAGGATGCTGTGGGCTCAGGGTGTGCTTGTGTTTGGGGTCCCCCATGGGAGTGGCGATGCCTCTGAGCATGGTTGTGGGAGCTCTTGGCTGAGCAGGGGCTGGAGGGGAGCCCTGGCTGGGCTCAGGTAGTGTGTGAATACAGAGCAGGCACCATGTGCCTGGATCATTTACAGAGAGGCTCGAGGAGTCTCTGGGGAGAGCAGCACAACTTGCATATTAAACTAGAAATTGCAATTAACAACAAAGGCCATTTTTATAACATTTATATGAAAGTCTTAATGAACAAATAAAGCAGCAGAGAAATCTGCATGTGCAGTTGTGAGATATAAAACTGACTGAATCGAGATGAAGTAGCAAGAAGCTCTGGCTTCTCATTTTCTGCTAGATAAGTAAAACTAGACAAGTAAAACTGAACTGCAAAGAAGGGAGAGGAGAGGGCCAGGAGAACTGCTGTGTGTGATGGGGGAACCCTCAGTTTGTGGTTCCTGTGAGCTGGTACAGTCGGCTGGGATACCTCAGTGGCTGGATGTGGATGCTGGGCTGTGGAATCTCCTGGGGGTGACAGGGGTGGTGTAGAGCCCCATGTGAGGGTCCATGGCAGGGACGCTGCTGTGGAGGGAAGGGCACTGAACTGGGACACACGGGCATGAAGTTGAAGTGTGGTGGTGCCAGGGCTGATACTGACCCTGCTGGGGGAAGGTTGGGGGCTTTGGGCATCACCGCAAGAGCTGCATTTGGACACCAAATTCCTCCTTTGGCTTCATGTCACATTGAGCCCCTGGATCCTGGGGTATTGAAGGGGGTAGGTGGGCTGCGGGAGGCCAGCGAGGTGGCTGTAGATACTATGGGCTATAGGAGTGTCTGCATTAGGAGCTTGTCTGAACCGCAGGCAATGAGACGCATCGATCAGCAGCAGGAAGAGGTATTGGCAGGCGAGTGGGGGTATGGACTGAGCAGAGGCATGGCGGGTGCTGGAGCATGGTGTGGGATTGCTGCCACTTGCAGCTGGGAGGCCGGAGCCTTGGTCACCTCCTGTGGTGGATGGAGCTGCTGTGGCTGTCCTGGTGCCTGCTCCTGGCTGGTGGGGAGCAGAGATTCACCTTGCTTTGGAAGATGCTCTGCGCTATCCTGTGTCTGGGGGGCATCATGTGCAGCCAGTTCCCTCTTCTCCCTTCTGAGCTCCTTGGAGCACCAAAGACCCTCTCTTCTTTTTGGCACAAGCAACGTCACAGGGACTTGTGCAAATGACGTATGATACTCCGTCAGCTAACTTTTAACCCTGGTTGCTTCTCATCTTCAGTAGAATTTAACTAGTTTGTCTGGAATATTAATAACTAAAGATCAAGGACTTCTATCCCAAGCAGTCTTTTCAGCTGAGCCTCTGTGATTGTTTTAAAGCACACAGCACTGGATGTTAGTGGCTCTTTGATAGAATTTTGCCTCTTTTAAAGTGCTGACACCAGTAACCCTGTAAATCAGCAGATGATGGAGGGAAATCTCCTGGCTGCTTCTGTTGGTTTTTATGGTTTGATTTGTTAATAGGAGTTCTGGGTTGCAGCCAGGAGATCCTTAACTGGCAAAATATAGGGTTTGCCCTATGGTGTGGTGGCGACCACCATGGGCCGTGCAGGGCTGCATGGGCGCATGGATGCTGATGGGTGTCAGTGCCAGCATGCGTGTCTGCCCAGGGCTGCATCCGTGCAAGGGGAGAGGTGTCTGGGTACATGGCACTGAGCTGGTGCGGGTGTAAAGGCACCTTGGCTTTGAGGGTACGTTGGTGGTTGTGTCTGTGCAGTGACACAGTCTTGCTGGGATGCTTTGAATGCCCTTTCCCTGTGGGAGCAGTGGAGAAGGACAGGGCTTGGCAGGATACCCTGCCACATCAGGGATGCTCAGCAGGTCGTGGAGTCTGTAGCCTGTTGCTGGTGTTTGCTGTTCGCAATGATCTCTGCTGCAAAGGAGGATTCTGCCTCCTTTTACTTACTGCTGCAGAGCTACCCACAGCAGCTTGCGCTGGCAGCGTGATGCGATGGCTCCATGGGTGCAATTTGTCTCTATCGGCAAAGCAGGTACAAAGTGCTGCCAGCGCAGTGTGTGTGATGATATCCACCATCCCCAGCACGTGACAGGGGAAAGACCAGACCCTGCTGCTGGTAACCAGAGGCATTGCCCAAGCACAGGATATCGCAGCAGCCCATGTGGATGTGTCTGATTCCTGCACTCAGACGCGTGTGCCTGTCATCCCTGCCTGCAGCCAGGAGCGGGCAGGGCAGCTGCGATCCTGGAAATCATCCGTTCTAATGCCCAACGTGTGTCCCTGGGAGTGGGGCTGAGGCTGGAGTTTCCCTGCTGTGTCCTGCTTGTGCTTTAGTGCTGAGGGCTGGAAGGGCAGAGGGGGATCCCTATGGGCAAAGGGAACATGTTTCCAAACTGTAGAGCAGAGGTGCTGTCGTTTGACAGGAGCTGATGCTGATGGTTGCTGGGAGCCTGAGAGCACCCAGTGCTGGTGCAGAGTTCCTGAGGGATCAGGCTCCTGTCCTGCTCCCACCCCTTGCTGTAGAGCTGAAGCTTCATTTATCCTGAAGGGAAAAGAATTCACATCTCGCTGACCAACGTGAACCCAAATACAAATAAATTTCTCCCAAAGCACAGTGGTTGGAGGAAGCTGAAGGCCGTTATTCAGGCTGACAGCAGAGGAGCTGCATTCCCTCTGACAAGCAGCAAAGGCTTATGTTTTATTCACCAGGCCTGAAAAATACCTTCCCGAAGAGGGGGCCCATAAATAAACCAGTGTGATGAATATTACACAGGATAAAAACTGATAAAGCCAGGGCCCTAAACACGAGATGCACACGGAGGTTAGGAAAGCACATGGTTTTCATTACGGCTCATCCTGTGTGGCTGGTGGCAGGGACGGAAGGGGAAGCCACTGGGGGATGCTCCTGGTCTCAATGGCTGGGCTGGGCCAGCTCCCTGCCACCCAGCCCTATGGGGACAGGTGGGGCTGGGAGTGCCCCCAGCCTGGGGCAGAGCAGGGAGATCGAGGGGGTGCAGGGATGTTTCCCACCACTGAAGTGGGATCCTGGTCCATGCCCAGAGCGTGTTTCCTGGCTGTGACATGTCCTTGACTCTTTGGGATCTCTCTTGCAGGATTTCCTGCAGTGTTTCTGGCCCTAAAGCCCTGGATTTAGCAGCTCCTGCGAGGTTGTGTCAGATGCTGAGCCTCAGGGCTGAGCTGTGGGCAGGCCAGGAGCCAGGAGCCCTCTGTGTCAGGGGACCGCTGGAGCCGAGGAGCAGCCCAAGCCACCGGTGTGCCGGGTGCTTTGCCGGAGGGTGTGCGGTGACGGTGAGGCCTGGGCAGAGCTCCTGGAGTCCATCTGCTGTGGCTTTGGGGACCATTTTCTTTCCTGCTCTCCACCCGATTTAAGAATCGCGGCTCCTGGGTGACCGTGGGTCCCTCAGGAGGCCATGGACCTGTGAGAGGTGCTTTGCTCAGGGGCGGCAGAGGGAAGCTTGCACGGATTGATGCTCTGTAAGCCCATGTTTGGCTCCTGGGCAAACTGTGCGTCCCCCTTCTGAAGAGTTCTGCTCTTCCTTGGAAGAGGTTGAGCCCCTGCCCTGCACCTCCCCACCAAGCAGAGGCAGGAACCTTGAAATACGAGCACTTAGCTTTTTATTACACCGTTTAATTGCTGCCTGACAGTCAAATCCACCATTAAAAACACCAAAGCTCAGGGGGATCTACCATTGTTATTCAATGTGTATCTTGCTTCCCGCTGCCTCCTCTCGGAGATCCTATCTGCTGCCTCCCTCCACCCTGCTTGCTCCCCGGACATGCTGGGTGTGTGGCTGGCATGTGTTGGTCTTGCTTGTGGAGACCTGGGTGGAAGTGGTGGGTGCCAGTAGGCAAAACACGGGGGGAGCTGCAGGGCTGGTGCCGGCCATTCCCGGGAGCGTGTGTGTGGAAATGTGGGTCCCACTGGAACTGGCTGCAGGGTCTGGGCTTTCTCCACTGGGACCCACCTCTGTCCCTGGGGTCCTGTGCACAGGATGCTTCCCTGTGCCATGGGCATCCTCTATGTTTGCTGTGAGCTGCAGGCTGGGTGCTGTCAGATCCTGGTTTTCCATCGAGCAAGGCTGCGGGCAGCTCTCCTCAGCAGTCCCAGCAATGGCACTGACTCTGTGCTCACCAGATCTTCTGGAATGAGAGACTGATCCTTTCTTGCTGTGTCTTGGAACGGGAGCTCAAAGCAGCCTAAACAGTGGGAACCATCCTTGGCCTTGGCTGCTCATAGCTCCTGGTGGGGAGCTGCTCTGCAGATGCAAACACCAATTTGGGAAACTGCTTTCCATGTTGGGTACAGGATTTTCAAAGCTTTTTTCTTCTGAGCTGCAGCTTCATGTGCCCAGCTGGGCGCTGGGGTGTGGAAGAGGCTCCTGTATCATGTCAGCATCCTCCTCACCAGGGCCGGAAGCTCTAAAGGGCTGCAGGACCTGACCGTGTGCTCTGGACCATGTTGTCCTGGGTCACTGGGAGCTGAGCATCCCTCCTTGTGGGACCCTGCTGCTCCCTGCCAGCAGTGGAGGGCTGGGCAGTGATGAGCTTTGCTGAGTGGCTCTTGCTCACACTCCCCTAAGTAATGACTTGTCTCTTTCTTTCTGTCATGTAAAATGCTGGGGCAGGATGCCTCCATTGGGCAGCTCTTGGCTGCTGAGAGGATGTGGGGAAAGCACCACTGCTGTGCCCCCAGCCATGGCAGGAGCCCCCCAGTGTTGGGGGGGACCAGCCCTGGTAGGGAGAGGGCCACCAGGTCCCAGCAGAGCGTGTAACTGAGGTTATCTGACATTACCGGTTTGCTCCCTGAGGCTCCCCTTCCTTGTGCTTTCCCCAGTTAAAGCAGAAGGTGACTGTGGATGTTGCTGCTGGGGGGGAGAGGGGTGGCCCAGGCCCTCTTTAAGTTGTAGCTGAGACCCCTCAACATGAGGATGTTGCGTTGTAGCTATGTCTTTGGCTCCTGAAGCCTGGTCCTGCTCCTGTTCAACATAATTTGCCCTTACCATGGGTGGCCATGAGGAGCCCTGCTGGTTTGCCCATGGTCACTTGAGCACACATGAGCAGGACCAGGGTGGTTGGGACCCTCTGCTCCTCAGTGCTGTGCTTGGGGGTCCCGGCTGCCCCCACCCCTGCCCGCTTCCAGCACTGTATTAAAAAACCATAATTGATTTTCCTGCTTGCCAACACTTAACCTGGACTTTCCCGCTGCAGCAGCGGAGCCCAGCTCCAGTATCTCTGGAGAGGCCAGTGAGTTATAGTAATGGACACTCTTCTGGCTGTCTGTGCCGCTCGTAAATCTTTCCTCTCCTGCAAGTGCAGATGGTCCATAATCGTTCATCATCCCGCGGGCAGCGCCGGGTGGGTTTCTCCTGTGAGGCTGCTTTTTCTGCAAGCTAAACGGATCCGCGCCGTGGCGCGAGCTCTCTAATGGAGTGCGAGCAGCCCCGGCTTAGGAGGCAGGAACAATAAATATCCCAGGGCTGGGGCTGTGAGCAGCAGTGGGAGGAGGCAGCGCTGTGGGGTGTGCTGACACAGAGCCGTGCTGGCAGCGTGGTGTGACCCCGAGCAGGCAGGGGATCAGGGGGGGTTGCACTGCTCTGATCCCTGCACCAGCGCATGGTGCTGAGGCATCAGCAGGAATCCCATCTGCATTGTGCATATGGCCTTTCTGAGTCCACTGGGAATAACGCTGGCTCCTGGCAGTGGCTGGGGGTTCAAGAGGGTGCCAGGGCAGCATGTTAAAGGTATCTCTGGTCATGTCCTTTTCCACATGGTTTGATGGGCCGTTGGTGATGCCTTGTCAGCTGTGCCAGTGGGCACTGGTGTGCTCACGGCTGAGCACCAACAGAGCTGCAGCTCCTGCCCGGCCATCCTCAGCCCGGCAGCTCTGTCCTGTGGCAATGGTCTGCCTGGGGTGCAGGAATGGCTCCTGAGCCACCTTGGCACATGCTCTCAAAGCTTGATCCCATGAGCACAGGCCCCTGAGCTGCATCGTCCCAGGTCCCAGGGGCTCTTGGTTCAGCCACTGCCTGTTGATGCCATCCCCATCCCTGCTGCTCTGCCCCCTCCCCACAGGAGCCCTGTATCGATGCCGACAGCACAGTGCAGGAGCCAGCGATGTGCAGTCGTGGTGCTGAACACATTGACTCCTCCTGCAGAGTTGATTCCAGCCTGGTTATGGGGATCTTATTTGGTATTTAACATCAGAAAGGTGTCTGTGCCTGCCAGTGCTGGGGTGCGGGTAGGCTGCAGGGTGTGTGCTTGGAGCTGGACTGTGGTTCCCTGTGCTGAAACCTTGCCCCTTGCATGGGGACTGTCCCCAAGCCCGCTTCCATAGGGAGATTTGTCCCCACGCCAGTGATCCTGGAGTGGCAGGAGAGTGGAGCAGGGCATGGAGCANCCTGCAGCACCCCAGTCCCCTGGGAGCCCCTAACCCCTGCCCCACACCACAGCACCCCTCACCCGGGCACTTCCCCCGGAAAACCCCTTCCCTTCCAGCAGGATTTTCTCAGGACACCCCCCCCCCCCCCCCCCCCCCCCCCCCCCCCCGGGTGGCTGCAGGTGACACCAAGGGGTTTCGGAAGCAGCGCTCGAGCTGTTCTCCCCGCAGCCTCTCCTAGGCCCATGCAGGGCTCGGAGCTGCCTTTTGTCAGCGCTGCCTCGCAGCCGAGCCCAAGCAGCTGCCCCCGCCTCGTGCCCTTGTTTACCGGAATCCCCTGGCACGGCCTCTGAGCACTTGCATTAACAGTTCTGCATCTTGCCTATTGCAAGGCCGGGTTCGCGCGTGGCGGCGGCAGCGCTGGGCTGGCTTTAATTGGTTTGGAGCTCTGGAGCTGGCAGCAGAGGGGTCTCTGTCCTGGAGTAATGACCTGGAATTGGATCACGTGGCTCTTTATCGGATTGCCAGGCTGGAAGTGCAGTTGCAGGAGGTCAGAGCAGAGCAGGCACCGTCGCAGGGTTGAGGCAGAGAAGCCCTTTGCTGCTGAGGGGCTGGAGCTGGTGATGGAGCTGCTCTCATGATGTGCTCTGTGCTGAGCTGCCACCAACCTTGGAGCCATTCTGGTCCTACCCAGTGCCACCAACCAGCACCTCCGGACCTACTGGAGCTTGGTCAGGAAAGCCAAGGGGAAAGGTGCTGCTGGTGCCTGAGGACAGGGTCCCAGTGTCTCCCCAGGGGCCACGGGGGTCCCAGCAGTGCCAGTGCTGGCAACAGCACCGGTGCCACTGCAGCGATGGGGCAGGGAGAGCAATTGCAGCCGTGACTAATGGCGCGCTGGTGGGAGCTGACAGCTTGTGGTGCCCGCGGTGCCATCGAGCAGCTGGATCTTGTGCTCCTGACAAGCGAGGGCAGCCCCGTGCGGGCTCCCGGTACCAGCTCTGGCCGCTCCCACTCGCGCCCGGTTTGGAGATTCTAGCGGCGTCCAGGTTTATTAAGCCAATAAACCAATGTTAAGAGCCCGCACGCCAGAGCCCCCTGAGGTATCTTTATGTGCAGAGAGGAGCGGGGGGATCCCAGTGCCTCTGCGCTGATGATTGCTCTGTCACACTAATAAATAGGGAGGAGCAGGTAGTGCCGCGCCAGGCTGCGGCTTGGCTGCTGTGCCTTGCACCAGGCATTCGGGAAGGTGCCTTTGCCTCTCCTGACCTGGGCTCCCTGTGAAGCACCTCAGTTCCCTTTGTGCTGTGGGCAGGTAGAGAGAGCCCAAGGTGCTGCATGGCTCTGGGATGCTGGTAGCATCTCCATCTGCTTTTCTCCCAGTGAGCTGGGCAGGGAGAGAATCATCTCCAACATCCCTCACTGCACCTGGGGCTCTGCCTCTGCTCCCAGCCCTGCAGCTGGGAACTTGCTTAATGAAGCCAGGCAGGGTCTCCCTGGTGCAGAAACACCCAGGCCAGGTTGGACAGGGCTTGGAGCAACCTGTTCTAGTGGAAGGTGTCCATGCCCATGCCAGGCAGTTGGAACTGGAGGAGCTTTAAGGTCCCTTCCAACCCAAACCAGCCTGTGACTGTCTGATTCTGATGGACCAAGGTGCTCCAAAGGGGTTTGAGGGGCCTGGGAAGCCCTTCAGCAGCCCAGAGCATGGCACCACTGCCTGCAGCCCTCCCCACGCTGCAGTGCGTCCATGAGGGCTGCTGGAGGGAGGTGATGCACTGGCAGCATGCAAAGCAGGCCCTGTATAATAGATAATAATTAATAGACTGCTCCAACGGCTAGCTAGGTAAGTAGATAAATAATTTTAATTATCCTTGGGGAGGCTGTAAATTCACACACAGCCCTTTATTAAACTCTCTGTTTACAACAGTCATTTATATTGTGTGTCATTTTGCATAAAACCCCCTTGGGGCCGAATAGCGCTGTGTAATAACGGCTCCGTTATTGCCAGTGCCTGTGCTCTGGAGCTGCTGGTGGCGCTGGCAGGAGCACTGTGGGCAGAGACATGGGAATGTAGGTATGTGGGAACCTTTGGTGTGCTCCTGAAGGTGCAGAACTGGTGCTGTGGCCCCCTAATGCTGAGCTCTGTTCTCCTGGAGGGTCCCCATGGGTGCCCCCAGAGTTCTGCTCTTTCCCAGTGGAGTTTCTGGCTTTGTGCTGGTGGCAGGGTGGTTTCTTCCCCCTTTTTTGCGCATGTCTCTCAAAAGAGCCATAAATTCCAAGCTGTGAAATCCCGCTGGGTCAGCAGTCTGCAAAATGAATTAGTATTAAACGTGACAAAAGCCTCTCTAATTCACCCTGGCCAGCTCCTGCTTCCCTCCCTGAAGACACAACTGAAAAGTGGAAGGATGGAGCTTGCCATCGTCCCTGCCTGGGGTAACTTCATCACCTGTTGCTGAGATGCTCGTTAGTTAAGGGTATTTATGAATGGCACTGCTGTGCTGCACGCAATGCCGCAGTCACACATGTGCGCTCCCTCCTATCACACGTGTGTACTCTGTCTCCCAGCCCATTTACAGCTGCAGGGCTTTCAGAGGGGTTTTGCTGGGGCAGAGGGGTGCAGGAGCCGCAGTGCTCGTAAGTGATGCTTGCAGTGATGCTCGCTGTGGCAGCAGGGACCCACTCGCTCGTCGCAGTGACCTCGCTTGCGGAGCATCGTGCTCCATGGACTAATCTGTTTCCAGTGGCAGCTTCTGGCAGAGGCCCCGCCGACACCAGGACGAGTGTCTGGGGGTTTAAAATTACCTCTACAGGAGCAGTGTGTGTTTCTCCCTTCCTGGATGGGTTTGTAAGGGGTTTTTGGTGC
>NDXB01021818.1:0-18351 GCA_002631895.1 Agapornis roseicollis | reverse complement strand
AACTGCACACAATGCTCCAGGTGAGGTCTCATGAGAGCAGAGTAAGGGCAGGATCACCTCCTTGGACCTCCTGACAACCTAAAAAGTTCATTTAAAGTAAACTAGCTCTGCATTAGTCTAGGCACATATAAGTAGCTGTATAAAATGAAGGCTAAGAGATTACCTATGATATAGGATGCTGGGTCAAAACAGTCTTTGGGGCTGGCTTGTGTAGGAATGAGCCAGGTGAGCGCAGCACTCTTTTCACAGTATTGGTCCTGAATAAACCCACGGATCTGAGCGTAGTATGTTTTTCCATCCTGCTCATCAACCACTGAAACAACATCTCCAATTTGGTAGTATACACCCTAGAAGACACACAAGCGATAATCAAATCAAACAATCTGATTTTAGAAGCTTCACTTTGCAATCTCGATTCATCTCTTAAGTACCAGTATCTCAAATTACCCCAATCTTGAAAGACAGCCTTGATTCAGCCACATACAAAAGAACAGCGGCTGAGTACTGTCTCACCTAAGCAGTCATCAACACTGTGTGCAGTCACCCCACGCCTGGGAGCACGCAGAGTAGACAGTTTCATTCTGTAAGCAGGAGGATGCAACATCACCTTCCAGAACAAGTAACTGAGGTAATTTCCCTGTGTGTGTTGGGAAAGCAGCCGTGTGTGTATGACGTTCACTCACTTGAACGTAAAGGAATCCCAAAACACACATCCACCTCCTTCTATGGTGCTCTGTGATGTGTGCGGCTGTGTGCAGCAAAGGCAACTCACTTCATGTTATAACAGCTTTGCACAGCACACTGCAGTGACTGCACAATGCAGACCCAGATCAGAGTTTGCCAAGAATCAGCCACGAGGGTTTTTGGGCAGCATGAATACAAACCTCCCAATCAACCTCCTTGACAACACAGCACAGTACCACAATAGAAATGTTTTGTGCAAACAGACCGGGTTAAACAAAACTTCTGATGTAATTTTGTGGGATTTCCGATAAACAGCCCTCCTCTCCCCCCAGATACACAAGGAAAAGCATTAACTCTTTTGTGAACCAGTCAACAGCAGATTCATCTTGGATGCCACACATGAAGCATCAGGTATCCAGAGCATATACAGCTCAGCGTACCACTTCTCTTCTTGCTGTGCAGTCTCCTATTGGCTATCCTGACCTCTCCTTTGGAGGAAAAGGTTGGTTTGTACTACCTGGAAACAAAGGCACGTTTCAGAACTCTGAAGCACTAACACCTTGTCGTGCTGGTGAAGATGCTCTCAAGGCTGGATGTGTGAAAGCCTGCTTCTGCTTTCACTGCAATAGCCAACAGATCTTATCGTGAGGGTGTTGAGGCTGCTTGCACTCAGCTCCGGAACAGGAGCCAGTTTAGACATGAGGGCAGCACAACCCATCCCCTCTACAGACAACATTGTCTGCGATGCAGGTAGGAAACATCACAGTCACTCCTGCTTGACCTCTGCACAAGCGCCAAAGTTAGAGGTTTAAAAACCCTGACTGCAATCATCACTAACAAAACCAGATCCTTCTCTTTCCTGAAAGAAAATGGGACAACGAATGACAACTGTGTACACTACTGTAGTAAACTACCCTGCAAGTCAACCTAATAATATAAGGCAGAGCAAAATCCTCCACATCTGCTAAGCAAGGAAGCACAGCAGAACACCCCCAGTGCTCTCATTATCAGTGGTAATTCCTGAACTTGGAAATAGGAACAGCAAGGTCTTTTTTGGAAACAAATTTCATAAACCATACCTTATAAAAGATTGATTCTGCTGTAATGATAGTGGATACAGATTCAGGAGCCTTGATGGGCTGAAAAAAGAACGCAGAAGTGGAGAATCATGAGCACTAAAGCAAGCCAAACATGTAACTCCAGAGTGATTTGTTCCCTTCTAGCCCACATGCCGCCACATTACCTTCTGGTAGTAAAGGCAAAGAATCAGGTGCAAACATTTCAAACGCTCGCAGTTTAAAACTGAAAATAAAGCCAACGTTTGCACTCTGGGCATTTCAAGCGGCGCAGCGCGGACTAAATTCACTTACTTGTTCCTAGTTACACGAAACTCCTTCCCTCAGGAAACGCGCGCGAAGGGCTGGGTGCCGTGCGCACCGGCGCTCCACAGCCCAGCGTGCCCCTGCTACCCGGGAGCACACGGCCCCGGCCGCGGTTAGAACCCGGCCCCGCGCAGGAGCCATGGCGGCGCGGCGAGAGCCGCTCTCTGCGCTCCAAGGCAGCGGGAGGCTTCCCCTGAGGGGCGGGGGGGGGCTCGGGGCCCGCCGCCTCCGGACCCGGCCGCAGGTACCCTGGCAGCGCCTTACGTTCTTCAGTTTGAAGATGTGCCTCCGGCCCTTGCCCTTCGTGGAAACCTTCTTCTCAGCGGCGGGCGCCGACTTGTACTTGGTGTTCCTGAGCCGCGCGGACCGCCGGTGGATCTCCTGCTTGCTCTTGGGGGGAGAATTGCCGAGTAAGCACAAGGGCGCGGGTACGGCCGCGCCGCCCCGGCCCTCGCCGCCGAGACCCAGGCACCAAGAGGGGAACTCGGTCCGGACGCTCTCACCTGCTTCCCTGCGCCGCCGCCGCCGCCGTTGCTGTGCTGCGCGGCGGACGAAGTGGTGGCGAAGGCGACGGGCCCGGGCGGCGCGGAGCGGGCCGTGCAGTTGTTGCACAGGATCTCGCCCTGGCCGCCCTTCTTCCACATGGAGGAGGACGTGCTGCGGCACACGCTGCAGGTGGGCTTCAGACCCAGCGGCATCCTGCTGCCGGCGGCGGGGCCCGCGGCCCCTGCTAGCGAGACGGCGGGGATACGGCGCCAACACCGGCCCCGGCGCCGGCCCCTTCCCTTCCCTTCCCTTCCCGCCGGCGGCGGATGTGGCTGCGGCGCGGCGGGAGGAGCGGGCGGGCGGCCCTGCCCTCTGCTGGCTGCGGGGCGCTGGCCGCCGGCAGAGCCTTCAGTCGAGTCCCTTCGCTTCACCCCGGCCCCGCGTCCGCCGTGCCGGGCTCCGCGGGGCACCGCCGGCTACCGGGCCCGCTGCGCTTGGGCCCTGGCAGAAGCTACCTGCGGCGCGGCCCACCCCTGCAGGCGGGATCGGGGCCTCGGCTTGCCGGGGCGGCTTCAGGGGCAGAGCGGAGCGGAATGGGGCCCGTGTCTCGGCAGCGTGAAGGCTGTTTCTGCCAGAAGTGGCAGACAGCGAGCGCTGGCCTCAGCCCCCGAGAGAAGGCGTTCCTGTCCCAAGCAGGGCTCCCCTCTTGCCTCAGCAGAAGCCGTGGCAAAGAGAGCAGTCCCGGTGAGAGCCAGCGGCAGGCAATGGGGACAGCCAGTGAGTGTAGCAAAGCACAGAGGGTGCCGCTGGTACCTGCTCCTTTCCTGTTTGCAGAGCAATGTCGGACCCGAAGATGCACAGCTGTCACCCTTCCTATCGCCAGGAAATCAGCGGACAGAAGAGGGAGGCAAATAGTTGTCATGATTCAGGAGGATAGTGGCAGTGGTTCACACAGGAGCTTCAGCCGTCATTAAGCCAACACTCCCCCTTACATGGACCCCCAGTCCCGTAACCAGAGCTAAATGCGGGAACTATGGGTCTAACAGTGGTTCCTCACACCCGTGGCACTTACACGGTCCCAAGCCATGCTGTGTAGATATTTCTCTAGTCTGATGTCAGGAAAGAAATGCCCACTCATGCATGAGTGGTCGCAGCCTTTTAATTTCCTTACTCAGCCTTCATCCTTGGGAGTCATTTAAACCTTTGGTGGAAGCTGGGTTGATTTCCTTAGCAGCACTTAACCTCTTGCACTCCTCCTTCACCAGCTTTGCCTTTCTTGCCTCAGGTGCCAAATTTATTTCCCTGTTTGGAATGTAACTCTATTTTACTTTCATCTCCTTTCAAGTTGTTCATAGTTTCTAGGCTGTTAACCCCAGATTTTGTGAGGTTTGGGTTTTGGCCCTGTGGGACATGGGCAGGTAAAGCAATGGCAGGGATAACATACCATGACTGCAAGTACTTTGTTCTCTTAAAGAATGTTAAAGCTGTCTCTCGAGTTACTTTATTTGTAGTCTAAAATGCTTTTGTGATACAGGAGGGGCACAAAAGCACTTTTTAACACAAGTCAGCTCTTCCGCACTTGTCATATACTGTCAGTTCAGGTTCTCAAGACAGATTCTGGTAACAACTAACGGTTTCTCAGTATTACATCTTCTTGCAAACAGGGATCCTGTAGTACAGGCTTTCTGCTTACAGGTTATCTTCAGAGGTTACTGTTTGTGCTTCATTTGCAACATACAGACAATGTTAGGAAGCACAGCAGTCCGAATTCTCCTTGGCTACAATTCAGCCACCCAATCCCATACTGTGTTGTTTTAGATTCATTCTGTCCTGGAAGGCAGAAGAAATTGGTAGTGTCTTTAATGATCTAAGGCCACATTCACTCTATTTGTACAAAGTGAGCACATTATACATAGCACAGAAAGAAGCTTTAGGATGTAGGCCTTTATGATATCTATAATGTTTATTCATTATACAGGGATATGTAAGATATTTAGATGAAGTAACTTCCCCTTGAATAGCACAAGGCTTGATGGACTTTTGCACGTTTTGCTACTACATAACTTTTCTCTGAAATTGTGTTAGATACTTATATCAGATATACTAACTAACCCAGAACTGTTATTTGAAGTAGTGTCTGCTGCTGAATTAGATACAAAGACATCAGGGTCAGGAGGGCCTCCAAGCCCAGATGGCTGAGCAGACATTTCAAGTACTGTTTTCAGAATAAGTTTTGTTTGTTGTTTTATTTTTGTTCTTAAATTGCAGAATGTGCAGTTTTCTACTATAACATGTACAAATCCTAGTATTCTTTACAATTGTTTTAGTGAATCTTGGCTGGCTAATGAACATGACATTGCTGTTTGCTCGCATCCCCGAAGGTGATGATGTTGGCTACATGGACTGCCATACTAAAAAATGGAGAGACTGCCTCTGGCCCCTGCAGAGTAAAACTGCTGGTGTCCCAGTAAGACCTATTTGCAAGTAGGTCATGATAAATAAAACTGATCTGATAATTAGAACGTAAATTACAGGGGCCAAAACATAACTGATGAATAATTTGCATAGTTAAACTCACTGTTGCTCACAGGAAACCCCCTGGGTTCATAAAGTGATAAATACTCCTTAAAACTATTTATGTAAAGGTAAATAATTCTTATGTGGTGAACAATTCTTACGTAAAACCCCCAAGATGAAATTCCCCATCTCTTTTCTGGTATCTTGTGGAAAAGATGCTTCTGCTTGGATGAAAATATCACTATCATCTGAATCCTGAAGATGATGTATCTGCAGCACTGAACATCTATCTGGATATATTCAGTACTTTCTTGCTTGTATTCCATTTATCTGGATATTCACACAAATGATCTAAAATAAAATAAAACCCCAAACATATGCAAAACACCTTCTCAGGTTTGCATTTCACTGCAGAAAGGATTTCTGTAAAGGTCAAGAGCAGCATAAGTTTAAAGGAACACTATCCTGTTAACAATTAACTATAACCTTTTGTTGGTGAGATGTAACATTAAGTGTCTATGAAGAGCTGACAAAAAAAGGGCTTTACAGTTAAGATAGGAAACACAGTTTTTTACTCCATTATTCTATTTTCAGTATTTTTCATGATCTCCTTAAATTATTTTATGTTGTTATATATTTGGAGAACAGTATAAATTCTTGCCTATGTTTGAAGTGGAATGGAAGTATACCACTGCAGAAAGCCAGTCTTTGTCCTCATACAAAGACTGACAGCATAGACAGCTTTATGCAACATTTGCAGGGGATCCATCTCCTCCTTTTGATGCACATCTTGTGCTTTCTCTTCAGTTAGAAGGATGAGATGGTTAAAATGATGGTTAAACGTGATGCAAAACTCAGTTTTGCATCACGTCTACATCATTCCAGTTTCTGTTATCTGTCTTACCTATGGAAGAATAGTAAGGATAATAGTGAAAGTACTATCTAATTCTGAGTAGACTGTCTAGACAATTTTTGGTAAAGAAACTACCTATCATTACACCCATGGTTGGCTCCCATTCTTAGAGCCTCTTGAGTATTACAGTGGGATGCCTTGTGCATGCTGGGAGAGGGGCAGAAAAGGAGGTGAAGGTAATGGTGAGATTTACCCTGACAAACAGATCTCTGAAACTGGGTTGCAGTGGTGCCCAATTTTGAAGCATGCTGTCGTGATTTTAAACACCTCAGAACCTATGTTCTGGATTTGTCTATTAGTATGCTTCAGCTGCCATAAACTCAAAAATCTCTCTTGTGATACTCATGACCTTAAGTAGTCTTTGCTGGCTGCAGCATATGCAGTGATACCGCAGCAGCGGGTGAAGGAAAGTGCCTTGCAGTGACTAATTGAACTTCATACATCAGCTTTCAGAAGCTCTCCTGCATCTTGGCATGCTTGTTGAAGGAAGCTAATTAAATTACTGTAGCAATTAACGGAATGGTTTAGTGCCTGTTAATGTAACCTGGAATTTCCTGGTAACAAAAAAGGAGCCTGGATATTAACCAGCACTTAAGTAACACTAATTAACAGGATCTTCCTGAAAATGAGCCCCCCTCCTCTCTTTAGCAGCATTTGTAATGACAAGGCATTACTCTTCACAAAAACCAAGTACACAATATTCCTGGAGCAATTAAGACAAAGTTGTCTCTTTCAGATTTTGGTTTAGAAGCTTAATGAATACAGGTACCTTACATTTACAAATCAAAACATTCAACTTACTATGTGCTCCCCAGCTACTCCGCACAGGACTGAACATATCCTAATAATGTCTGTCATCAGTCTGTCATCAGTCTTAATCTGCTACGGGAAGTCTAAGATGTAATGAGACAGAACGGAATTAGTTTAAGTAATAAATGTTTAATCAAAGAATTTTACATATTATTAACAGCATTCATTTGGCCAAACATCTACATGGTTGTAGTATCCTACTTGTATATAAAGTGGGAATGTATCAAGTATAGACTATGAAAGTGCAAATAACAATTCAAGGTTAGAGTAATTTTTTTACATTATAAAATCAACAGGTTTACAAAATAGTCTTGCCAAACTTTATTTTTGAATTGTAAAGTCAATGACTATGGTGTTAAAATAAGTACCAAGAAAATACAAATTTAATAGGCTAATTTCATGCTCGTAAGAGTAACACGGAAACAATGGATATACTGCACAACCTAACCAAATTACAAAAAACCAGAACCCACAGACTTCACAATCTTCACAGAAAGCATTCTTACATATCTTACTGTAACTTTGCAAGGCATCTCAATGCAATACACGACCTTTTTGTGAGAATCTTTCTGTTCAGAAATTACAATTCAAGGAAGCTATGTGAGTTAAACAACTTCAGACCAATTCATGATGACCATTCACCAAGAATTGTTTTAGTTGAAGGATTTTATATCATAGAACAATTTAAAATAGGTATTTTTTCAAGGATGTCCAAAGGATTATTATTATTTCAGGAACAGGGCAGCTAGAGGAAAAGCTGAAGTTATTTGAGACTATTCTATTCCATTCTCTCTAAAGATGCTTGCAAAATGAACAAGGTTTTTCTGGGGTAAGGGTAAAATATTCTTATTTAATTTTTTACTAATACAAACCTTGCAACTTCAAGGTTCAAAAGCTGGATTGGCATGAATTAGTTACCAAAACACTCACTTGAACTCACAGTAATCAATACATAAACTTTGCTATTATGACACTTGCCTATACACACTCAGTAGTAATAAACTTTTATATCATATCAACAAATCTCTGGTAACAGTTAAGCAAAACTTCAAACGGAGTGTATGTAATTTGCTCGTGTTATGACAAGTTTTGATTATATGTAATTAAAACAGCCATTTGAACAACTTACTCTAGTTGTAATTACATACTGTACCATTGTATCTCACTAACTGTAGAGTGATGCTTTTAAGCAAATCTAGAACCAGTATTTTTTATGTTTTTCACGGTACAACACCTAGGAAAAGGGGTTTTGTGGTTGCTTTTTTATGTTTTATTTTTTTACACTAAACAGTAATCACACAGCAAATGAGTATTGTGCAATCGAACAAATACCTAGCAGTGTTTTGGTTATGCAAAAACACTGACTGAACATTTAGTTATTTACTGTAAAGGCAAGGCCATGGGTGGTTTTATGGAGGTCTTTGAAATTAACAGCATAGTTACTCCAGAACAGACACTGAATCTGAATTACTTGTTTAACTGTGGCAACTATCCAGTTGGGTTAGGCAAAGGCACCGTAACATGTTGAGCAGAATGCGTTATTTGAACTTGAACTGTGGGACTGGCTGATATATGAAAATTCTGTATTCCTACACTTTTATAAAATGTTATCATTAAAAGTAATTGCACTCTTAGTGCATAGAATGCTTTGTAGAATTATGAAAAGAAAGAACTACGATTGCACTTCCATTAAAGTGTCTCTTAAAATACAGCATAGCTGTGGCTAACTCACTGTATTTTAATATTTAAAATAACTGTTTAACAGCAGCATTAGGTTTTATTAACTTAAGATACAGGCTACATTTAATTAAATGCAGTCACCATGGCAACACATGCCAGTTTTATTTAGAGAAGCAATGCTACCCAGTGGTTTCTTTCACTGCTAAGAATTGTGGGATTAGTTTCATAGAGTAACACTGCACTGTTTTGTTAGGCTACTGCCAGCTAACTATTCACAGTTTGGCACATTTGGACTGTAAATAGACATGAAAAAATCTTTGATTTTAGTGGGAAAGAATATCCCCTAAAACTTGTTCCTGGAGCAGTACTAAGGAGAAGCATTAAATACCTCCGTTCACACTGCTAACAAAGATGAAAAATGAGGAAAGAAAAGTTACAGAGAACAAAACCAAAATGCAAACAAACTGCTAAATGTTATTTTGGTGAAAGAATGAGTTCTAAAAAATGGAATAAACTATTTCTTAGGAAAACCAACCAAAATAATCAGTGTAAGCCTTTAATCCATACTTTCAAGTTAAGGATCATCAACCTAAGGCTAAACAGATGCTGCATTGTATTAGGAATGTGGAGTACAACCTACTTATTCCTTCCTCTCGAGAGCAAAAAGGCAAGTACTACCTAATTAAATGCAAAGGGTATTCCTTGAAAGGTTCACATTATTATGAAGAACTGCAATTCAAGAGAACCCCTAAATATCCGATGTTAGGTCAGTGGTTACAGCTGAGCTGTAATTATGTGGATCAAAGCCTCCATAATGCTTACTCCACATACTGTACCATCTGTCACTGCCATTCCTTTACTCCAGATTTAGTTTTTATTCACACCAGATGCACATGTTCAATCCATTCACTTGAGGTTTGAGGAGTCTGACTTGAAGCATCTCCTGAAGCATCCAGCGTGCTTGTTACCTCCCTGTTACTATCACCACTTTGTGATACCATTTCACCTGGAATAATGTTTTCTTCAGAAGTGCTTTCCTCTGTTTGGGTTCCTCTGCCTTCATTTTTGAGTGCATCCTCAAATAGTGCATGCTCCTCCTGAGGCTCCAGCCTTGTGTCTGTAAGATTTGGTTGACCTGCTGACCCATCTTCAGTACTGGGTTGCTGTGAATCCTCATCTGCTTCAGTACTTGTTGAGGGGATCAGAGCAATACTCTGTGGGTTCATGTCATGAAACCAGGCCATAATATTTCCAAGTAGATTTTCACTGGTATTGGGATCTTGACTGCTGGAATCTGCATCACTGGACGTTGAGTATAATCCACTTCTTATGTCGCTGCAAGGGTGTGAGTGAAGATGATCAGCTGAAAAGGGATCATTGCCTGTCCCTAGTCTCATCAGGCTGTCACCAAGTTCTAACAGCTCAGAGCTGCTCAAAGCACCTCTTGGATTATCTATACTTATGGGAGCAGAGTCCAGTCTTGTAGGCAAAGAGGTACCTATTGCTCCTAAAGATGCCTCATTATTTAGGAAGTCTCTAGTTTCTTCATCTATGGCCAAGCCAGATTCTTGTAATGATAACTGAATAGCTAGCAGAATGTTTGGGTCATCTTCATCCAAAGAACTCAGAGCCTGTGGAAATACACAAGGTTGCTTTCAGAATAAAACTTTCATCTTGTTACACATTCTGGATGAAAAGTAATTTGGGCTCAAATCTCAAATTCATTCATTATTCTTACATGTCATTTATCAGAATCAATTTTTACTGACACAGCTGACAACATCAATTAAAAGGTGACTTACATTAGAGATTGGTTAGCATTTCTTACCAGTGTGAATGTGTGATTTGCTGTCCTAGGTTCTCCCTTTCCCATTGAAGAATTAAGACAATTTGCAGAGACAAAATGACACAGAAAAGCAGACCAGAGGAAGGCAAGCAAAGCAGAGAGAATGGAAAAGAGATTAGGGGAGATACCTGAAGAGAATCCTGGTTTTCAGAGCGACTGACAGGGGTATAGTCATGAAGCGAAGAGCTGTGCAGAATACCCATAGAAGCTGAACTCACCATGGAGGTGCCATGTCTTCTACTACTGCCACCTTCCTGAGTGTCTGTTTGGGCAATTGAAACAAAAATGGTTGAAGAACCAGCAAGGAAGCTTTCCACACTACCACTTACTGGCAGAATCTCTTCCTTCCTTTTGGATTACCTCTGTCCAATTTTACTCCTTTATTCATTCAGAATGAAATAATTCAAAACACTCCCTCCACATCAAGTCTCACACAGTGGTAAAACCCCAGTCCCACTGTTTAAGGAGTGACTGCCTGGCTCATTTGTGCTTTTCTGCTCTCAATGCCCTTCTTTTTGTCTCTGAAAGGATGGAGTATGCCATCAGGAGCATAAGCCTGTTGGCAGGAGGGGCAAAGTGCTTTTAAGGCACATAGATGATTTAGGGAAAGTTCTGACAAATACTGCACATAGACAAAATACAGGATGTATTTACCGGTGGATTACAAACAACATTTGCCCATTTCTCTATTATTTCAAAGACAACAACCCAGCTGTAATGCTAACATTACATTTACCATAACATTGCAGCACAAGTAAGAGCCGTTAAGTGTAGTGTAACCTCAGCAATTACTGATGTTGTTTTCTTAAAACAACCAACAAGAAGAAATAAAGTAAAATGCTGTTTCCAGAAAAGCTGCCCTGTAACAAAAATCAATGTTAACTCTTTTGACTTTGGAAAATGGAATTTTCCACTTCAAAACCTAAAATGAAGCCAGGTGAGAAAAACTAATTCTCTTTTGTGTGCTTTAACAGTATGTCCTGGTCATCACTGCAATATCCAGTCAAATTCGAGTCCTCAAACTAACAAGATGGGTTTGCATTTTACTTGTAATAGGGAAGGCCCGAAGCTCACCAAAATTGTTTTTACTGTTTCTAAAATAAAGAATGTGTTTATTTCTCCTCAGCAGAGAATTTCTCCTTTGGTTTTTAAAGGACAAGCTATGTATAGGACTTAAGTTCATGAGATACAGTGATCAGAGTTTGTGCAGCATGGCTTAGAGACCGAGCATGCAACTGGCAGCTCTGACGAAACAGTGTCATAGTATGATTTGTATTTGAGCTATTTTTGTACCTTTGCAAAGGTCCTGGCAGAACGGAGACAGCCCAGACAGCCAAGTTACAATGACCTTAAGGGACTGCGCTACCAGCCATAGCGCTGCTTAGAAGAGCATACGCTGGAAGTCACAGCCCGTGCCAACTTTTTTCCTGGCAGTCTTTGCTAATACAGGATTTTCTGAGCAGGGGTTTTGGAATACAGCCTTGTGACTATCTTTGAGCAGGCCTGTAGCAGGGGAATCCTCTTCTATCCACTCTCTGCTTTATGCACAACTGATCCTTTTAATTGGCATGAAGGAGTGGGTACATAGATAACACTGTCATATGAAGTACATGCCTTTCAGAATTTCTTCAGAAAAGCAAACCTGCTCTGAACAGCTGAGAGTTGTTAGTGGGAAGTTCAATGCCTTTCTGTTTAAAAAGAGAAGCAGCCACAATGAAATCAGCAATGCTTCTAAGATCACATATGAAAAAGCAAGAATAAGCCTTCATGTTGTATCCTGGAAAATACAGCAATGTATTTGAAGCTTCTTTAAAGTGTATCCACAGAAGAAGGAACACTGGGGTCACTAGTAGCAATTTCTGAAGCAGGAAGAGGCAAGGAACAGGCCCAGGCAGGAACATACCTAGTGTACTCTCACTGGGGTCATCAGGATCTGGAGTATTACTCAGCAGACTGTGCATGTCTCCACGTCGACGCTGTCTGTGCCTCCTCCGATACTGAAATTCAGCATATTCCTGCATAAACCAAAGGTTACAAAATACAGGGCAGCATGCAGTAATATTTTTCTGATGTAATAAGCACCACATTTTTATGAAAAATGTGTGATTTTATACATTTATGATAAAATCACCTGTTTTCAGAAAAATAAACTGCAAGTTGCATCATGCAATGTTTAACATAAATAATAACTAAAAAACCCCCACAAGGTAATCCTAAATATACATAAAAAAATGAATTAGCAAAGAAAAATACTTGACATATTAACAACATATTAATACTTGCAATCCCCCTTCTTAAAGAATTACAAGTACACAGTTTTTGGTTTGATGCCAAATTTTATACACATACACATCAACACACGTTTTCATAAATATAGAGCTAGTGATTTTAGAACATAAAAGTAATTAATCTGAATTGAACCAACAGATTATTTCAGAGTCCCTGTTGCCAGCAATTACCAGCAGAAAATAACCTTTGGAAGACTACAGAAAGCTGGCCAACATACCCTGGGACTTGTTATACTCTTCCCAGCCTCCAGGACACTATGATCTCAGGAACTTAAGCCACAGCTGATACCCCTCTATTGAACAGTCTTGGATGGTTTTTTATTTCCCCAATTACAAATCTCCTCTGTTTTTGTCTAATTTGAGCTGCTAGTGAGCATTACCATATAGATTTGAACTCCTGCAGCCTGGGATTTCTTATGTAGTATATATTTACCCAAGTTTATATAACATTTATGGGAAAGACTCATTTTTGACCACATCAAGCTAACATCCCAAGGTTTAATTATCTTAATACTTGGAAATAAATGTTTTGATTTCCATACCTTTCTTAATACTAAGAGACTAATTTCCAGATATGTTTTTAGGTCAGTACAGCCAACACTGAACCTGACTGTGTGGGTAAGATCTTTCATTTCAGTTTTTGCACAAGGCAATACAAACATACACACAGGTATTAGCTCTTCTCTTCAGAAGATAATACTGCTATTTATTTTCCTGAGCCCCAAGTTGGAAAAAAGACTTCATTTAGCCAAATGAATTTAGAAAGATAACATTACAATTAGCTTTCTTTTCTTATATTAACTTTTCATCCTGGAATATCTCAGCATCTAAAGTGTGTAAAACTTACAGTGTCATTTCTCTTACCCAATGACCTCACAGTAGAGAGGCTGGAACTAGATGATCTTTAAGGGCTCTTCCAACTCTAACCATTTTATGATTCTATGATGGCATGTTGTCTTTCCACAAACTCTTTCAGATGAAACCCTTATTCATAATGACATATGCAAGCCAAAAGAAGTCACAAGATCATCAGTGCAGGCAGATTTTGATCTAAGATGATCCATGAAAATTGTAAGAACAGAAAAATCATAGAATCATGGAATGGTTTGGGTTGGAAGGGACCTTAAAGCTCATTCAGTTCCACCCCCCTGCTGCCATGGGCAGGGACACCTTCCACTGGACCAGGCTGCTCAAAGTAGCTGTTTGTACTTGACCAGACAAAAGGTCCATTTACCCCAGTGCTGTCTTCAGCAGTGGCTAGCAGTCTTGCTTGTTAGCCTATGCAACAGTGTAAAAAAATAGGGCAAACGTGAAGCGATTCTTATCTAAAATATTCTTCCAGCTTCTATGGGAGCTCAGAGATTTTCTAAAAGGAAGGCTGTGCTCCAGACAAGAGAAAATCAAAACTTGATATGGAACAGTGTAACTAAATTATTTAAACAATATATAATTATGTCACTATGAATCAGCCAAGGAATAATGGGAAGTGATCACTGAACACAAAGAGTTATTAATCGTATCAGATCTTATCTCTTATCTGTTTGCAAAAAAATCCTAGATTTTCCCAACACTTATTTCACTTTTGGTTACTTTTTAACCTTTAGAAAGACATCTTAATCACTACTGATAAAAAACTACTTCTGATTACTTGGAACACTTTTATACATGTGACAAAAAGAAGTTTTAGTCGTTTTGGGTAGGAACATTATGGTTTCACACACTGGTCTGCAGTGTTCCTCGCTAAACCCAGTAAGAATCTGGTTTCTGTAATAATCTGGTAGACTCAGTTATCCTCTATAAAAAATTTTGTAGTGAAATTCACTAAAATAAACACAGATGACCATTATTAATGCTAGAAAATTCCTTTAGCATTGGTGGTTGCAAGTATTTTTGATAGCTACACATAGCAAAGAAACCAACTTGCATCATAGAGTGCCACATTTACGCAAATCATAAAAACTCATAAGCGATCATCTAAGCACAGCTACAATGGCACTTACTGCTAAACAGCTCATCAACATATTTCTTATCAGCTTTTTCTCACAACCAGTTCCACTGATGACACAATAACACCACAATGAGTTTGGTATTATCAAATGTGGAATTATTTCAAAAGAAAGGACTAAAGGAACTAGACAGGAGAAGCAAGCTGATTTTTTGTAGAGAAGCAAACTATCTTCTCTGCAGTGTGATGCTCACCAGCAACAATAGCAAAGGAAATATATAGAAGTCTGTGGAGTTCTCCAGGAGGCTTTAAAATGAAAACAGCAGGTTTTCTTTTATAAAGAAAACGGCACTAAGGAAACGTTGAAATGAAGTTTCTTTCCTAACTGAAGGCTTTAATCAATATTCTCAGAATAGTAAATAAAAGTTAAGATGATAAAGAAAGCTTCTTATATTTTTGTGCAGAGTCTTGAAAATTATTCACTCTTTCCCATATATAAATCATGGAGTATTGATTTTTAAAATTATAATTTTCATTCTTGGTTAAGTAGCAGAAGTTCATCTCATTTGAGTGTGTAATTTCCATCCTGCTTCAATACACAAACCCCAAAAGAAACATTTCAAACAGGCAACAATACTTAAGTGTATGCCTGTATGTTTGTCTTGGATTGTGACAGAAGGATGGAAATTTCTTAGACTTCTTGTCAAACTTTGCTAAACTGATGTTGCATCCAAATGTAATCTGCACAGTTTCATATATTTATTACTTTAAGGTTCCCCAGCACATAGACACCAATTCACGTACAATTTTAAAACTGGTTATGTGCGTGGAAAATGATGAAAGCAACATCTTTTGTCTAATGCCACCTTAAATTAACTATATCATATAGATTGTTGCACAGTTAGCTATGAATATATTTCCTTCTGTTGTGAAATAAATAAAATGGTGAGCTTAGACCAACTTGAAATGCTTTGAACCAAAATAAGGCAGCACTTCATGCAGATTGCAATCATACCTGTGTTTCTAGAATAAGCAGAACTAAGATAAAGAAATTAAAAAGAAATAGTTTACCTCTGGGGATGCAAATCCTAAATATTCCCAATCCCATGTTCCACCAGCAAAGCTATAAAATTAAGTGACATAAAGTTTACAAGTAGAACAATATGAAAATCCTCCAGAGTTTCAGAACCTATCAACATCTAAAAACCAGCGCAACTCCAACTCTCTAAAGTTAACAAGTCTTTTGCTGTAATGCCTACCTCACAACACATTTAGAAAACCATACAATTAAACTGTTGACTATCCCAGAACTGCCTGATTTTTAGCAAATGCATACAGATTTTTAAAGCATACCAAGTATTTAGTGCTAATCTTGAAGGAAAAGAAGGGAAATGGAAGCCATGTCATCAAATCATTAATGTTTCACAGATGGGAAAGCAATTCAGGTTACAATATATAGACATGTATTCTCAAATACATGTTTCCTCAGTGAAATGTTGTAATTACATTAGGATCAGTTGTCCAAGAAAATATCACTATCTGGTGACTTATAACCACTGTGCTTATCAGCTCCACATCACCTCTCTGTCAAAGAATGATGGCAGATTCACCCACTTTGGCACCTACCAAAGTAACTTGTTTGATGGGCACAGCCCTTTGTCTGGATTACCTGCGCCTGGGTGCTTCTGGTGAGTCTGCAGGAGCCACACCACGGGCCACAGAGGCCAGGAACTCTTGTCGCTTCTGCTGCACAAGACAAGCTGCACGGATGATTTTATGGCGAGGAGTCCGAAGGTAAGGCCTGTTCACTTTCTGTGCAAGGTCTTCAGTGACCATTTCTAAGTCTGTCTGCAATAGTTATTAAATATAGGATAAAACAGTTTTACAGTGAAATACGAATCAGGCAGAGCTCTACACCATAAATACTGAGCAGAATGAGAACCTGAAAATACCATTTGAAATACCAACATACCCCAAAATATCTGACCTCTAGCCTAGTCTTTTACCAACCTAAATGCTGCCCTCCAGCTTGCAGCTGCGCTTCTCTGGGAAAGGGAAGGAGAACAGAGGGAGAGGAAAAAGGGGAAGAAGAGGGAGAGGGAAAAAGGGAAGGAGAGATAGAGGGAGAGAGAAAAAGAGAAGGAGAGGCAGGGGGAGAGGGAAAGGAAAGGAGAAGAAAGGAAAAGGAAAGACAAAAGGAAAGGAGGCAGCAGCTCCTGTTGCCTATGTCACTGCCACCCAGGTAGTCCCCCAGTTTTGCCCCCACTCACCGGTCAGACACATTAGTAGGGAAAGACAGGGAAAAGGAGCTACAGAAGATGAAGACTGAGGCTAAAATGTTACCCTCAGAAAGCAGATTAACAGTGTATTATTTTCTTTCTTTCCCCTTCCACCAGTCCTTACTCCTTTCCTTTTGCAGCAAAGTGTTTCTTATTCATGCTAAAACTGAACTAAAAGCTACTTTGTCATGGAGTAATCAAAATGTGCTAATTTTCCAAACTTGGTTACAAATACAAAAGAGATATATCAGTTTTACACCACAAAACCAGCAAAACCACACTGATAACTAATATTGCAAAAAAAAAGAGAAACATTAGAAAAGTAAAATATATGCATGTATTACCTGCATGAGTTCAAATATTTCTTTCTTTGTGCTTTTAGGCTCCAAAAAGAATCCATATGGATAAGAACACTTAAGAATGCGGCGAGTTTTTAAAAGCTCTTGCACTGCATCTTCAATGAACGTGGTATCAGGACAGCCTCCCTCAGCTGTAAGATGAAACAAGCATTGTGAAAATACTTTCCTGCTGATGTCAGCATTCTTTTAGCATAAGAGTCTTCCTCCAAAGTAAATTTATGTGCACGTCAGTTAAATATTTGGCAAGTGAACAGCAGCAGGTTCACAATGACTATAGTGCTCTTACTAAAAGAAGTAAGTGCAGAGTATTGCCTTTTCCCTTACTAATGCTACTTTCTCCTTGAGGATTTGGAATAAGTAAGATTTACCGTTCACTTAGCTCTCTACCCTGCTTACGAATTCTAGCACTGGAGTACAGAAGGGATCCCATCACACAGCAGACTGATATAAGCTCTACCAAAAGTAAAGGCTTAGCTGTAACAAAGCTGACTTTATTTCAAAGCAAATTCATAGATCACAGCAAGTACTTACTTCCACTGAGAGCTCTACTCAACTGCTCCATCTTTTCNAGCACTGGAGTACAGAAGGGATCCCATCACACAGCAGACTGATATAAGCTCTACCAAAAGTAAAGGCTTAGCTGTAACAAAGCTGACTTTATTTCAAAGCAAATTCATAGATCACAGCAAGTACTTACTTCCACTGAGAGCTCTACTCAACTGCTCCATCTTTTCTTTTGCTGTTTTCAGAAGGCGCTGTTCTAACTAAAAAAAAAAAAAAAAGAAAAAGAAAACAAATTATAATAACATAATTATTTTTGGATTAAAATAAAAATAAAATATGTTTCTATCAAAACAGAAACAAAAATTGGTAAAAATGGCTAGACCCACACCTGGTAGCTAAGTTCATGGTTCTTAAATCTTGTGTAATAGTGCATAAACCTATCAAGCTCTTGAAATCTTCTATGCTTCTTTTCAGCCTGGAAAAAAAAGGGGAAACAAAAGAAACCAAAATAAATCTTATGACTTAATTCAGAAATCACCAATAGATACAATTACATAACTGTTTCTATTCCCTCTACATGTAAAGTACATATAGCTTCCTGGGCTGCATCAAAAGGAGCATCACCACCAGGTCAAAGGAGGTGATCCTGCCCCTCTAC
>NDXB01021814.1:0-15383 GCA_002631895.1 Agapornis roseicollis | reverse complement strand
TCTCTTCTATTTCAGGGAGGCCCTCCTGTTTGCTTTGCTGCTGAATTAAAGATAAACTCCAAATTGCAATTCATTGATTTGTTTCAATCTAAATTCCATTTTGCCTTCTTCAAATGTTGCTTCTCACCCTAACAAAGAGTTTAGAGAATTTGGCAGGCATAAAAATGTATGCATTGCTATTTGTTTTCCCAATTTGTACTTTAAAGGCTTTCAGAGGTAATGCCCCTTTTTTCTTTTTCTTGGTGGCCAGCAGCTCCCACATCTGTAACAAGATCCTTTCTCTTTGATTTAAGACCCAATAAGTTGCTCCTGTACCCACTAAAATTCCACTTGATTTCCTCTTGTCCCTCGTTTTCATTTAACCAGCGGGTCCACTAGGGAAGATTCCCCAGGTCCCTGTCAATTCAGTTCCAGTTCAGTCACCGGAGCCACCCCATGGCGCTTCTCCCCCCTCCAGGGCAGTCTCACTTCCAGTGTCCAAACTCCCCATCGCACGCACACCGATCTGCTTCCACAGAAGAAGAGTCCTCTCCCCCCCATCCCACATCCCTCCTCCCTCGCTCAAACACAGGAGCTGAGCGAGCTCCCCTCCTTTCCCCCTTGGTTTTCCCTTTTTTTCCCCACAGTTGCTCACCCTGCTCTGCTGGGGTTACAGATGCTGCTTCTGCAGCAGCACTGCTGGTTTAACCCTTTCTTAACTCTGAATGGGAATGTGCTGCTTGTTGCCAGTGACAGCAATCTCCTCCTCCTCATCAATACCTGATAGAACAGATACANTGCTGGGGTTACAGATGCTGCTTCTGCAGCAGCACTGCTGGTTTAACCCTTTCTTAACTCTGAATGGGAATGTGCTGCTTGTTGCCAGTGACAGCAATCTCCTCCTCCTCATCAATACCTGATAGAACAGATACAGAGGGTGCTCCTCTCGGAGGTACCTGTGATACAGGATTTGCCAACCTATCTTCCTGATTACTGCTTCTTAACTTTAAACATCTTTCCCTGATATCACAGCCTGAACAACATCTCTCCAGCTTCACTTTCAGCTTTTCCCAAGCCAAAATTAAGGGATCTTAATTCTGCATTCAGTCTGTCACTCCAGATAGTTTCTTAACATATCTGCATACATAACTTACAGCTGGCTAGTCTCGCAGTAACGTGTGTAACATCACATCTATATAAGCCAGATCAGTACAAGCGAACGCGGACTGAGCGCACCGTGATTAGACAGTTCAGGTTGCTACAGCTGGTGCCAAGTATCAGCACAGCTGGATTCTTACTAAATTTCACTGCCATCTAAGCCCTTCTCACTTAACTGTGTCTAAACTTAGGCACTAGTTCTCCCAACCACAGTATTTAACTGATGGAATCACTTACTTTCCTTGCCCAAAATTAAGCAATTAAGGAAAAATAGCCTCAGAGGCTGGAGGATTACACCTACCTATGATTCCCATCACACCCAAGATGGAAATCCATAATAGAACCCCAGCTGTGAAGCTCCATAACAAAAGAAAGAGCAGACTCACAATCACTGCAATGAACAGCCCATTAGAAGGACAAGAAAGAGAAACACAGGCAGAACAAGTCTGAGAATCTTCCTTGCATGCCTCTTATTCTAAATGAGGGTCACTTTATCTCACATAGGAGAATGGCTTGTAAAGACGCATTTCCAGATCTTCCATATGAAATATTTCCTCATGGCTCTCTGCTGTTAGAAACAGACAGATTATAGGTGATGCTCTCAGAGGGCACAGCCAGATATGCCTGTGCACACTAAGTCTCAGGATGTCTGAATGGCACCAGTACAGGTCTGGTTTGGTCATGTACACTGGCTGACCAACTCACTGCCTTCCCCAGGCCATGGCCTAGCCTACAGCACACAAAGTTAAACGGGACAAATACCTGTGTGTGTGGAGGTCGCTGGTTTATGTCCTCCATTTCAAATCCCTGCCTGCAAAGAAACAATATTAGGAAAGAAACATTTGAGGAGCTTCCTAGGAAAAATACAGCACTTCAGGAGGAAACCCAGTGACTCCTTCTACCCATCCGAGAAGAAACCGGTCAGGGCACAGTGATGCACACAAAGAACCTGTTAAGAGCCATCAGTGGGACCCCCCGGAAGGACATCTCCAGTGCCTTTGTCAAGTCTGTGGCAAGAAAACATTGGCTTTCATCTTACTCCCAGAAGGTGAGTCAGGAAGGAAAAAATGATGGCAGAAAGCCTTTCTACTCAGGGGTCTTTCTAAAGCAATGCAAAGAAAGCAGTGTGGACAAATGGCTCCATCCAACACAGACCCAGCTCAGATGCTTCCCAGAACATTTAATTCCATTCCTCTGGAATGTTGAGGCGTGACATCAGAATTCTGCATTAGAACAGGCTCAAAAGCAGGAAACCCTCTTCTGGCTGTGGTCAGGAGCTTCCCTTCTGAACGTTCCCAGGGTCTCGAGGCAGTGACTAAAGACAAGAAAGGGGTCAGCCTCATCACAACCAATCCAAACCAGATGTTGAGGGCAAACTAAGCCAGCTGGGCAGAGGGACAAGAAAAAGAACATCCCTTTATTTAGTTAAACCTCTGTAAACCGGTCTGGAGTCCTGGCCCTTTCAATGCTTCCCAGCACAGGGTGTTTCCCTTTGGGAAGGGCTTGTCTGAAATGCAGAATGCATTCCTCAAACACAAAGCTGCTGGTTTGCAGTTCCTGACTCTCTTCTTTAAAGCAGGAAGTTACCTGTAGCTACTTCGCTTCAGCTTTACATGAGCCCTAGGAACACCAAAACTGAACCAATACACAGGAACTACTGGCCTCAGCAGAGTGGTTCCCTTCAACTGAGCCTCGAAAGCGGCCAAGTTCTTTGGGAGTATGATAAAAAAGAAGAGAGCAATTCCATATTTGATTTCTAATCCCGCCTCCTTTCACCATCAGGGCTTCACCCAGACCCTGGCACTGGAATGTGTTTGCCCAGAAAACACTGGATGCGGGCAGGCTGTCATTTGGTGACAAGGGTGAGGTCATCTTTTTGTATGGTTTCTCACAGAGATGCAGCAGAAACAGAAGATTTTTGAGACAGTAGAGTGATAAAAACAACAAACAGAGAGCTGCAAAGTCCAAATCACACTCTGGTCCTTGCTCTTCTTTGTGTAGTAAAAGGGAAGCAGCACAGCTTAGGTAATGGGTGGAAAGCATCCTGATGCTACACTGCACGCTAGGAGCTTCATCCCAGCAGCCTGGGGAGAACAAGACCTTTCTGATGAAGGAGGAGGAGGAGGGTTTTCCTCCTCAGAACTCCTGTTTGGGATAGCAGGGGGACAGGACCAGAAAACCCACACCAGACATGCAGTGAGGATGGAGCAACAATGGCAACCCAGTCCTTTCCCAAGGCATCGCTCCATCACAGAGTGCTCAAACCACCATTCTTTCCACTAAGCCTGCACAGCCCCATGTGGGGCCATCCTCATCACCTCACTCCCTCCCCCCTCGCCCCCATAGAAGAGAGGCAGGGAAGGGTTTTCCAAGTCTCTGGGAAGGAGAAAGGCTTTCCCAGCTACAAGCTAGAGGCCATGGCCCATCATGACATCATTGCCTGCTCTCCCCACATACTCCTCCCATCTCCTTCCCTCCTCTACAGGCTCCCACCTGCCATGTCTTTGCAGGCAACTATTTTCTGCACTCTGTCTGCCACTCACAGCCATTCACATCCTTCCACCACTTGGGCTCTCATTTTCTCTAATGAGGTATCTAAAGGAAATGGTAGCACAGGCAGAGCATTTCTCAGTGATTACAACACATGGCAAGAAACACCATCAGGCGCCAGTCAACTCGCCCCAGCTCTGTTTTCCCTTGCTGCTCCAGCTGCTCCTCCTGGAATGCATCCCCAGGCACAGTCATGCTTGGTACCCAAGAGATGCCGCACTCAACACAATGTCCAGCATATGGGGCAGCCCATTCCTGAAGGGATGTTGCCATAGGATGTAGCTCGAGCCCAAATGGGATGGGGGCTGCAGGGAAAATCCTATGGGCTCAAACTAGGGCAGGGCTTAAATATGATCACATTTGATGGGAATTTTCTATAGAGCTGCTTGGTGCATTTGCTAGCTTGAGATATTTTTTCTCCCTTTACACCTGAGCTATAACAACTCCATAGAACCACAGCAAAACTCAGGGGCCGTATGGCACTTCTAACCCATCACCTTGGAGCTGCAAGGCAAACAGAGGCTATTTTANAGCTTGATGAGATATTTTATCTCCCTTTATACCTGAGCTATAACAACTCCATATAACAGCAAAACTCAGGGACTGTATGGCACTTCTAACCCATCACCTTGGAGCTGCAAGGCAAACAGAGGCTATTTTAACAGCCTGAACCTCAAGAAGGAAGAAAGGATAAACCACCCACCCAAGCAGCTCATAAACATCACCATGTCCCAAAGTACTGGGGGTTCATTTATTACCATGAAGTTGAGGAGCAGCTGTAAAAACCCCAGAGCCAGGCAGCTGTCATGCTCACATCTCATTCAAATCCAGCTTTTCCCAATGGCAGGTCCCCTCAAGAGAGAGGCCAAGTGTTCCACATTTGTCTTGTGCATCTCAAAACTACAGGAGGGGAGAGAAATGCAAACTCTCATTTTAGTAGCAGTGACCAAGCCCAGGAGGATAGGTCCATGTGGAAAGCTCAGCACATCCTGTCCCTGCCACCATGCAGCCTCCTGCTTTGGTTCACCACCTCCAGCCCCATGGGTGCCTGCAGCTCCTCAGCATCACCATGCTCCTTCCCTCTTGCAGGTCTCTGGTGCAGTGGCTGCTGAAATCAAGGCACTGGGCTGGTCCAGTTGGGCTGCTTCTTGTGCTGCAATGCATGGATTTGTGACCTCCAACCATGCGCCCATCACTGGCTCCAAGCAAACTCTGGAGCAGGAAGTCAGAAAGGGATGGGACAGAAAAGTTCCTGTGCAATAAGTCAGTCAAATAAAGGAAATTAAAGGAGGGTGGGCTCCCTTCCTGGCCCATTTCCAGTGATCTCATGAGGTTTCAGCGGTAGCAGCAAGGTGAATCGCTGCACTGAGCACTCACCTGCACCTACTGAGCACCGAGTTATTCTGGAGTTGCTCAAAACTCTTGATCACAAGCACACATTTGGGTGAAAACCCCTCAACTTTGGTTAAAAAAAAAAAAGAGGAAAAACGCTGCCATTTCTCACTAGAAAGGTCCATTTTAACCCAGTGTGCTTGTGAGGGGCAGCTCAAGGGGATGACAAACATGCCAGGGGCAAACCTGACTGCACCCAGCCCTGATTGAAGCCATCACTGCTTCTCAGGCTTCGGGAGCTGCAAGCTGGTAATATCCCCATGTGCACTTCTCCAAATGGGACCAGCAAGGGCAGAGATGCTTCCTCTCCACCCAAAAACCCACCAGGAATGGGGGCTGCTGAGTCTGAACGCAATCACTGCTCCTGGAAAAGAGCATGGGGTGAGGACCCATTTAACTGCTACCCATCAGTGGGGAGATCTCCTTCGGCATGAGGTGCTCCCCTGGCCAGGAGGGCAGCTGGGAAGGTCCAGATGGACACACAAGCACCTGGAAGCAAAGGGATCCAAGCATAGTACAAAGACAAACCTCCCTTTGCAACCTGCTCACAGCAGCTCTGCAGAGGTGATGCCTGGGGCAGGGTTGCTTGCACCTAAAACCAGCACCGAAAGAGGGGAGAAGATGGGAATTGGGGATTTCTGGAGATGCTTCCAGGCAGGATCTTGCTCAGCAGAGATGGGGAGAGGGATGAGCTGTGATCCTGCCTCAGGGTGGATTCACTCCTACAGAGGAACCAGTCATGGAATTGGTTATCAGTCAGTGCAGGAAATCGTTCCCATGAGTGGCTCACGCCTGCTTTTCCAGCATGGCTCCAACAACCCTTCCCCTCCAGATTCCAGCTCCCTTCTGGTGCCTTGGCAAGCCTGGGGACACACACTGCTGGCACCATCTGGGAAGAGACCCCCAGAGCAGCCAGCACAGATGGAGGAGGGCTCTCTGGCACCTCCATGCACAGCCACCATCCAAACACACCATGGCCAGAGCACCAAAACCAGGGGGTAGCCTCTGTGCACACTGCCCTGGTCCTCCTTGAACCATCAGCCAGGTGTGCTCAAGGCTTTCCTGCAGTCCCCTTCCCACTATTCCATAAAGCTTTCATTATGGAAGGGGGAGGCAACAAACTTCGGGGCTGTCACACAGTGTTTGCCCTTCTCAAGTATTAATGCCTAACACAGGAGTCATTTAGGAGCATCAATCTGGAGCAGTGGGTCACTAAATAACAACCTCATTCCAGGTGGATTTCAATCACAGCCAAGCAATTTAACTTGCAAACTGCAGGTTGCAGCTCTTGAAGGAAGGGAAAGGTCTCCCTTTGCCTGAGAGCCAGTGTTAGCATCCCTCACCAGGAGCTGCTGGTGTCAGTCACTGCCATTGCAGAAGGAACTGGTATTGCTAAACACTGTCTCCTGCTATTCTGGGAAGGAAAAGCAGGATTCCATTGGGGTCTGCAGCTGCACAGTAGCTCTGCATTGCTTCACGAGCACCAGCAAAACAGGACTGGGAAGCACAAACGCTGTTTGCACCAGACAGGCCTCAAGGGAGGAAATGCTGCTCCGGCTCTCCCAAAACGGGGATGTCAGGGCTTGGAATGAAGCTGCAGAGACAAGCCCCAAAACAGGCACCAAAACACAGATCCCATTGGGAGAGGAGAGAGGTTAGGGGGTGTTTTCTTCCTTTTCCATACCATTTTTACCCAATACAATACCATGAGGAGAATACATGGAAACCAAGCAAGGAAAAGGCAGGCACTAAATGGGCTCAGGGCTCCCCTCCCAAGCAGAGGCATCTCAGGGCATCACCAGACACAAGCAGGGTCTTTAGAAGCAGGAATTCCCCCCTCCCACCATGACACAATCACGGACTTCACACCCACCCCAACTCCATCACAAAGCAAAATCTCAACCAGATTCTAAGATTCATCCAAAAACAAACAGTGGGGCCTCAGCTCCATCACCCACTGGGGACCACAGCATCACCTGCATCCCGTGTCACCCAGGGGAGATGCTTCTCCTTGCACTAGCACAAGCACAGGCAGGTTTGAAGCATGCTAAATGAGGTGTGACACCTGATTTGCATTTAGATGGCCTGCTTTGGATCAGTCTAACTTTACACACTGTGTTTAGGCTGATACGTGTGCACCTTGCACCCATCTGTGACTCCACAACTCCCCATCTTCCCTTGGGTACCTTCAACCAAGCTGTGAAGCCACAAAGCCAGGCTAAAGATCACACTGAAAGGACTTCATCAGAGGCTACGGAAAGCATTGAGATGAATGGCACAAGGGCTCCCCGTGCCTGGTTCAGGGACCTCGTGGGTCACCAGAAGCTGATGTTTGCTCAGTGAAGAGCCACTTCATCCAGCTCACCATCATCATCCAGCCCTGCCTGTCAGGACAATTTCTCTGCCTTATGGTACTGCTCTGCTTCCCACAGCATCTCTGTGCACACAGCAGCCACCCTCAGAAAAGGTTCTATTCATTTAGGGATAAAAAAAGCTTTAATAGTATTGGGATTGTGTTAGCAGTGCTAAGACAAATACCAGGAGCCTTCCTCATTTCCCATCCTTAGCCCCAGCGGAGGAGGGAGGTATTGACAGGGTTTATGTCCAGCTCAGCATCAGGTTGCAAATACCCCAAAGGAGCTGAAGAAACACCCCTTCAGACTGAAACAGGGGAAAACAAGTCTGATCTGGCAGCTCCAGAGCTCTGCATTTCAGGCTTAAAAGGATGGAGAGGAGAAGAACCACAGGAAACTACTTCCCCATCCAGGCACTCAGGGAATAACTGACCTGAGCACACAGTGAGCCCACAGCTTCAGCTCAGCCTCTCCCACAGCAGCATCTCAGGTCACCACCTGGGGATGATGGGGATGATGACGATGATAATGATGAGGGCTGATGCAGCTCTAGGCCTATCCCAAGAGGATAGAGATTGGTTAAAAAGTCACAGAAACAGAGAGATCAGCACCTGCCTGAAACAAAACCACCCACGACACTGGAGGAGCTGTGTCTGCACTGAAAAGAGCTGATGGCTTTGACAGCCTCTGCCTCTTTGATGCGGCCCTTAGCAAAAGACAGGTCTGGAGCATCACAGCCATCTTATTGCCAGGGAACTTGGGCTTATTCTGCATACCTGGGGCATGGAAAGCTGGAAACCACAAAAGCTGCTCTGGGCATCACATAGGTGGTAGAGACGCAGCCCATACTTCAGCAGCCCCATGCAGTGCAAGGCTGCTCCTCTCCCCAGCACCTCACCATCCCTTCCCCATCTCTCCAGCCCCTGCAGACAGAAAACAGGCAAGGAGATGGCTCCGCAGCACCAAAATGATCCAAGTTACAATCAGCAAAGGCCCAGGAATTGTTTGCAGCATCTTCCCCCGGGGATGGCAAACTAAGATGAGAAAGGAGCTTGGAACTGACCTGGGTGCTCAGGAAGGGATGGAGCAGAGAAGGAAGTTACTGCTGGAAACCACACAGAACACATGCAGCAACCTCCACCCCATCAGGATTGCTCACTGCTTCACTCTCTTCTTCCTCGCCTCCATCTCCTCCCTCCAGCCCTATGCACACCATTCCCTCTTTTCCTGCTAGTTGCATTCAAAGTTAAGGAAAGGAAAGTGATTCCCCAGCAGCTCCTCACCAAGCACATCCTGGGACCTCAGAATCCCATCTGCAGTGTCTGGTCCCAGCTGCAGACTCCCTTGCAACACACTGGACTATTTGCTTTAATTCCTTTGATTGGGTTGATTCCTCTCTGTTTCCTCCAAGCTCTCTCTCTACAAACTGGCAAAGCACAAACTTCCTCCAAAGCACTCCAGCACTCACTGTGATTGGTGTTTTGCATCATCTCATTTGAATCAACTGCCAAGTTTCAGAAGCCTCTGGCTGAGCTGAGGAGCACACACATCCCTGTGCCTTGTTCACACCCAGATGAGCACTGGCACCCAACCATCACCTACCTCCTCAAAACCCTCTTCAGCCTCTACAAGCATGAGCTGGGTTGGAGGCTTTCCTCTCATGCAGCCACTGAGGCTTCCTGGGAGCAAGCACACAGCTCCCATGGGCTGGGAAACAGGTTATTTCCCCCAAGAGCATCCCTGGAGCAGTCACACAAAGGGCAGGATGCGTTTGCGACCCCCTGCTCCCTCCCCCAGGGACTCAACCTGGATCAGACCAAATCAGAGCTCCAACACTGACGCCACTGGTATTGGCCACACTGGGGCATCACTAATCCTTATTAAAAGGGCTTTGAGCAGGTGGGTTGTTAGGAAAACACGGGCTTCTTGTGCATGATACATCATGAACAGCTTTTGCTTTTCTCAGTGAGAGCCCTCAGCAGATCCAATCTCCCTTTTGCTTAACTCAGGTATTTCAGTCAATACATTACAGGCTCTCCGCTTTGCCAGAGCCTGGTCCTCAGTGGCTTCCCATGCATAGTTCAGGACAGGGCTGCTGGTGCTGCCTCTGTGGTGGATGCCATCTTCTGCAGCCGTGCCATCCCATGCTCCTGCTGAGAAGGTATTGCCAGCACTGCGAGCGGATGCTTTTTAAAGCCAGATGGCCACCAAATACTTCCAGCATGGGCAGGAGCTCCATAGCATGAGCATGGACCACAGTCGCATCCACTGACCTCCACCTCCACGGGGAAAGAATACCCTGTGCTTTCTCCTTCCATAAATGCTTCTTTTCTTGTCGAAAGGGGAATGAATACAGCAAGGGTTTGTCATCAACATCACTAGGCACCCACGATGCTGCTACACAGACTGGAATAAGAATTGCTGTGAATCCTCTTCTTCAGTAGCTCTTCTTTCTGTCTCCATGTGGACAGATTGATGGCTGGGATAGTCCAAGAAGCAGCTTCCCCTAGCTGCCAGGAAGACCAATAGAATACCAAATCCCTTCTTTATTGCAAGAGATCCTCTTCGGGGCTAAGAACTCCCTTCTGCCTTCAACCTCACTGTGAATGTTTTACTGCCACTTCAATTCCTCCTTAGCCCTGATGCTGCTCCTGGGACAGGGTTGAGCCTGCTCTGGATAAGCAGCGGGCAAGTGCATGCTCTGTTCCCATTCCTGTTGGTGAGGGGAACTCCTGCACTAACATCACACTGCTCTCACAGCTAATGCAGAAGGGTTCATACCGGTGCTTCCCCACAAAGCTCTGCCAGCGCAGCTCCTTCCTAATCCTTCACATCCTCGCTCTTCCCTAGGGATGCAGAGCAGCTTTCAGAGCCGACACAACCAGCGGGGCCCATCACAATCCCTGCCTCCAGGAGACCCTTCCCTGCTACGCCACACTTGGGTGGAATAATACATCCTGACTTTGATATCCTTGGCTTTGAAGAGTCCCAGGGCTGGAGCCATCGGCCTGCTTAAGTCTGTCACAGTGTGGAAGTGGGCACCTTGACCTCACCTCCAGTACCCACCTCCCTGTTAGCACTCGACTGGCAGAGCCTCGTTCCTACCCATTCAAGAGGGCAGGAAGATCAGATGGCAAGAAGGGAAAAAACCACTCAATTCCCTTGGATATTTAATATTAATTGAGGAAGTGGATGGGAAAAGTGGGTACACTCGGCACAAACACTTCATATGCCAGATGGGTTGGAGTTAATTCTAAGAAGTGGTTCAGTGTCTTCAGAAGAAAAAGAACGCAGGCACAGAGCTGCACAAGTGGCATCCAATAAAGACTTCAATCAACGTGCATTAAGGACCAGAATAAAGGCTATGTACAGATTTCAGTAGGTAAAAAAGCCCACTCTGATTTTCAGGAGCCATGCAGGCTCATTAGGAACTGGTACTTAACAAGACAGCAGTAGCGGCCAGAAAGAAACGGGCAGTGCCCATTTGCAAGCCTGACTTCTGTGTGACTGCCTTTCTCTTGCAGCATTGCTCCTGAACAGCTTCCACCACAAAACCAGGCAAGCAGGTGGCGGGGTTGCTCATTGAAGCAGGAAGCACCACTGCAGAGGGAGAAACGGTCAGATTCTGGCTGCACATCCCTGCCCACACAGGGAAAAGCAATTTGGAAAGACAAGCTGTCAGCAGCCCATACACTCCTTGAAGCAAAGTACTTGGGCATCCTATCTTTAGGGGTCCTGTCTTTACTGGACCAAACACCAGCAGTACCTTGGGATGTGCTCGCACAGTGCGTTGCGGCACATTGTAGAACATCATCCTGGTAGCACCAAAAAGCCTTTCAAAGCAACAGCAGAGGCAGACTCTCAAAAAAGCCCTTCTGGGAAAGAAACAAGTCACTTAAATCCCAAGAACAAAGCCTACAAACAATGTCTCGACAGCAAACCTGTGATCTAAGCCCATGAGTCACAGGAGCAGTGCCTGGAAAGCAGTACCAGCTCTGCCTTGGCACTTCTTCCCTTCCATCGCTTGTCCCATTGACTTGCCAACATTCCCAGCAAAGCCCTGGCAGCTCCCACTCCATCCTTCCCACCCTCCTCTCCCTAGGAAGGGGTGCAAGCAGTGAACAGGGCATCCTTTCAGAGGGCTGAATCGCAACCTGCATCCTTCCCACAGAAACACCCATATCCAGCGCATAGCTCATCCTGCCCCCAGTGCTGTGAGAGGATGCTACGGGCCAGATGCTCCACCAGCAGCCAGAAGCTGCCCACGTGCATCCTCCCTCTTTGGATAATGCAAACTTCCCTGCTGATTAATGCCTATTGTTAATTATTAATTCCAGCACCTATAAAGGTGATTCAATGAGCAGCAGGATTTCAGCTGGCACCGGCAGGAAGGAAGACTGCAGAACAGTGAAGAAACAAGTGCATTTGACAGGAGAAAGCTCAGCTCACAGGTAATGCCCATGGGGTGTCAGCATCTCTGGGAGCTAAGCGGGGTGGAACATAAGCCTGCCAGAAAAGGTTAAAATGAACATCCTCATTAAGTTACAGCTCCCAGGAATCAGCTCAGAAAAACAAGGCGAGAAGGAGGATTTGACTGTGGATGGAGCCCCGGGGAAGGCTTGGCTGTAAAGATTAGAAGCCTCTCATCTTCAACCTCTCCCATGAAGGAAACTACAGCAGCAGCCAGCTGACAGCAGCGCTGCATCCCCAGCCAGCTGGCTGGGAGAGCAGCCTCCGAGCTGGGAAACAGAGAGGAGACAACTGCTCCTGAGCAGACGGAAGCAGAGGAACACGCAAGCATGACCTTACCCCACTCCTGGAGCCTTGGCTCTTCAGGAGCCTTTGACATTTGACTTGTAGGGTGGCAATTTGAGCCCGGTTATACAGCACATCCCTCCCACATCCTGTCAGAGACACTTTAGCATTGCTAATTCCTCCAGACAGGAACTGGCCTGGCTTTGCTCTGTGTCCATACATAGGAAAGCATCTCATTTTGCTGAGAGAGCCAAGAATGGGGCTCCAAGGGGCTGTTCCAAGCCACCACCACCATCAACCCACACATCACCCTGCCTCACACATGGGCATGAGCTCAACGCGAGAGGATGCATTAGCACTATCAAAGTCTCAGCAATTTGGAATAATTGGTCTCATAGAACTTGGTAGAAAAATAGGACTTCAGCAGAATTCAATCCCCTCCTTCCACGGGACAGCAGTTATGGAATATGCCAACTCAGTCTGCAGCAGACCAGTCGGCAGGCACTTGCACTTGGCTTCTCTTTTGCCTGGTCTCAAAGCCTCTGCAGCAGAGTGTGAGCCGTGCTTATGGCACAGTCTGACTTGCATTTCCCATCCCAGCTTGCAGAGTCATAACTCAGGATGCACTCTGCAAGTGGGGAGGAGACGTGGGACTCGCTTCCCTTTTTGCTGCATAGGCACCTTCTGAAATGGCTCCAACAGTTATAAGGACAAGCACTGCACAGCAGTGAGAGAGAGGTCCTGAGCCCTGTGGTCCCATGTCCTCAGACCCGCTGTGGCACAAAGGGAGAGCCAACCAGCACCGTACGTGGGGAATCAGACAAAACACATCCCTAAGGATACATCTTCCCCTTGCAACTTGGCCTATGAAGGGGGATGGTGCTAGCAAGATGTCTGGGAAATTTAGGGGTCTCTGGTGACCCCCAACGCTGGCTTGCATCAAAGCACGCATCCCCTGAGCTCCAAGCTGCCCTCACCAAGAGCAGGCAGAGAGAGCAGATCATCTCCTCTCTGGATGCTGCAAGTTCACATTCAGCTCCCCTTTCCCATTGATCCTGCTCTCAGCAGTCAGAATTAACTGATTCCATCCAGCAGCCTCCATCAGGAACACTCCCTCTTCTGCTCACTGTGTTTAAGAGCAACGGGAGCTGCCATTTAGTCGATGGGAAAGCAACTTGGTTGAGCCTCTTCCCCTGTCATTAGTGGCCGTCACATTAAGAACATAGCAAACCACCGATGAGAGGAAGAACCACTTGTGCTAATCAGACTGCAACTGCTGACAGCACAGTGCATCACATCAAGTTACAGGCAGCAGATAACAGATGGCACTCATTGCCTGATGGAAACCCCCGGCATCCCTCTGGATGCACCATTTCCTCACCATCCAACTGCAAAGCCCTCTCCACAGCATCCCAAACTCCCCCACGCATCCATGACAGTTTGGGTTAAATAAGAATTAACACGAATTACAAGTCTGCATGCAGAACATGCACACTGCAGGCAGCAAATACCAGCCTCGAGAGCACAGCACTGCAGAGGCAAGCGCCTGTGCCCTGAAAGCACAGCAAGGCAAAGCAGGGAGCAAGAGAGCAGGGACTGAAAGCACTTAATGAGGGGCAGAGGTGATACCCAGGCTCCCCTGGGTGACTGGGAGCTGCTCCAGCACATGGCAGAAAGCAGAGCATCCCTATCATCCCAGCATCACCCACCTGCCCCTGGAAATCAAACAGGGTGATGGCAAAGAGCCATCATGGGCTGAGAGAGACCCCAGTGGCCTCAGCACCTCATAGGAGCACTGCAGGTGCTATTGAGAGCCAGAGACTGGAGATAAAACACTAATTATCCAGCCATGTGGCAGCACTCATGAGGTGGGGAAAATGCACACGGAAAAGCAAAGCAGTCTCAAGCAAGAGACTGCTGAGCCTGCCTGTAAGCGCAGGATGTTTGCAGTGTCTGACAAAAGCTTGATGAAACCATGAAAGGGGAAAACACCCCTGCATCAGGCCTCTTATTTCACAGGCTCCCTTAGCATCCATCCCTACCTTCCCCCTTCCCAAAGCAGTCCCTTGATCCCATTTAGCCCAACAATCCAGCTGCGTATTTTGAGATACAGAATACACATAAATGTAATGGAATATACTTAATAGACATGCAATACATAGAAATACAATGTAAAACACTTAATAGACGTGTAACACACATCAATGTCATGAAATACACATAAATAGGTGTCTTTTGGCTGAGGAAGCCCCAACCAGCACCATTCAGAGCTGCCACTACCTAGAGTTGAACTTGCAGCAAAGAACTGGTGACATCCCAAATGCCACTAAATCACAGCCTCTTTAGCCCCATCCTCGGNACCATTCAGGGCTGCCATCCCCCAGAGTTGAACTTGCAGCAGGAAACCCATTGTGGCTGCAGCAAAGAACTGGTGACATCCCAAATGCCACTAAATCACAGCCTCTTTAGCCCCATCCTCGGGGTGGCACAGACCCCCAGTGATGCTCCATCAGCTCTATGGACTCAGCATCAATTCATCCTCTGGTTCCCAATGCACTTCCCAGACTCAGAGCAACCTCCACGAGAGATCAGACTTTATAACTCGGGGCTGGAACTGCACAAGAGCTCCCGATGTATGGGAATAACAGGAAATTAAGGCAACATAGCCTCTGCTATCCAACAGTATCAGGTATCATTAAACCCTGGAGCACAAAACAATGAGAGAAGATCCAGCTGCAGCTGTGTGTACCCAGCCCCAAGCCCTCCAGCTCCTCACAACCCCAGTCACTGCATTCACCACAGGCATTAAATGGGTTGGGAAAGAGCATGGAAAACACAAGCTCTGCAAAGCTCTGCCCTCTGCTGCTTTTCCCAGCTTTCAGCCACAAGAGGCTATTTGCTGCCACTGCAATTACCTGCGTGAAGCAGCCTCATTGAGGAGACCCATCCGCACCAGAGCTGCGGAGATGCACCAAGGGTTCCCTGGGGGGAAATCATCCTTAAGCACACACCAAAGGGATGCAAGGCTCAACCATGAGGTCTCCCACTTCTCAGCCAGACCCTCAACACATGCTATGGGTCAAAACCCAAAAAGGGCTTCAGACCTCTCATGTCCATCCAGGTCCCAAAGCACTTTGGATGCCAAAACCTCACACTGGTGAGGTCAGCCCCGCTCCCTGCTCCTGCTCTCACACT
>NDXB01021805.1:0-21121 GCA_002631895.1 Agapornis roseicollis | reverse complement strand
TTGGCAGTGCTGGGAATGGTTGGACTGGGTGAGCTTAAAGGGCTTTTCCAACCTGGCTGATTCCCTGATTTCCTCTGATAAGCACCATCCTGCTGGGAACAGCCACGTGTTTGTTCCCTTCTCCAAGTCCGTGATGCTTTGTTCCCCCTCCCTCTTTTGTTTTGGAGCTTGTTTGACTCCTCTTTGTCCAGCTCAGCAAGCTTCAGCACTTTGGCCTTGCACATGAGCACACGGAAGGAGCCCCCTGTTTAATTTGTGGTTAGAGATCTGTTAAGATTGCATCCACTTCCCCACTCAGCACTTAATTGGCAAGTCGCTTGATTTAACAGCGTGGGAGCCGGCACCGGAAAAATGGCCGGGATAAATCACTGCCTGACGCCAGAAAATAGATATAATCTCAACATTAACTACATTAATAGTAGCAGGAGCCGAATTAAGAAAGCCATAAAGTACAGGCAGGGGAGTATAAATTATAGCCACTGCGCTGTCTTCTTCTCCAGCCTCCTCTTCCCTTGCTTTCCCAGGTGATCATGCCTGCGTTGGCTCTAACTGGAGACACCTTGTGTCCATTTGGGACAGGGAGAGTGGCAATGCCTCCAGCCCCGTCTTCCCCAGTTTGTGTTGTAGGTCATGGAATGGGTTGGGTTGGAAAGGACCTTAGGGCTCATCCAGCTCCAGTCTNGGGACAGGGAGAGTGGCAATGCCTCCAGCCCCGTCTTCCCCAGTTTGTGTTGTAGGTCATGGAATGGGTTGGGTTGGAAAGGACCTTAGGGCTCATCCAGCTCCAGTCTCTGCCACGGGCAGGGACCCCTTCCACTGGAGCAGGGTGCTCCAAGCCCCTGTGTCCAACCTGGCCTTGAGCACTGCCAGGGATGGGGCAGCCACAGCTTCTCTGGGCCATCACCCTGTGCCAGAGCCTCAGCACCCTCCCAGGGAACAGCTTCTGCCTTATCTCCAACCTGAACTTGCCCTGTTTCAGGCTGAACCCATCACCCCTTGTCCTATCCCTGCAGTCCCTGATGAATTGCCCCTCTCCAGCATCCTTGTAGCCCCCTTCACACACACTGGCAGCTGCTCTGAGGTCTCCACGCAGCTTCTCTTCTCCAGGTTGCACAGCCCCACTCAGTCTGGNCCTGTGCCAGCACCTCAGCACCCTCCCAGGGAACAGCTTCTGCCTTATCTCCAACCTGAACTTGCCCTCTTTCAGGCTGAACCCATCACCCCTTGTCCTATCCCTGCAGTCCCTGATGAAGAGCCCCTCTCCAGCATCCTTGTAGCCCCCTTCACACACCGGCAGCTGCTCTGAGGTCTCCACGCAGCTTCTCTTCTCCAGGTTGCACAGCCCCAGTGTTCTCAGTCTGGTTCCATCCAGGAGATGCTCCAGTCCCTGCTCATCCTCGTGGCCTCCTCTGCACTTGCTCCAACAGCTCCATGGCCTTCTGATGGTGAGGGCACCACCAAGTCAGCCTGATCAGTTTTAATGTCTCAATATTGATTTCGAAAGGATTCAAACTGGGATCTAATTGTTCTACTATGTGTGATTCTATTGTTATCACACATTTCATTTCTTCCCTCCTTGGCCCTGGCTCTGGCCATGAGGTCTTTTATGGTCCTCTGATCATATACAGTTTTAATGTGATTCTTTTGGGCTGGACAAGAGGAGACAAGAGACTTTGCAATGATGTGGAGGGAACTGGTGAGGTGCTGGCCCAGGCTGCCCAGAGAAGCTGTGGCTCAAGGCCAGGTTGGACACAGGGGCTTGGAGCACCCTGCTCCAGTGGAAGGGGTCCCTGCCTGTGGAACTGGAGGAGCTTTAAGGTCCCTTCCAGCCCAAACCATTCCATGGTTCTACTGTTTTGGGGGAATCTGTGCCTTCATTTCCCATCTGTGAAACAAGGGAAAGCAGCGTGTGTGAGTGCCTTGAGGACCTGTTTGCTCCAGTGCTATTGCTCTGGGAGATGGTGCCCTCTACAACTTCTCCTGCTCTTGAGGAAAGCCTGCTGTGACCCAGGGAGGTGCCTCTTCACCTTTAGCTCTTCCAGCTGTTGCTTTGTCCATTCGTGCTGCTGTCAGCGCTTTACAAAGCCAGAAGCACATCTCTTTGGTTGGTTCTTTCTCCTTTCAGTCAGGTGAACCTTTGGTTCGAAACATGATGGCTTTAGGGTTTGCTCTAAACACAGCAGAGATACATGAGTTGGAGGTGATGGCCAAAGACCCTTACAAGGACCAAACCCTGAGTGAGACAATGAGCTATAAAGGTGCTGAATTGGTACCTGCTTGTTTGGGAGCTTGTGCTTTAGAGCATCATTAAATCCTCTCTCATCCACCCTTGCACAGATGGGAGTGATGTCGAGAGGGCCGTGGAAGCAGCCATAAATGCAAGCTACATCCCACCTTAACAAACCCGTGGAGGGAGCTGTCATTGCCGTGAGCTGGGTACCAGTTTGGGGTCCATTTAGGAAGCTGTTCCCCTTGTTCTTTCATTCCAGAGGCATGAGTTGCTCTGGGTCTGATGCCAGCAGAGGGAGACAGCTCTGTGCGAGTCCTGCCTGGGAAAGGCTGGTGCCGAATTCAGCTTTCATGAGAGAGCAGCAGTGAATTGGTTTGGTCTTTGCGTTCACATTGAACGCACACACACATCACTTGACAGCATTGATGTGCTGAAGGTGTGGGCCAGTGGATGTTACACCTCCAAGCCATCCAAATGCTATAGGACAGGATGGTGAGAGATGAATATGCCTCCTGCATCAGGACCCGATGTGCTGCATAGGTTCACAGCCCCTGTTTCCCAACAAGTGCCACAAAGGTTTTGCACATAATTCTGCTTCTGTGCTGGGCCCCCCTTTTCCTAATTTCACTGCACAGCCCCTGCTGGGCCACCAGTGACAAGTGGCATCACTCAAGAGTCTGCATTGGGAGCAGTACTGTGTAATACAGCATTATAGAAACACAGAATGGTTTGTGAATGGGGCCTTGGAGCTCCTCCAGCTCCAACCCCTGCCACGGGCAGGGACCCCTTCCCCTGGAGCAGGGGGCTCCAAGCCCCTGTGTCCAACCTGGCCTTGAGCACTGCCAGGGATGGGGCAGCCACAGCTTCTCTGGGCCATCACCCTGTGCCAGCGCCTCAGCACCCTCACAGGGAACAGCTTCTGCCTTATCTCCCACCTGAACTTGCCCTGTTTCAGTCTGAACCCATCACCCCTTGGCCTATCCCTGCAGTCCCTGATGAAGAGCCCCTCTCCAGCATCCTTGCATCCCCCTTTAGACACTGGAAGTTGCTCTGAGGTCTCCACGCAGCCTTCAAAGGGAGCCAGGCTTAAGCAAACAAATTCCAGCCCTCAGAAAGCAACGGGAACACGTGCTGGAAGCTCTGGCTGCTTATCTTATCCTCAGTGCTACCTCAGTGCAGAGATGAGAGCATCCTGACCCTGTCAAACGGCCTTGCAGTTCTAAGTATCCGAATCCTGAATAGGTCAGAAATAAAGCAAAATGACATGGCATGGGGAGGTTCTCATCGCCCAACACCACCAAGCCCTTCTGCTCAGGGCTTTCACGACCTTTTCGACTCCTTCATTCCCAGCCTTTGGGCTGGGTTGGCACCTGCTTCCCAAAGTTCCTTCAGCTCCCCTAGAAATGGATTTTTAAAAGCATCGTCGTAGGGTGAATTTCCCTTTCCATCTTGTTGTTTATTAGGCTCTTAAAGGCAAAGCTTGTAATGCATCCATTGATCCAAATACCAATTGAATAGATGGGAGCACGTAAAATAGTCCCGACCCTTTAATAATGGAGCAATATCATTTGTAATGTAGGCAATGCAATTAGTATTGCTAACCAATACATTGTCCCTTGATGGGGGCCTTTGAATCATTTTTATACATTACAGTATGTACCACGTCCAAGCAAACTTCCTTAAGTGTTTGCCTGGTGAGTCTCTATATACTGATGCTCTCAGAAGTGTCGGGTCCTTTTCACTTGGGAGTAGATCTGAAGTCTTCATATACATGTACTTGTCTTTATATATTGATTTACTTGGAGCACTGAGCACAGTTCTGGTATCCTCAACACCAGAGGGACGTGGAGCTGCCAGAGAGAGTCCAGAGGAGGCCACAGAGCTGCTGTGAGGGCTGGAGCAGCTCTGCTCTGGAGCCAGGCTGAGAGAGCTGGGCTGGGGCAGCCTGGGGGAGAGAAGGCTCCTGAAGGGGAGACCTGAGAGCAGCTCCAGGGCCTAAAGGGGCTGCAGGGAACCTGGAGAGAAAGGGGCTTGGGCCAAGGGCCTGTAGGGCCAGGCCAAGGGCAATGGCTTGAACCTGTCCAAAGAGGGGAGCCTGAGCTGAGCTCTGAGGCAGAAGCTGTTCCCTGTGAGGGTGCTGAGGCGCTGGCCCAGGGTGATGGCCCAGAGAAGCTGTGGCTGCCCCATCCCTGTCAGTGCTCAAGGCCAGGTTGGACACAGGGGCTTGGAGCCCCCTGCTCCAGTGGAAGGGGTCCCTGCCCGTGGGAGCAGGGGTTGGAGCTGGAGGAGCTTTAAGGTCCCTTCCAACCCAACCCATTCCATGGTTCTATGATCCTGTGACTTGTCAGTGTTTATGAAATGTGCGTGTAATCATTTACAATGTAGATGTATGTTGAGCTATGTTTAGTTATATGTAAGTATATATATCCTTATCCAGGCATATGCAACACCTGTATTAATATATTTGCTCCCTGGATCACTTGATTGCAGGGATGCTACGAGTTCATAGAATCCCAGACTGGTTTTGGTGGGAAAGGACCTTAAAGCTCCTCCAGTTCCAACCCCTGCCACGGGCAGGGACCCCTTCCAGTGGAGCAGGGTGCTCCAAGCCCCTGTGTCCAACCTGGCCTTGAGCACTGCCAAGGATGGGGCAGCCACAGCTCCTCTGGGCCATCACCCTGTGCCAGCGCCTCAGCACCCTCCCAGGGAACATTTTCTGCCTAAGATCGTGCTAAGGAATCAGAGCTGACAGCGTTGCTGTGGTTCTTTTATGGGTTAGCTTGTAAAAGATGCTTATAGGCCACTGTATGGGATGTATACATGGATATATAACAACTCCCTGCTTTATATTCAAACAATAAGCCTGCAGTAGAAACATGTTATTTATTCCTTAGGGTAACATAAAGGCAACAAAACCAATTCTCAGAGGCAGTGGGGAAGAAATCTGAAGCATTTATACACTGTTTTCTATGCTTTAGTAGGTAAATTACATGTAATTGTAAATAGCTCACTGCTATGGATATGTATCTATCCCTGCAAAAGCCCCTGTAGGCAGGAGCAGCCGGGAGCTGGTGTTTTCTCAGCAGATAATTCCCTTTAGCACAGCCCCACTGAACTGCTTTAACCTCTTCCATGCTGAGTCAGTGCCTGGCTCTGCTTTCCTATTGAGCCCTGCAGCCTGGCTGAGCTATTAGTTTGCTTTAATTAAAATAGATCAGCTCTTCTTGCTTCTCTTTGCATTATTCCCGTTTCCTGTGTGAGGAAAAAAAGAGCATTTAAAGAGAAGCTGTTGCTGGAAAAAGCAATGATGGCAGGTATTTTTGGAAAGCGGGCAGGAGGGAAAGCCTCCGATGGGATTTGGCTCTATGTGTGCTTGGAAAAGAGCCAGAGTCGAGGCTGATTCGGGTTTGAAGGTGATGCAGATGGCTCTGGCTGCTTTTTAATATGGGTTGTGGGTTGAAAATGGATTTGATCCTCAGCAATTACCCTTGTTTAGGCTATATCCCGGTGTTTAGGGTTTCCCAAATGAGCTTGGCACAGCGTGGATGTAACTCCATAGATGATGGATGGAAACGCACATCAGAGCAGTGATGGCGCTGGGTGTTTGCACCATGCTTCGTGTGGGTTTGTGCATTAGAAAAGCAAGGGGGGAAGGTGCAGGATTGCAGCTCTTGGAGCCCATCCAGACATCTGAAATACCATTTACTAAGCTCTGGGATGAGCAGATGAAGACCTGTCACTTATGTGCCAGGGCAGGGCAAGGTCTATGACCTGCTCTTGCTTTCCTTCTCATTTCAGAGCCTATCACTGAGGGTGGTAGGATGCTGCTTTGGAGGGATTAAGCATTAATGTCCTATCCCACGTGGATATGGGACTTGGTTGCTGCTTGAACAGTGTCACACTGAGCGTGGGCACCGACTGGAGCACAGTGCTAAAGCTGGTAACACCTCCTGTCTCCTGTGCTGAAAGAGATCCATTTCAGCTCATCAGAATTAAACCCTAATGAACTTTGTCCGATTGTCAGAGCTAATGGGGGTAAAAGGAATCTAATTAATGGGACAATGGGCCCAGGGCTTCCCGGTGTAATGACTGAGCCGCTGCAGCATTAGAGCAGCGGGTGGAAAGCTCTGTATTAGGGGGTGTCAGCACTTCCATTCTCCCTCTTAGCCTAAGCGGTTTAACGGGATGCTCTCATGGGGTTTAGGCTGCAAGTTGACCTACCTTGAAAACAGCTTCATGTGGGCAAGCACGTCTTGTAGAACAGGTCTTTTGTCTTTCCTCCAGGTTGAGGTTGCAGCGGGGAGGGTTTGATGATGCAGACTTTGCTGGAGAACTTGGAAGTGCTTCAGAAGATCCTTCCATTGCTCTCCGTGCGTGGGATCAGGGCTCTTGTTGGAGGCAAGTCAAGCAGGGTGGTTTCAGGTTGAACTGGGAGTGAGCAGAGCTGCTTTAGGCTGGGGTTGCTCAGAAGATGGATGGGGAGATGGTATCTAACCGCTTGGAAGCTCTGGAGGTGTGCAGCAGCCTAAGCACAAGAAACAGGGTCTGGTATGAGGTGTTCCTGCCCATAGCAGGGGGTTGGGACTGGGTGATCTTAAGGCCCTTTCCAACCCAAACTGTGTTATGGCTCTAACTGAAGTAGCCAGGGAGGTGTAGGATGAAGGAGGAACCGAGTTATGGATCCCTTCCAACACAAACCATTCTATGGCTCTCTAACTGAGGCAGTCAAGGAGATGGAGGAAAAGGAGGAACTGAAGGTCTGGGTCCCTTTCAACCCAAACCATTCTATGATTGCTGTAGGTGTTTTGGAAAGTGTGAAGAAGGGGATATGCAGAGATAGGGGAAGCAATGGAATGGGAGGGAACAGCCAGCAGAGCAGGAAACCTCAGCCAAAACCTGCTTAGTCCCTACCTGCACAGAAGAGGCCCCCAAGTTGTTGAAGCAGACACAGTCTTGGCCAGAAGCACCACGTAGAAATCCCTGGTACACCCGGAAAGCAGGAACCACAAGAAGATGAGTGATTGAGACCACAGCAGCTGTTTGCTTTCAGGAATGATGATGGAACATTAATTACAGGCAGAAGGAGCATCCTGCTGAGAGGAACATTGTCCTGCTGGCAGCTCAGCAAAGATGTGTTTAACTGATGGAGAACCTTCTCACGGGTGAGGCTGATGTGATGGAAAGCATAGAGGAAAAGCCATGTTGGAGCCTGGATGTGGGTCTGGAAGGTTTATGGCAAGGAGAAATGAGGTGGGTGGTGTAATATCTGTCACAGGGTGTGTATAATACAGAGGGACAGTCAGTGCTCTGGGGATGCAGCCCAGCACATGAGAGGGTTCTAGGCTGCAAGCACTTACTGCCAGGTCATGGGGAGCTTCTTACCCACTATGTCTGACTTAGGCTGGGGACCTCAGAGCTCTCTGGACACCTCAGTGCTCTCCAGACTGACCTCTTTCATGCTCTGTAAGGACCTGATCCGTCCCTGCCCTCCCCTTCTGGCCACACCAGTCCTTCAGTGCAGGTCATGAGGCAGATGCTTGCCTCCCTTCTCCATCCATGGCACATGGAGCTGGTGTTGGAGCCAGGCTCGTCATCTCTCTACAGGAATGAATGGGGTTGGAAACAGTAGCAGTGATTTAGCAAACAGGAGTGGTTTTGGGCAGGGAGAAGAGCTCTCTAACAGTGCTGTAAGCTCCTTGAGGTGAGAACTGTATCTCCTCTGTGTTTTGTAAGGTCTTGGCATGATACAAATGCTTTCCCTGGTGCATGGGTTCACCCTTGTCAAGTGAGTCCATAAGCCCAACACTGCAGGGCTGCCAAGTGCAGGATGAATCCTTCACTGTGACTTTTCTTGGAAGCAAGCAGGAAATGCAGGGGAATGCCAGCGTGGAGCTGAAATGGCTTCAAAGTGAAGCCATGCAGTGGGAGGAGATGATGATAGACTAGAGGGAAGGGATGGAACCAGAGGCACTTTGAGAGGAGTGGGCCCATGTGAACTTCATGAAGCTTGATGAGGCCAAGTGCAGAAGATCCATGGTTTCATATGCTTCCCTTTCTCATCACCTTTTCAACTCTTACTGTTGCAGTCAATGAACTGGATTGTTTGAATAATCCAAATCAGGTTCGTTAAATAAATCAGGTCTTAAAGTGTCTGTTTGAGATTTTACCTTTATTTTTTAAGAACAAAGCAATCATGTTGAGATCAAGTCCAGAAATCAAATATTTTTATGGAATTGCTTGCTTTATTTCTGTGGATTTGGGGTCCTAAAGCAGTTTGTGAGTAAGGATAGAGACGTTACAGCTTCCAAGCGGAACTGGTGCAGCAGCTCAGAGAGTTGCTTGGTTTGAGGAGCACTTTAAAGCCTAAATCCTGTGTTCTGTTCTGTTTCATGCTAAGAACAAGGATATTATGACACTTATCCCATTATGTTTGCTATCATTCCCAAATCAGGGCTTTGATCACCACCTGAAAGGCTTTGGGTGGACAAGTTCCTCCTGCCTCGCATCTTCCTGTTGCTATCCGCAACCATTGCCCCGCTTCTGATCCGCTCTTTCCTTGGGAATCAAATGCCAGCATGCAAATGTGATTTCTTACTATGTAAGGATTACTTCCAGGAAAAAATAAGCTAAGCCTAAAGAAGATATTCAGTAGGAAGAGAAAACCATCCTTTAAGAGCCCCTTGTATTGCCGTCAGCGCCAAGAAATCCTCTCCGTTTCAGTTGGCTGAAACGCCGTTGGGATGCTCTTGCTCTGCTCTGGGTTTGGGTTTAATTTATATACCTCAGATACTCCATATATTTCAAATACAGAATCATAGAGTAGTTTGGGTTGGAAGGGGCCTTCAGAAGTCTTATATAGGTGAGTTTATGCAGGTGTTTGTGAGGGTTTTTTGGATCAGATGGTCTTGTGTGTTGAGCAGCCTGGTCTAATGGAAGGTATCCCTGCCCGTGGCAGGGAGTTGCAACTGGATGAGCTTTAAGGCCTGTTCCAGGCCAAACCATTCATGGTTCTATGATGGGTGCACACTTGTGTGCATAGCACAGGGGTGTTAAATCTGAGCATCTCCTGCAGTTCATGCTGCACACTGCAATGATCCTTGTTGCTAACATTCATTGTCGACTTTGGCTTGGAAATCTCCCTCTTTTTTGCTCTTTATGGATCAAATTCAGAGGGTCTGTATTTGGGGGCAGCACTTGCTGGGTTCTGGTTGAAGTGTTGGTAGTTTTGTTCCATTCTGAGCAGCCTTGCTGTATTTGGAGGCAAGGAAGGCACATTGAACTGGGCGTGAACTGACCATTGGCTCCATGTTGTCTTGGTAAGCCCTTTTCTCCCTCTTGGTTCAGTTTGTGCTTTGGGTTCAGCAGTCTGTTGGAAGAAACATTTCCATTTCCCAAAGGTTGTGAAGCTGGTCAAGCAGAGAAAACTGGAGGAAATGACCAGTGTGGCAGCAGGGCCAGGGCACTGGGCACTGGGGAGGCTGCACCTTGAATCCTGTGTCCAGTGCTGGGCCCCTCACTGCAAGGGAGACATTGAGGGGCTGGAGAGGGGACAGAGAAGGGCAATGGAGCTGGTGCAGGGCCTGGAGCCCAAGGGGGATGGGGAAGGGCTGAGGGAGCTGGGGGATTCAGTGTGGAGAAGAGAAGGCTCAGGGGGGACCTGATGGCTCCCTGCAAGTGCCTGAGAGGAGGATGGAGGCAGGAGGGGCTGGACTCTGCTCCCAAGGAACAAGGGATGGGCCAAGAGGAACCGGGCTCAAGGTGCTCCAGGGCAGGTTTAGATGGAGCTGAGGAGCAATTCCTGCCCCAAAGGGTGCTCAGGCATTGGAAGAGGCTGCCCAGGGCAGGGCTGCAGGCACCGGCCCTGCAAGTGCTAACACAGTGTGGAGAGGAGGCCTCAGTGCCATGGGGCAGGGGTGGCCTTGGCAGTGCTGGGGATTGATTGGACTGGGTGGACTTAAAGGGCTTTTCCACTCTAAATGACTCTGTGACTCTAAGAAGGACCCAGCAGCTGGGTGTTTAATCATGGGAAAGAGAAGAAGAAAAATCAGCCTTGGTCAACTTGAGCATGTACAAGCCAGCAGCGTGAAATGGGCAGACTCATTGAGAGCAACCCGTAGTTGAAGGCTGAAAGAGCCTAGATCTCAACCTACAGCCTTTTATCACTCCAGGCCCTTCCTCTGGACTGTTTTTAGCACAAGCTCCTCTGATGCTCCCATCACTCTCGGCCCCGCATTGGCTCCGGAGCTCCAACAACCACAAAGCTGGGTTTAAACATTTTCCTAGCGTTCCTCTACCTCCCTTTTCATTCAGACTTTGTCTTCCTGTGTCCACGCTGGGGGGGAGGGTGTGGAAAAGACAACCCTCAACCTTGTGTAGTCAAGGTTATGGCGATAAATTCTGTAGCATTGTCACTTCTATTCGGAGTAAATTGGCTGGCCGCTTTCGGGCTGAAGGGAAGATAATTTGCTGTAGTATTTCAAATGGATTAGAAATGGATTTGAAGGGAAAGTTCATGCCTCCCATTACAAAGGCTAGAAAGAAGACTATCTTAAGGCACTGTTCACACTCTGGCCTTCATTATCCACGCTTAATACCTTTCCTATTTTCCAACGTTAATGAAATTTCCTGCCGGAGCGGGGCTTCGGGATGGACGGGAGGACTCTTTAGATCCGCGGGCTTGTGCGGCAGAAAGGGAATTACAAGCCCGTCGTGTCGAGGGGCCGGTGTATTCTTCAGGGCCTTGGCCTGGCTATTATCTCATTAATTTTAGCCTCTTTCTCTCAATACAGTTCATTTCCAAAGGCCATCCTTTCCATTAGGGTAAGCATTCAACGGAGAGCAGTGACACCGCTGCCGATGAAAAGCCACTGGGGGTTCAGAGAGGTTCCTTGCCCTCCATTAGAGTCACCCTTCCCTTCATCCCCGTGCTGGTGGCTTTTCCCCATGGACATTGGGTTGGATGGTGCTCATGGGGAGGGGACACAGAGCTGAGGTTGTGTTGGGGCTGTGGAATGGTTGGAGCAACAAGTTGGCTTAAGAGGAAGATAGAGGCTTCCTACAGGCGAAGGTTGGTCAATTAGGTTTTCCCCCATCTCTTCAATATGGGTTCATGTTCCACTGTGATTTATGATAGAAAATGTGTTTTACCTTCAATTGTAAATGGTTTACAGAATCAGAACCATAGAACAGTTTGGGTTGAAGGGACCTTCAAAGCTCATCTAGTCCAACCAGCCTGCAGTGAGCAGTGACATCTTCCACTACATCAGGTAGCCCAGAACCTGATGTGGGTTCATGTTCCACTGTGAGTTTCTGATATAAAACACATTTTACCTTCAATTTGGAATATCTTTATAGAACCATTGAATAGTTTGGTTGGAAGGGACCTTCAGAGGTCATCTCGTCCAGCCCACCCCGCAGCGAGCAGGGACATCCTCCACTGGATCAGGTTGTTGATCCACATCCTTGATGGAATCCAGGGATGGGGCATCCACCACCCCTTTGGGCCACCTGTGCCAGGTTAAAGGGAATAAATCCAGCTACAAATAATGAAGACCTCTAAGAAGGTGTTTAAATTGGGCTGTTGGGGCCCTTCACCAGCCTCAGAGGATATAATCCCCATTAAGGCTGACTTTTTGGATAGGAGGTTTTCCAGTTGAGGAGCTGGGCTGGTGCGAAGCCTCTGTGGAGGTTGAGGGGTCCTCAGGATATCCCTGTTTGGACGCTTCCACCACCCAGGAGGTAGAAATGGAGATGGTCAGGCTGAGCCCTTTTTGAGTCCTCAGTCCAGTGGCACTTGGGGCTTTGAGAACATGAGTAGATGTTCTGCAGAAGCTTCCTTTATCTACCTCAAAACCACAACAACCCTGTATTGGAGGAGGTTCAACCTCACTCCCTGTGTGGAATGAGATGCTTTTGGATGCTTTCCACCAAAATCCTTGAGAAGTCCCAACGGGAACATCCCTAACAGCCAATAGAGGACCCCTGATCTCTTACACTTAGGGGTTGACCCCTACTAAGCACTGCCAGAGAGCAGAGCTGCCACTGCTGACATCTCTGCTTCGCTGGGTTTTCCTTTATAGTATCACTTTATAAAGGGCTAAAGTGTTTTCTGCTCTCTTAACTGTTGCTGTTTGCTCAGCAACTGCTCCTTGCTTGCTCCCTGCTCACATCCCATGGGTCAGATGCCACCAGGTGATAACTCTGGATAAACGGTGACTCCTGAACAAGGGGTGCCGGAGTGTGCGGTCACTTCAGTGCCTCGAGGGGGTGCAGCAAAGCAGGGAAATGAATAGCCTGGGGATTGGAGGGATTCATCCAGCTGGGTCTTAAACTGATGCTTAAACCAGCGCTGGTTGGGCTCAGCACCATGAGTAGCTCCCAGGGCTGTGCACAACTTGGGATTGGTTGGATTTTCATGGAAGCACAGAATCATGGAATGGGTTGGGTTGGAAGGGACTCCTCCAGCTCCAGCCCCTGCCACGGGCAGGGACCCCTTCCACTGGAGCAGGGTGCTCCAAGCCCCTGTGTCCAACCTGGCCTTGAGCACTGCCAGGGATGGGGCAGCCACAGCTTCTCTGGGCCATCACCCTGTGCCAGCGCCTCAGCACCCTCCCAGGGAACAGCTTCTGCCTCAGAGCTCAGCTCAGGCTCCCATGTTTGGGCAGGTTCAAGCCATTGCCCTTGGCCTGGCCCTACAGGCCCTTGTCCCAAGCCCCTCTCCAGGTTCCCTGCAGCCCCTTTAGGCCCTGGAGCTGCTCTCAGGTCTCCCCTTCAGGAGCCTTCTCTCCCCCAGGCTGCCCCAGCCCAGCTCTCTCAGCCTGGCTCCAGAGCAGAGCCGCTCCAGCCTCTGCAGCAGCTCCATGGCCTCCTCTGTGCTCACTCCAGCAGCTTCACATCCCTCTGGTGCTACTCCAGGGCTGGATCAGGCCTGCAGTGGGGGTCTCTCCCTAGTGCAGTAGAGGGGGAGAATCCCCTCCCTTGACCCGCTGGCCATTAGGTACTCGATGCAGTTTTTGTTCAGTGCATTATGGCCCTGTCGCCAGTGATGTTGGACTGCAGAAACTTGCCCTGACCTGCTGGGTGCTCCATGGACGGCCCTCATGTCCCTCCTTCCATCACTCACTTCCCACCATGATGCCACCACCATAGCTCTTTACAAGTAACCTGGATAGGTAAAATTGAGACTTGATGCTTCTCTCTGGAGCAGCTCCTTAGGACCAAACCCTGGGGATACTGGAACCTGGGCAGCATCTTTGTACAACCCCATCCCCTCCTCACAAACCAGGCAGCAGTTCAAGCTTGGTAGCCAGTGGCAACAGCCGATGAAATGAAGAGCCCGTCAGGCTCAGCATTAAGAAATGTCACTATTCCATTTTCCAGTTCTCCTTTTTTCCCTTTGCAGCACATGTTCATTTACAGGGAATGCTCTCCAGGGTTTGCATTCTGCTGATAGGATAGTGGGATCTTCATTTACAGATAGGCTGCGGTAATGCGGGGTTTATGTACGTTCTGCTAATAGCATTATGAGCCTTAGTTTGGACTAATACAAAATTAGAGCTCTCATTTGCATAAACAAATTACTGTTTGGATTAGCCCTAAATGAGGGAGACGCCTGATAGTAGAGATGTGATTTTGGCTGTTTGGATAACGGCGTGCGGACTGAATGAGCTGCCTGCATCCGCGCTGCTTGGGAAGGAGGTGGGATGGTGCGGGAGGTACCAGGTCATGAGCCAGAGGGGGTTTTGGTGGCAGATCATAGAATCTGGAAAAGCCCTTTAAGCTCACCCCATTCCCAGCACTGCCAAGGCCACCCCTGCCCCATGGCAACTGAGGCCTCCTCTCCACGCTGTGTGAACCCTTGCAGGGCCGGTGCCTGCAGCCCTGCCCTGGGCAGCCTCTTCCAATGCCTGAGCACCTTTTGGGGCAGGAATTGCTCCTCAGCTCCATCTAAACCTGCCCTGGGGCAGCTTGAGGATGTTTCTTCTTGTCCTGTCCCTACTCGTTGCTGTCCCACTGCCTTGTACAGGGTCTGTGGATCCAATGGAAAGATGGAAAAGTGGCTTTAACCTCCCAGAGAGGAGACTCTTCCCTGTGAGGGTGCTGAGGCGCTGGCACAGGGTGCCCAGAGGAGCTGTGGCTGCCCCATCCCTGGCAGTGCTCAAGGCCAGGTTGGACACAGGGGCTCGGAGCACCCTGCTCCAGTGGAAGGGGTCCCTGCCCGTGGCAGGAGGCTGGAGCTGGAGGAGCTTTAAGCTCCTTTTCAACCCAAACCATTCTATGAAATCACTGGGAATCAGAGCTTCTCCTGTCTACAGCAAGAGCATCCCTGGTTCCTCCTTGCATCACCTCCATCCTCAGGCAGCTGATGGTTTGCTCCCAAATCCTCAATATCTTCCCTAGTTTGAGCTTACCCTGACTTTGTCTTTCCTTGCAGATCCCCACTGTCAATCCAAGCTCGCCCATCATCTCATGGAGGCAAGTCCCAGCACGTGCAGCAGAGATGGAGGAGCAAAGGCTACCGCTGCATTGGCGGTGTGATGTACCGCGTGTCAGCCAATAAGCTATCCAAGACTTTCAGCACCCCTGGCCGGGGCAGAGACCTGAGTACCAAGAGCCCTGGGAGAGCAGGTGAGCAGCAAAGGTTTGTCTCTGTCTGTGTCCAAAACCCACTGATGTTCAGTGTTGAGGTTGGATTTTAGCTGCTTATTCCCACCCCATGTATTATGACTCGTCCTCTGGCCTTACAGGAGCTCAGATGCAGAGGTGATGGGCATCCCTTTGGTGCCAGAGCACTTCCCTGAGCTCTTCTTGCTCTACAGTAGCTCTGAAGGGAAAATAACATAGATGAAATGAAAGGTTAAAGAAAATTGAGGTTTTTCTTAATGGAGGCTTGGTTAACAGATGCACTATTAAGCTTGCTTCTTGTTTTAACCTGAGCAGAGCCTTCTAACGCCACCGCAAGGTTAATCCTATTTGAGATGCTCGACGAATTATGTTCAATATTGACCTAAGAAAAGCTGGGAGGATCATTCTGCAGATGACTGTGAACAGGCATTCCAACACTGTTGCTGCCTTTACATTTAGCTTCAGTTCAATTCCTCTTCCAGTTCCTCTTGTACTTGATGCCTCAAGTGTGGCTCTGTGGCAAGAGCAGGCTTTGAACTGTGCTTATGGTATTTCTTTGGAGTTTTTACTTGGGGTCACGTATTTTTGCTCCTGAAGCGCTCTATTGACAAGATCTGGGGACAGTTAAGCTGGGAAAAGCACAGCTGATGGGTTTGTGTCATTGTTTTTCTTTACTGGAAGCATGAAGGGTGCAGAGATGAGCCTGATCATGGATGATGCTCTAAATGAGGCAATTTAATGCTGAAGTTGTTCAGCGTACGGGGTGAAGGTGGATGAAGAGACACAATAAGTAGTGTTATTGAGAGGTCAGCCTTGGTTTAGCCTCTGAAACTGCCTGCAGAGCGTTGTGGGACATCCTGGGGAGTTTTAAACTCACAAAAGACCAGGATTAGGAAGGAAAGGAGCTGTGTGCAGGTCAGGAGAGCTGAGGGGCTCCAGGAAGCTTGAAACGCGTGAGGAAAACCAGGAGCAAAGAGCAACATCTGAATAAAGAGTGAAATAAGGAGTTCTCTTCATCAGGGACTGTAGCGATAGCGGTGGGTTCAAACTGAAACAGGAGAGATTTAGGTTAGATACAAGGCAGAAGCTGTTCCCTGGGAGGGTGCTGAGACCCTGGCACCGGGTGCCCAGAGAAGCTGTGGCTGCCCCATCCCTGGCAGTGCTCAAGGCCAGGTTGGATACAGGGGTTTGGAGCACCCTGCTCCAGTGGAAGGGGTCCCTGACTATGGCAGGGGTTTGGAAGTGGATGATCCTGAGGTCATTTCCAACCCAAACCATTCCATGGTTCTAAATAACTTCCCCCTGATGCTCACATGCAAGTTGTAAGTGATGCTGGAGAGAAAGTGGCAGGAGAGGGACAGGCAGTGAGGATAAATCCTTCCTGCACGCTGTTGCTGGCAGGGAGGAGGGCAGAGATGTAACTTAAACCATGGATTAGCTGCCCCAGCCACCTGGGGCTGGATGAAGACACCAGCAGATGATGGCAGAGATAAGGATGCTGCGGTGGCCGAGGGGGCACGGAGCTGATGGAGCATCAATTTCAGGTGATGGCCCTTCTGAGAGCATTTAAGGGATGCTCAGCAGCAGTCTGGGGACAGTTTGCTGGTGTTTCTGCAACTCAGCTCTGCTCAGGACAGATTGGCAGTGCCTGACTAACCTGCAGCATCCTCCTCACTGCTGGCTCTGCAAATAGGTACGGGCATGGTCATGAGTGTGCATCCATATGGCTTGTTTCAATGTCTGTGACCTTACCTGCGAGCTGTTAAATCCATGGATTTTGGTGCTGTGTCTGGAAGAGAATGCGCAAGGATCAGCCTTTGGAAGCAGGGAAAATAAGGCCATAAAGTGAGCTCAGGGGTTTGTAGACCAAGCAGATCCCGGTGTCAGCAATGCTGGACTTGTTCAAGAGCTTTCCTAATGGCAATGGGATTTTCCAAAATGACTGAATCAGGATAATCAGCTTACACAACCCCAACCTGAGGGGGATTCTGCCATAAGCACCATCCCCCAGCACTGAAGCTGTCATCTTGCTGGAGTGCAAGAAAAGGGTTGAAACCCCTAGGATGTGGACAGGAAAGATTTTAGATGGAGCAGCTCTGGTTTTGGGGCAGGTTTCAGGACAATGTTGGATCACTGGGAAGAGCCCAGGGGAGAAGTGATGGTTGGGAGAGTGGAAGACCTGGGTTTGTGCAATCTGAAGAGGAGGAGATGGAGGGGCTTCAAGTCCCCAAGGTCGTGAAGAGCTGGTAAGCAGAGAAAGGATGTCTTCTCCATGGCCAGGTGGAGCAGCCAAACCCCACAGGGCTTAAACAGTTGCAGGAAGGGTCCATAGAATGGGTTGGAAGGGACTTCAAAGATCATGTAGTCCAATGGGGCAGGGACACCTTCCACTAGACCAGGTTGCACAAAGCTCCATCCAACCTGGCCTTGAACATGGCCACGGATGGAACACCTACAGCTTCCTTGGGCAGCCTGTTCCAGTGTTCACCACTCTCACAGGGAAGAACTTCTTATTTCCAGCCTGAACTTGCCCTGTTTCAGTCTGAACCCATCACCCCTTGTCCTGTCCCTGCAGTCCCTGATGAAGAGCCCCTCTCCAGCATCCTTGTAGCCCCCTTCACACCCTGGCAGCTGCTCTGAGGTCTCCACGCAGCTTCTCTTCTCCAGGCTGCACAGCCCCAATGTTCTCAGCCTGGCTCCATAGGTCTTATTTTGCTGTACTCTCCTTCCCCTGCCACACAGCACATTGGGTTTGTAACAATAAAGCCCAAGTAGCTGGTGTGTCACCTTTCAGCTCTAGCCATAAGTCATCCATCCTCCAAGGATGGAGTCAACACATGCCTCTGTCTCTTGCTTTATAATAACTGGGTCTGGTCTATCAGCTCTACCCATAACTCACCCACCTTCACAAGGATGGATTCCACAGGTATCACTGTCTCTTGCTGTATAATAACTGGATCTGGTCTATCAGCTCTACCCATAACTCACCCACCTTCACAAGGATGGATTCCACAGGTATCACTGTCTCTTGCTGTATAATAACTGGATCTGGTCTATCAGCTCTACCCATAACTCACCCACCTTCACAGGGATGGATTCCACAGGTATCACTGTCTCTTGCTGTATAATAACTGGATCTGGTCTATCAGCTCTACCCATAACTCACCCACCTTCACAAGGATGGATTCCACAGGTATCACTGTCTCTTGCTGTATAATAACTGGATCTGGTCTATCAGCTCTACCCATAACTCACCCACCTTCACAGGGATGGATTCCACAGGTATCACTGTCTCTTGCTGTATAATAACTGGATCTGGTCTATCAGCTCTACCCATAACTCACCCACCTTCACAAGGATGGATTCCACAGGTATCACTGTCTCTTGCTCTATAATAACTGGATCTGGTCTATCAGCTCTGCCCATAACTCACCCACCTTCACAGGGATGGATTCTACAGGTATCGCTGTCTCTTGCTTTATGATAATGGGGGCTGGCAGGGTGGAAGATTTGTGTGTGCTCATCGCATCTGAACCTTCATACATTTATTCAGTGCTCTGTGTTTGCAACACTTGACAAAGTTTATCTAAAGACCAAAACAACAGCTTTTCCTTTCCCTTTGAGTGCCAGACCCTGTGTTTAATAGCTTGGTGTTACAGTGGGTTATAACTCTGCTCTGTGCCTGGATTTATTGGGTCAGTGTTTTGTGTCTTCTTCGCCTGACTACAGCAGGAAATGTGGTGCTACTTGTGCCTGATCCATCAAATAGGCTGATCCATCCATGCTGTTGCTCTGTCTCCCAACAAGTGATTTACTGATGGATGTCAGTGGGGAGTTAAAACTTGGTCTTGGGGCTGCACCTCCTGCAGCCGTGTGCTCTATCAGAATCAGTTGGAGTCAATCAGAGTCAGTCCTGGGACTTCCAGGAGTGATAAAGGAACGCATCCATCTCCCAGAGCAAGGAGAAGAGCAGGAGTTTTGCCATGGCTCATCCTCAACCCACTTTATTGCTGGTGGCATGGAGAACACCTGGCTGGGGACAGGGAAGGCATCCCTGCAGACCCAGGATAAGCTTCTGAAGGTGTGTTTGGTATAAAGAAGCTCCCTGAAGAGGTTCATGGGGAATAATGTGGCTGCCCCATCCCTGGCCGTGTTCAAGGCCAGGTTGGACACAGGGGCTTGGAGCATCCTGCTCCGGTGGAAGGGGTCCCTGCCAATGGCAAGGGGTTGGAACTGGATGAGCTTTAAGGTTCTTTCCAACCCAAACCATCCTGGCAGTCTGTGATTCGGGAACTCAGCACTCGAGCAAGGATGGAAAAGGCTCAGAAGAAAACATGTAGCTCCAAACACAGAGCTCAGAAATCCGCCTCTCATCCCTGTGCAGGATGAAGATGCAGAATCAACACGGAAAAGCTCTTTCCCTTTGGGATAACTGCTATTTCTGCCATGATCTATTTCTCACTTATTAGAAAATAGGTGTGGAAAGCATTTGATACGTTGCAATTAATTAAGCAGGCGGAATAAATTGCTTCCTCCACTCACAATGAGCATTTGCCTCATTTCTTGCTACGGCTGCTAAGGCGTGCTTCAGACGCTTGAGGAATTGCTGTGAAATTGGGGGAAGAAGCCAAAGGTCCCGGCAATGTAGTGCTTCCCAAAGGAATTCCAAAGGGAAACTGAAACAGCACAGCCCTGTGCAAGACTGAAAGCAGCAGAAACCAACTTAAGGGTTGACATTGGCCAGGAGGAGAGCCTTGACCCCAGTCTAGGCACCAGCCCCCACTGCTGCAGTGAGAGGTATTGCCCACCCTGAGCTGGGGCTGGCTCCAAGGGTGTTTTGGCAGTGTCCAGGCTGATCTCCATGGACAAATCCTCCTCTGCACTTCCTCATCCTCCACTGAGGTTTTACCTGCTGGGAGCATGCAGGAGCCTTGGTGGAATGAAAGGATGGTGGCTTTGGGGACACTGATGTGGCTGGGCTTCACCCACTGGAAGGATGCTGGGGACTGGAGCGATAGGACCAGGGGTGATGGGTTCAGACTGAAACAGGGGAAGCTCAGGTTGGAGATAAGAAGTTCTTTACTGTGAGGGTGCTGAGGCGCTGGCCCAGGGTGATGGCCCAGAGAAGCTGTGGCTGCCCCATCCCTGTCAGTGCTCAAGGCCAGGTTGGACACAGGGGCTTGGAGCCCCCTGCTCCAGTGGAAGGGGTCCCTGCTCATGGCAGGGGTTGGAGCTGAATGAGCTTTAAGGTCCCTTCCAACCCAACCCATTCCAGGATTCTATAGTTTCAAATACAGAAGGAGAGCTCCACACTGGACGAAAGGAGGAGGAGGATCACTGTGGCACAGGGAAATGCACTCTCAGCTCCTTGGTTACCAACTCATTTTAGAAGTGCCGAGCACCACAGAAAGGCACTTTCCACTTTGCAAGGATGATGAAGTGCTCAGCACCAGCACTGGCTCCCCATGGCCGAGGGCTTGTGTGAACCGTGCTCCCTCCTCTGAGCTGCTTGGCTTCTTGGAAAGGAAAGGATGGGTTTAAGACTGGAACATTTTTATCACCCATCCTCTGCTTGGTGGCACTCTTGATGCTCACTACATCTTTAATGTAGGTGTTCAAGCAGGAATTAGGCAGCAAAACACCTTGAATGTGTTGGGACCAAGTGGTGGAGGGTTAAGGAAGAAGTAGGTGGAGGAGAGGCCAGCACAAGGTTTGAGAAGAGTGGAAAGAGGAGTGTTGCATTCCTCAGCTTTCAGCTGGGTTTGGTGTTGCTTGTGCTGGGGCTCACTTGTGCTCAGCCCCTTTGAGCGTAATTCCTTGGGTTTAGGAGTTCTCAGTCCCTTATCCCTCTTGAACTCAATCCCTTGGCCCCTTTTGGGCTCACTCCTTGTCTTTGGGATTACTTCATAGAATCATAGAATAGTTGGGGTTGGAAAGGACTTTAAGATCATCCAGTTCCAACCCCCCTGCCATAAACATAATCCCTTGGCCCCTTCAATCTTAATCCCTTGCCTTGAGGATTACTCAATCCCTTATCCCCTTTTGAGCTCAATACCTTGGCCCCCTTTGAGCTCAGTCCTTTCCTTTGGAATTGCTTAATCCCTAGGCCCCTTCAATCTTAATCCATTGCCTTTAGGATTATGCAATCCCTTACCTCCTTTTCAGCTCAATCCCTTGGGTTGGGGATCACTATATCCCTTGGCCCCTTCAATCTCAATCTCTTGTCGCTGGGATTACTCAATCTCTTACCCCTTTTGAGCTCAATTC
>NDXB01021804.1:0-36868 GCA_002631895.1 Agapornis roseicollis | reverse complement strand
GGGCAAGAAGGGGGGGGGGTTGAGTGAGTGAACGTGCTGCCTAGCTGGGTTTAAACTACGACACCATGGCAGCTATAAAGATATAGATCCTTTCCAGAACAAGCGTTATCTCTGCCTAGTTGGGTTTGTGCTGAACACTGGTTATCCCAGTCGACTCTCCAAGTGCAAGAAGGTGCTGGACTGCTGCTATTTTCTGCTCTAAACAATGCCCAAATTCATCTTAGCACCTCACTAACCAGAAGACAAAGTGTCAAGATTTCTACCTATTCACATCTGTGCCTTTCACTCCACTGAGAGGAGCCTCCTTAGATGATATCTGTCATATCCATGTCTAGTGTCAAGTGGAGACAAGAAAGCATTTTTGGCATCTTGTCTCTTTGGACTTATCTTCACAGCAATGAAACCATCAGTGATGTGATGTTGGGAATTTTATTACATTTTGAACATCTAGCAAGCCTTTTAGTTTGGACAGAATAAAAATTTCCACAAAGATAACCACAGGACATTTAAGGGAGCTTCTTCATGTCTGTGGCTGTTACATGCATGTTCCAGAAGATCTCCAGTCCTGCCTGTGCAGCTGGGGCAGGTAGAACTTTAGAACATTAAAGAAATATTTGTAATTGAAGAAATATTCTTAACCTATGCAAATAAATACAACAAGTTCTATCTGGGAAGGCTTAACAAAATGACCATAGGATCTGAATACTAATAAAGAATGTGACATGTATCATGCTGAACATCCTTGAAATGTGGTTGGTCCTGCAGGTAAGCTGGAGTTTTTCAGACCCTATAAGAAATAGCTGGGGAGCACCTACATTTGCCAAAGATTGCTTTTATGAATCAAGAAAAATCCAAAAATTACTCTTCTTCATCCAACATACTGGTACACAGTCTTTAGGCCTAGGCACATACCCTAGGAGACGAGTCTCTACTTTTAAAATGTAAAACCTGCTCCCCCACAGTGAAAGTGGGCAGATTTTTCTTTACACAAGATTTTCTTTCACAGAGCCAGAGTCAGGCTGGACCAGGTGCAGCAGGTTTTAAAACAGGAAGGGTAAATGGGACCATGTGTCCCATTTCTAACCATTTCTAAGGGTTCAGGTCAGTGGACTGGCAGCTACATCTGTGAGGTTGTGAGGTATAAGGAGAGGTGGGAGGGAGCAAGAGGAAAGAAGCAGCGGAGGAAAATCTCAAGGAGCCATGTGTTTAGGTTAAGAGAAACAAATATGGATTTGAGGAATGTATGTCAATGAAGAGAATTCCAAACTCCCCCCACTTTGTTTTTGTTTTGTTCCCAAAATGCTGATGTCCTCTCCTGAGTTAAGATCTCTTATGTGAGGAATGCCTGGTTTTCATGACCCCAAATGCAGACATCAGATGCTGTACCCTGCAGGCAGGAAAAGAAAAACCCACTTACTCTGGTGCAACAACAACTTTTATGGAGCCACATGAGGCTGTTGAGGATTAACACAACTTCCATGTGTCTAAACCTCATTTTAGCTGGGAAACCTGCTGCTTCAGACACACAAAAAAGACATGAGCTGGACATGGAGTAAAACTTCCTAACCAGTGATTCTCAACTATGACTGCAAATTTTTCTGTTTTCTCAATATTACCCTAAATTACATACCCTAAAACAGCTGAGTGTGAAACCTGACAGCTGTAGCACAGAGCATTCTGAATAGAATCAGAGTTGGGCTGAGATTCATGCTTTCCTTGCTGCAGCCAAGGAGGTAGAATCTGTTTGCTAACACAGGTCTGGTACCCCAGAAGTGGGGAATAATGATTGCAGATTAGTAGGAAAAGAACTCTTCTGACCTCTCAGATAAATCTCTCAGGTATGATATACAACTGCATATTAAACCCCTTCACAGTAATCCGGCATAGAGATTTTCCATTATTCTGCCTAGTGATTTGTTAGACTGAGTGGAAAAGCGAGACAGCTTCAGTCCATGAGAATGAACAAAAACTATTCCCAGCTTTTTTATTCTAAGTTACAAATGAAATAACAGATGAAACAACAAAGTATATGGCTCCACTTATGATTTTAAACACTTTCAATTACTGAAATAGGGTTCTCAACAATAGCTTTCTCTCGTTCCCAGTGAAAGGGAGGCTGCACCTGGGTAATAGATAACCTGGGGGGAAGAAAAGGGAAAGAGGATGTGGACCAGCTTCATAACGTAAGCATGTGTCTGCCCAAAACACAGAGGGGAAAACACAGAGAAGCAAAGACAGCTTTTCTCTGTAGAAATAATGTAAAGGCAGCTTTCAGTAGAAATAATGAAAAGCCTGTAACGGGGCTTTTGGATTTAGAGAAGGAAATAACTGAACTCCACAGCTCAGTGTTGATGTTATTCACTTTATGTACAACTGGTGTGTTTTAATCAATAAAGTCCACTTGCACCCAATTACAACTATGAGCAATTTTGCATATACTTACATGTGCACAAGGGGACACACCCAGCACATAGAAACACAGACAAAGATATGAGCTTGAGCATTAAAGCTTTCGCAACAAAAACCAACTAACTTCAAATCCAAAAAAAATACATGGTTATAAACTGCCATTTGGTAAACCATATGGATTCAATGACAGATGGAATTTCTAACGCAGGATAATAGCTGAAACATGTGAGAAGGCCTTAAGTATGTATTGTGAACATTTGTTTGTTTGTATTAGGCTTTTTAAAAACACTTCCATGAGTTTTCTACATTGTACTTTGCAAATGAAATCATGTGGCTGGTTTTTTTATTCCCAAATGGAAAAAAAAAGTGAAAGAATTAAAAAAAAGGGGGGGGGCTTGGCACCAGAGAGGGGCCTGTGTTCTTTGGAAAGAACATGTACATCCAATTATGTACTCACGAAAAGCTGCACCTGCTACTGAAACAAAAAACAATTAATCTGTCAGTTCAAAGAAAGTACAACATTATTCTGGTGCCTGCAGTAGCCGGGAGATGAAAGTTATCAGTTCCTTCCATTAAGAAGTTTTCGAAACATTATTATTCAAGAGGTTCTCTTTGGGAATGAAGGCAAATATTTTGAGGAAGGTAGGACTTCCTTTGGCAAGATCCTTTATATATCCTGATTTTTTTTATTTCTGGTCCCATGGTAGAAAATCAGCCATCAAATACTTCAAAGATATTTTGGTCAAGGTCATGGCATAGTAAAAATAAGAAGGGGGGGAGAAGAGACAGAAAACAAGTTCCAATCCACATTTCTCTTATTACTCTTCCTTGAAATAAAGGAAAATTCACTAGCACTAGGTCTCCAGAGACCATGTTACTATGGTTACTAAAGTACAACAGTCAAGGCCTGCAGCCGTGCCTTGCTTTGAACAGATTTTCAAGTCACGCAACTTGGGTACTAAATTTCCAGGGTCATTTGGCTCACAGTTTATCTGGAACAGCTTCACTTAATAGTGGATTGCTGGGTTTTCGCATCCTATGTGGGATGGGGCCATTTTCTGGTGATCTAAGTAAGCAGCTATTTAAAAACTTGGGAAATACTTGTCCTTGTCTTATGAATATTGGGAGGAAAATGCAGACAGTTAATGTGTCTTCTGTCTTTAACTGTATTGTTTAGTGGATCAGTATTTCTTTCCACTGGTGTTTTTAGAATTCATAATTGAACTTCTCAAAAATCCCTCTGAAATCCCTGAGGTTCTCTTTATAACTGAACAAAAAGAAGAAAAAGAAACTCTTACATAAAAGACCATTCAGAAACACTGTATTTGGTGACATCAGAGTATGGCTTTTACTCAACGAGTACAGTATCTCTTAGCCCTCCGGTCTCATGCATTTCTCCAATATCTACAAAGCAACTTCAAAAGGAATATTTCTGTGAGTAAGCACTATTTCGTGCGAAGGAGGAGTGGCAGAGTTGTTTTCAGCATTCAGTTTTGATCAAAGGCTTGCATGTACTGCTTAGTTTTCAGGCAAAAGAAACAAAACAGAAGATGAATTTCCATCATTTCAGCCAGGGGAGGAAGTAAATCCTACAGGCTGAAGCCTACAGCTGTGGGTTTATATAGGAAGCCTTTCAGAGGGAACGTGCTCAATCTGATTGATTTGATTTCATAGGCAGCAGAAATGTTTCTTTTCAAACACAAAGAAATATGTACATATGATCAGGATGCCCCTTTCACTCTTCTTGTCTTCCCAATTAAAATAAAGTTCACGTTCCTGCATATCTCTTTGAGCCTGGATATCACTTCAGCTTCCTTGAAGATAGTATGGAAGCTCAGCATCTAGTACTTCGCTACCCAGAGCAGGGCCTGGCAAAGTTTTCTTTGGTCATTCACGTTGCCAGAAGAATTTGAGCCCTGGCCCTCTCATTTACTGTTGGAGGAAAGAGCTGTGCCATCTGAAAAGCACAGACGATTGTAAACCATTCAGCTGGTGAAATTTCTCATTATTGCATTTTTCAGTATCCCATCACTTCTACTGAGGAATTAGGGCAACTTTGGAGATTCTTGTTTATGTGTGTGTCTTCAGTCTAACAAGGGAGCTGCAGCACTGTGGCTCGTCAAGAGGCAGCAGACAAAACTAGCCTCCTGGAAGTCAGTTAGGAAAATGTAAGTCACTGGGCTCTGGTAATTGTGAGCTATAAACTTTCAAGAAACATAGTAGTTCCCTGGAGGGTGAGATTGTAATGTGTGCACACATGGAAATAAATTTCAAACCATGGTGATGCTGGTTTTTATATGCTTGATATGTAATAAGTATTGGATGCAACCAAGAACAACTTTTGCCTTTCAAGTTGTTTTGATTGCATGATGCAAAATTGTAAATGTGACTTTTTTTCCCTTATGCTTTCATTCTAAGCTAAGCTTTTGTAACAAAGCTTGATTAGTCTGTGTCAAGTCCTTGGGCTAGAACCTCTCTTCTTTATGATATGCATGAACCACTGGGCTTTCATAAGCCCAGCACTTCAAAACTAACCACTCTGCCCAAGATGGTACTGAGAAATGAGAGCTGAAACATCATTTGACTTTGTATGTGCAGAAAGCGGTGCAGTGGTGCACACTAGAAAGAAATACATCCCAACTGAGTCCCATTATCTCACAAGTATCAAACACTGGAAATGAGAATGCAAGACTCTATGCTTCCAGAGCAGAGCAGTGCTAATGAATAATAGCTTAAAGACAGGTTAGAGAAGATTTTGTTTCTGCAAAAGTGAATTTATGGGTGACACCAACCACTTCAGTACAAAGTCGTTGTACGGCATGTTTGCTTAGATTAAATTACTAACACCAACAACGCTTTCTATTGATGACAAGGGTTGGTGGATTTTTTATCTTGTCTAATTGTAAAAAAGCCATGATCCTTTTCTTCGCATTACCAATTAGGATTTCATATGGGAATTGAGTATATGAATAATACTTGAGATTAATGGACATTATACAAGTTCTGGAGACTATTTATAGTAATCTAAAGAGAATAATTTTATAATCATTAATTCTAAATTGTAAAGAAAAAGCATATTTTATTTATTAATACACAGATATATGTATCATGATTGCTGGATATGCTACTAGGTACTTGGATGAGTAACATGCATTTTACTTTAGCAATTACCATTAAATACTAACATATGAGATAATCTCTCATATCTTTTCCTTTTGTCTCCTCAGTTAATCATGATCTTGAATTTAAAATTGTGCTTTACCAGTAATGGACCCCTCCTGTCAATGCTCTTTCACAAATACTATGCCCTGGACTGCACTTGGAAATAGAAACAATCTTTATATTGATTTATGCAGTTTCTCATTTCACTTCCCCAAAAGCAGATGTTGTATTCACAGATGGAAGCAACACTAGGGCAGTATCATATCTTCAGTGCAAGTTCAGCCCTTTCTTCTTTCTGAGCTCTGCAGCTGCTCTGAGCTTGTCAGTGTTTTCTTCAACAATTTCAGTACAGAAAATAGAAGCCTGATTAATTTCATTTGAGAAGACTCAAAATGAAGCATTAATTGCTCGCTACTCTGCACTTACAATAACAAATTTAGTTAGGTGGACTTTGCAGTAACAAATGTACTAAGATTACCCTTTATCTTCCACAGAAACAACTCACTGAGGAGTCTCAAATAATATTTATCCAACATGTGGGATAATTAGACATATGTAAGTACCAAATGTCTGGATTTTTTTTTAGTGTTATTTACATGTAAGTGCATCAAGTCCTAAAGAGAAGAAGCCATCATAATATTCCATCCACAGCTGACTTTTATTTGTAACTTTCAAACTGCTAATGAGGTGAATGGCAGACATCCCTTTCTGTAAGGAATCAAAACCTAAAAGACACAATATTGCAGCCTATGTACTGTAAGCAGATTGTGATGTCCTAATTTCAGAACACTATTTTTCTGTGTGTTTAGCACTATATATCACTTTTTCTAACACAGAACTATTTCAGGGGTGGGGAGAAGAGTAAAACAATCTGTATTTCATATTCTGCTCAATAATACGTGCTGAACCAGCTTTTTTAAACAGCATTTAAGGTCAGTGTTGTTTTTAGGCACTGTGGCATTCCTGAATTAACTCTGGAAACTGTCTTACTGTGCATGTTACCATCTTATGCATGTTTTATATCCTGCATAAAACACACCCTGTCCCACACTGGCAGCAAGGGTGAATTCTGCTTCTAATGTTACATTGACCCAGAGAGGCAAGCAATACTTTCTTTAAGCTAGATATCAAGTGGATGACAGTGAATCAATTGTCTAGAAACAGGTAAGAATGGAAAGTTAAGAGACAACTCATCTAAGTAGCAGAAACAACTGTAAATCTTAAATTGAGTTATAAACCAGATTAAGCCTCCCCCAAGGGTTCCCCTTCGGTAAGCCCCTACTTCAGTCTGAGTGTACATTTCTCTTTTTTTTGCTAAAAGAAGCCCGGTCGCAGTCACTAGAGAATTCTGCGGGCATTGCAGTGCTTGCGGGAGGCAGGAAAGGTCTAGAACACATTGGGGAAAACGCCTGCTATTGGCCACCACCAGCTTTTGCAGCTAGGAATTCCTGGAAGAACTGCAATTACAATGGGATATAAAAACCATCTCATTTCTCTTTTTTTCTACTCATAAAATGTCAGGGACAGTTAAAATCAGAATGATGGTGATTTCTCTTGAAGTTCTTGGAACAGGAACAGAACTATTTTAAGGGTGCCTATCTGTCCTCATGTCTCCAAATCGATACTATATCTGTGTTAATAGGAAACAGTGCATTTAATGGCCAGCATAATGTTTTTTAATAGCAGTTTTCTTTTCAGTTCAAACCCACGAAATAGCATATTTAAGTTTTATTAACTGGGGTAGGCAAAAAATAAAATGGAGATGTACTCAGTATTTCTCACCACATTTGTGTGTTATTCTTTTGAAACCTTCATTACCACAAAACATAATCACTGCAAATTTGTGAAATGTCTGAAGACAACACATGGTCTTCCCTGGACCTGCTTTCTAGCTCATCACTTCACCTTACTGAGAAGCTCCTTAGCTTTTCTGAGTTGAGGACGAGGAATATACTGGAAGCAAGTGTCAGCTCTAAGTACAGATTGAGCTACTAATTATTAATTACATTTCAAAGAGCTGAAGACCAGTTAAGCAACGTAAGATTGCAATGATCTACACAGGCATTATTTAAAGTGTATTTTTGTTTCATTATTTTTTCTCTTTTACAATATATGTCTTGGCTGTCTTCAAAAACAGGACACTTCCTCAAAAGCAAATGCTCCTGCAGAAATCTGTATGGAAGGAACAGTGTGTTATGATTGCCTTCATTAGTTGAATGCACGAGCTCCAATTCTAGCAGGAGACTAAATCCTGGTGCATCTATACGACACAGTGCTTACATACAGATATTGAACCTATTGATCTGTGAGAATGGTTGCCAAGGATTAGCTCTGAAGTCTGTGAGAGGAAAAAAACCCTAATCAAGCTGAAATGGGAGAATATGTTTTGTTGGGGAGGAAGTCATGTGGCCGCTGGACTGTCTCCAGAGGCACCGAAATAGCCTCAGCAGAAACAGAGGAAGTGGCTGTGAAAAGTGAGCTCGGGTGGAGTTGGCTGTGATAAACAGTCTGGAGACAGCAACAGTGGCCTGAAATTCAGATCCACATCTGGTCTGTGCCCAAAGCTTATTGATTCTTTACATTAATGTTGCCGATAGACAGCTTACCCATTCACCGGTACACCTAAAATTCTCAGCTAGGCCTCCTTATATGACAGCAGGTTTGCCTCTACCCTGACAAATGTTCTGATGCCAGGTTTGCCAGTGCAAACCAGAGAGGATGCTGCCTTTATTCTCTGCACACCTGTGCTGGCTGCCTGCTCCCCCTGCTCTATCACATTAAACATAAGCTGCTTGCCCTGATTTTCCAACCTGCTCACAGCTTGCTCCCCCCTCAATTATAATCTGCCATTTCATGTTAGAGAAGCCAAGTGCTAACTCTAATCAGTCCAACGTGTTACCCTTACCAATAGGCGAGCTTTGGAAACAAGCACTTTATGGTGTTTCCCATTTTGCTAAAAGGTTCCGCACAAGCCTCTGCAGAGGTACCTGATTTTTCTCCTTCAAACTCATCCTTAAAACTCTTGCAAAAGTCCTGGCAAAGGTCAAGCTGCTTCTACACTGTGAATGCTGGCAACTGTGGTTACCATTTTGGTCATTGTTCAGCAACTGTATGCTGAGCTGCATCAAAAGGAACGTGTCCAGCAGGTCAAGGGCGGGGATTCTCTCCCTCTAATCCACTCTCATGAGGCCCAGACTGCATGCAGCTCTGGGGCCCCCAAGATAAGAAGGCCATGGACCTGCTGGAGCAACTCTGGAGGAGACCACAAAAATGATTAGAAGACTGGAGCACCTCTCCTATGGAGACAGGCTGAAAGAGCTGGGCTTGTTCAGACTGGAGAAAAGAAGGCTTCAGGAAGACTTCAGAGCAGCCTTCCAGTGCCTAAAGGGGGCCTACAAGAAATCTGGAGAGGGGCTTTTTACAAGGGCAGGTAGTGACAGGACAAGAGCTTTAAGCTGACAGAGTGTAGATTTAGATTAAACATTAGGGAAAACAATCTTCCATGTGCGGGTGCTGAGGCACTGGCACAGGTTGCCCAGAGAAGCTGTGGCTGCCCCATTCCTGGCAGTGTTCAAGGCCAGGCTGGATAGGGCTGGGAGCAACCTGGTCTAGTAGAAGGTGTCCCTGGCCATGGCAGGGGGGTTGGAACTGGATGATCTTTAGGTCCCTTCCAACCTGAACCATTCTATGATTCTATGTTTATTTTGACACACTGTGTTGCCCATCCAAATGCTCTTTCATCACTTGCCTCATATTTAGGCTGCGAATCTGAAAGGAGGGGATCACATCTTTTTTTTTTTGCTCTGCCCCACTGTTACGTGCCACCTGTATTTCAAAAACCTCAGATCTATGGCATCATCATGATCATTACAGTCATAACAGTAGCACTAAGGACTGGAGGGGAGAGTAGATGGTGTTTAGAAGTCACAGGCTTTTTTGTCCAGATTTGTTTGAGAAGAAAAAAAAATAAGAAGAAAAGGAAAAGCGAGAACATTAGTTATTTGTTTAAAGGGTAACACAAAGGATGTTTTTTGCATGAAGTTGTGGCCATGCCAAATTTCAAGTCTGGATTTTAGAAATATGCCTATTTTGCAAAATGAAAAAGAGGGACCAGGGCCTCTGAAATGTTCCTTTGTGTTTTGCTTGTGCCTAGCAAGAAGAAAATGAATGTACACATGTGAAAAAACAACAAAGTACCCCTGACCCCATTTATGGCGCTTTTTTTTTCATGGATAAATTCTCTGTAAGGCATCCCAAGTGACTAATGTCAGCTTAAATCATGTCATCTGAATTCCTGGGAGAAGGTTCATGTTTAAAAACAAAGCAAAGCAAAAGGGTTATTTGGGTAACTTTTAAAAGTTGTAGTAACTGGAAAAGAGACTACGAGCTTTTTATGCGAACTTCGCATTTTGATGGCACCATTTTAAACCAACAGTTTAAAAGGTGACCATGAGCTAACATGATTTACTTTTGAAGGACTGTGCTAAGAAAGGCATCACTGTTGGAAGCTGAAAAGGAATTCAAGCCCAGATAAATCAAAAAGTGTCTCTCTACAGTTTTGATTTCTGAAATCCACGTCTTGGTCATAGCTCTGCTTAACAACCATGCACTTCTGTCTGACTCCCAGTTTTCCTTTTCAAGTTTGAACTAAAAAATAACAGGAAGAGTAAGGTCTCTTGCTCTCACACTGAAGTCCAAACTGAAGTACCTTTTTCAAGAGCACAGCTTTATCAAGCACTGATTACATAAATCAGTTTGGAAGGAGGAAGTGGAATTACACCAACAAGTTCAAAAAAATTACAGGAAACCAAGTGGGAAAAGGGTTTCCTATGTTATTTCCTTATGCAGAGTAAAGAACAGCACCAATAGGATGTTTTCTAATGTATCATTTTCCAACTCCTTTGGAATGAAACTTGAACTGTAGTTCAGGCCACTGGGAAACACCTTTTGGTGCCAAAATAGGCACATATATCTCTCTGTTCAAAGTAACTCCCAGAAAGCTTATTATATGCAGCCACTTTTAAGGTAACGACGTAATGTTAAATAATGTGCTCCAGGTTTGCATTGTATCATATCCTGTATCCTTTGCCTAGATAAAAAGACTGACTTTCTTTGCTTTTGATTAAGAAGACTTGGGCTCTATTTGGTATCTAAATTCATGAAAAAAGCCTCAGTGACTTCAGCATGAACTACCAAGCAATAACTAAAATTTCCTATTCACAATAGTTCCCAAACCTGTCATATGGAATTAAGAAATAATATGTAAAGCATATTGTTATGTAAAGAAATAATATGTAAAGCATGAGTGATAATGTGCTTGTTCTGTGAGGCAAAGCGTCTATACCTTACTATGCTATTGCTTTGCACCAGCAGTCAATTCAAAGCACAAATACTGCTGGATCAGAAGCTAGATACCTGAATTACCTCACTACTTAAAACTCAACTGGCAAAATTCATCTGCTAAGTGGTAGAACAAAAACATACCTACAAAACATGGAAGCTCAGTTTGGAAAATAACACTTCAGATGATTAAGTAGTTTATGGAATAAAACTAAGATTATTCATACAAGTGGAGAATTATAAGGGCCGCACCACCAAAACTAGCATTCTGAAGGCAGACATGATTTTGAAGAAGGTTTTGGGTTTGTTTTTGGGGTTTTTTTGTTTAGCTTTTTTGGTTTTGGTTGGGGTTTTGTTGGTTTGTGGCTTGTTGGGGATTTTTTAATAAAGAACCATATGTGTCTGATTTTAGGATTTTTTTAGGATGCCAGGCATCTGACAGTCTTTGTCTAAAAGTTTAAATAAGCAAGTTGTAAGCCTGTCCAGATGCCTCTGTGCAGCCTTCCTACCCTCAAGAGACTTCTGCCCAATTTGCTGTCATCTGCAAACTTACTGAGGGTGCACTCAATGTCCTTGTCCAGATCACAGATAAAGATAGTAAACAGAATGTACAGTGTTACTGAATAAGAAACATCAGGACAGTATGATGACTGGCATCATCATTGCAGCCCATAAAGAAAAGCATGAGACAAAACCACAGAAATGTGATTCTTGTGCCCCAAAGCCTTATGAGTAGAGGATGCATGTGGAAATCTGTCTGTGAACTGGGCAAAAGAGTGCCTTGGAACATCCTGAAGACAACATGGACGTTTCCTGAAAGAGTGTAAGCTGCTGGTAAGCACAAAAATGATAAATTGGGCCAGGTCTGGCCTTTATCAGTATTCATCAGTGAGATGGGGCATGAGAGAACCAGGCAGTCTCACTCCATTAGCATCTGTTTGGAAGCTGCACGGACCATCCAGCTTTCTTTTAAATATTGTGACATTTTGGATTTAAAGCACTATTTTCACACCTGAAAAGAATTATGTCCAGTACATCTGGAGACAGAGATACCATAAATCTTCTGCTGCAACCTACAAGGGTGGAACAGAAGACCAGCAGACATGGTCTGAAGGAGGAAAAGGAAAGGAAGGAGGAAGAAGGAAAGGAAGCCCATCAAGACATCTCCTTAGCAGCAAGGGTTGAGACAGAAATTTGAGTGTCCTCCATAAGGAGCAAAAATACCTGCAGGAGCAACTGTGAGGTGGTCAATAAAGTCCAAGAGACAATTTTGGCAGGGTGCCACTTAGCATATGGGTGATGACTACACAAGAAGTGGTCAATGGTGATGATGGGACCACTGCCTGACTGCGTGTCATTGAAAAAACAAGTTCAGATAGGGCCTTCCTCTCAAAAACAGGCATTTAATTCTTCCAATAGGATAGTATAACACATGAAAATTACACATGCATTTGGGATGAGGAATTACCTGTGCAGCACTGTAGACTCTGAGTCTGGACTTGAGACTATGAGTACAGCATAGCTGGGGGGAAGAGTAGGAGGTGGCTAACAGCCATGAGATAATTATTGCAATTGAGGCTATTGCCTAGATACCCACCAGTGATTCATTCCTATTTTTCCAAGACACTGTTTTATTGTGTTTCTCCACCCCATCACCCTGTAAATTCTCTCTGGATTTATTGACTGCCAATACAATTTATTTTCCCAGTTTTCTGGACATGGGTTTGGCCCAGTGTTCCTTAAGTATTTAGTAACAAGCTTCAGAAACTGAATGTGGCCCTTTTCTGCCAGAAGGCATGTGGCGCAAGGGTTGCAATGCCACCTGTCTTGGAAAATACTTTAAAGCATAAAGTTAAAAGTCATTTACTGCAGTCAGAGTCTGAAGTCTCCAAGGAGAACAAAAACTGCAAGAATGGGGTATACTCAGAAAGACCATTAATAAAATCAAACTGTCTTCCCTCCAAGGGGGAACAGGAACAAAGATGGCAGGGAAAGAGCCTCTTATCCAGAAGAAGTGATCTTAGAAAACTGAAAGAAATTATTTGTTTAGGTACCTGCTGTGTTCCACTGATAAGTCTTTGATAAACTGTTATCATTGTTTATTCTGTTAATGCTGATGAAAGATATTTGATTATAGCTGTAAAAAACCTCTATAAAATCTTCAACAAAAAACACATGTTGTGGCAGAGGCCTTTAGAAATAAAAGACATTTTAAACATACTTTGAAGACAGCCTAATGCCATTGTTTTCTTTCAAGCTGAAAGGGGAAGTACTGCATTGTTCCAAGACTCAAGAATCACAGATACGTTATTTACCAGTAATTAGGGTTCTTGTTGTACAGTATTTCTACCTATACGTAGAGCAGAGTGATCATACTCACTAGGAAAAAAAAAAGAAGCAAAAGGCAAAAGTGATTATGCCTGGTTTTCCATTAACATTGTATTCAAGGACAGTATTATTCATACATATTTTGGTGATTCAGATTATTCTGGTTTGTATTATGTAAAGCATCTAGGAGAGGTTGCACAGTGCGAGGTAATGTCACAAGAAGGAAAGTGCCTTTTGACAGCAGAAAAATGTCTTTTGAGAGCCAGGAAAGTGGCCACATTTACAAGTCAGTATGTAAAGCACAGCAACCGCCAGCAACACTGTTTGCTTCTCTTTGAAGGGAATCACAGATGCGACTGCTTAGTTAAACCCCACAGTCCCTGATAACCAGCATGGTGAATTTGGTGGAACAACAGAAAAAAAGGACTTTTCTTCACATGCCTTAGCCCCTGAATGAGCATATGAGCCAAATTCAGGCCCCAGGGAATGTTCCCAGCAAGCCCTAAGGAAAACTCACTCTCTTATTCTAGGTCAGACATGCCCACAAATGAAGCCTGGTGAATATATTTTTATTAACATGCTCTTAATCATCGCGTTAATGACCCACATTAAGTATAATCCAGCATAAAATATCTCCCATATATTCAAAGGGAATGTGACTCCTATGTACGCTGTAGTAAGCAGACCATTACCATATTCAGTAATATTAGTCTCTTGAAATCTACCTGAAATTATGTATCAGTGTTCTCTCCATGTGCCATTAGCATCTGGCTATTGTTTGAAGATCCTTAATGATTATGGCTTATGCATATAGACACCAAAAAAAACATAGACAAAGATAGGAGACCCTCATGAAAAATTATATACTCAACATGTACATCCTTTATAATATATCCTGTACTCCTTAATCACTGAGAATGGAAATGATTGTGAGGGTGCTGAGACACTGGCACAGGTTGCCCAGAGAAGCTGTGGCTGCCCCATCCCTGGCAGTGTTCAAGGCCAGGTTGGATTGGGCTTTGAGCGACCTGGTCTAGCAGAAGGTGTCCCTGCTTGTGGCAGGGGGGTTGGAATGAGATGATCTTTAAGGTCTCTTCCAGTCCAAACCATTCTATGGTTCTATAATTGCAAACGATATCTGTCAGCCAAACATATCATTTTGGTACTAGCACTGACTGTTACTTGCTTTGAAATACTAAATTAAAATCCTCTAAAGTAATATGAGGGAGGAAAGCAGGGTGCCAGTTTCCATTCCGTACAACTTATGAACAACTTGTGATACTGGATCCCACGATGAATTGCCTTTTTTCTTTAATAGTATACAGCATTTATTTGCTAAAGGCTACTATTTCATTTACATTTGTACGTATCTCAGAGCTGCTATTACAATATAATTTTTATACCACTAATATTATCCTATCCAAAACAACTATACATATGTAGTCTTAATCACAAAGCAATTTCCAAGGACCTTAGTGTATAAAAGGCATTATTACATCATGTGTTTGAAATGCAGATGTATCTGGGGTAGACTGCTGTGATCTATCTGGTTCAGTAGTTCACAGCAGTATTTATTATTCCTCCAGATTAATGGATCCAATTCTCAGTAAAAATATGGCCCCTTTATCGTGCTCTGCCAATAGAAAGTCCCTAAGAAAAATGTTAATAGAAAACCAGGGGTAAAAACGCATAGAAGGAATATGTTTTTCACACACAGCTTCCCTCAGCACAGAGGGTTGAGCAAGTAGGATTAATTAAACTGTCCCAGAATAATCTCAACTCAGATCAGAAACAAGGAAAGCTCCTGTTAGCACCCTCAAATGCTGTCAAGTAAAATAAACCTCTGCTATCACCCCAAGTGAAAAAGAACTGTAAACTGACCTTCTGGAGCTCAGGAGTAATTTCAATGGTGTAAGGGTGGAAGGTACAACTGCCAAATGGAGGCTGACCAGGACTACCACAACTGCCAGAGAGCACTCGTGTGACTCTTGAATGACCCACACCCAGGCTGACTATTTGTTCAAAGTTGCCACAAAGCATTAAACTGAATATGTCATCAAACTGAATAAACTAGATCCACAAAAGACAGCGCTTTTCCACTCACTTCTAGTAGAAGTCCACCTTCTTGTACAGCAGTCTTGTTAGATATATTGTCTTCTTTTATCGTTTGGCCAACTTGCTTCTTAAAGTGCTTTTCTTGAATGGCTGTTGAAAAGAGTTATTATCAATTTAGAAATCATAATGATTAGGGCTGCTAGACTAAAATTCTTATTTAGGCACTTAAGATGCATTGATTTAATTGTGAGTTACTGCCCTTGTGGTCTGGATTTCAGTTACTAACAACTTTCTTTTGCTGTGAGGGAGATAGATACATATTTGGCAGTCCAGATGTTTTTTATATGAAATATCTATCACATTTTTTATTGAACATATTTTTTCCATTAGTCTACTCTACATAAAGCAACAAGCAAAACCCACAGGAAAGAAACAAAAGAAAGTTAGCAAGTTGTTTTGTTTATAAGAATATGTATTATGACAATATAAAGAAACATCTATATAGCTCAGAAGACAAGGCACTGAAATGAGTTCCTTATTTTCAGTGCTGACCTTCTTGGCATCAGATTCTTTTCAGTCTCACTTTACCCTCTTCACTTCTACGAGTCTGAGCATGAACGTAAGATTCAAGGGAAGGTTCTTAAACTGTTTCATTTTTAAACAGAGGTTTAAGGTTTGTTTTTTAGCAGGTCACTTACTAAAATCTCTCAGTATAGATTAAAATTGCATGTGGTTTTCCTCACAATAGTGAAAGCCTTCATGGAAGTCAAAACTGGTGAGTGCTTCCTGCACGTGAGTTATCATTGCTTGATCTGAAACGTCTTTTAATACTCCATATTGATATATAACACACACACACAAAAAATCCCTGAAATATAATGCCGTTTCTGGGGATAATGAAAGAAGCTGAGAAGGCTGACATGACTTGGTACACTGGGCTCCTGCATCATCTAGGGAGTATGACATGAACCTGTTGTTACCATTTGCTCAGTAAAAGTTGAGTCAGCTTCACTCCTGCTGCCCCATCCCAGAGATGGTCATACAGTTATACAGGTAGAAAACAGAGATATTCTGTTTGTTCTCCTTTCAATGGAGAGAATGAGAGAAGAGAGAATACCAATGACATTAGCTGGTACATTTGATACATATTGTCCCTTCCAGCTAAAGGAGAGCTGGAGCAGCCAGAGCCTGAGATGGTTAATCTCAGGTTAATCCAAAACCAAAAAAAAAAAGGGTTGGCACAAAAGGGAATAGTTTGCACCAAGTCAGAATATGAAGAGGAGACAGCCAGCGAGCCTTTAATGCTCCTGAGCTTGCAGCTAAAATTCATGACATTTAATGGGATTTAAATTTTTAGTAAGATACCAAATTAAGAGAAAGGTATATATCCTTAGGTAGTTTGAACGATATTGATCTAAACAGAGTCACAAAGGACCGTGACTCAGTTTAACAGCCTAGTGAGGGACTGTTGCAAGATCCATCAGCATTTTACAATAGACCATAGCAATGCAGAACCACTCTGACTGAATATTCGTGCTGGTTTTCAGCTTACGTTGTAAATATTTGCCACCAGTGATAATGTGGGTCATCTCAAATATATAATTAGATGTCATAATCCCTCCCCTGGTCATGGGAAAACACATTAGGAAAATCCTAAGCTGCCTAAACCAGACCCCTACCCATGTTTTCCAGCCAAAACAACAGTGTGATTTCAGACGTTTAAGCGAGGCTGCTATGAACAAGACACACAGATTCTTCAATCTTCATTTCCACTTTTGTATACCTTTTGGACTAACTGGAAACAGTTGTGCTTTTTCCCCCCGTATCAGCCAAGCCTTCTGCTACGCCTGTCCATAAGAACAGATATGTGGACAATCACAAAAATCATTTTTAAAAGCCCAGCCTCCTATTCCAGTGGCATCTCCCAGCGTTTTCCCTCTCCGAGGGGATGGTTTTGTGATTACTGCCATGGCGGTTTGCAGTCTTTGTGCAGGTTAAAGGACAGACAGGGAGGGGTGCGAGGAAAAGAAGGTTTATTTTTGTGATGCGCTTCTCTGGCTTTGTGAAAATTCCACCAGTTTAAACTTCATCATTAGTGGAAACTATTATTCTACCCGACTGAGAGGGCCAGAGCTCCCTGCCTGTTTGTTAGCCTTCAGGCTCACACAAACACAGCAGCAGAAGCACAAGAGATGTTTGTTCCACAGCTTGTCTGGCTACTATAAATTCCATCTCCAAATGGAAAGTATTTTAATGCTATTTTGCTAGCTAGAGTTACCCATATGTTAGGCCACACACATCCGTTTCATAACATACCCTACTCATTGGCCTGGACTGCAAGGAGACCCATTGCACCATCAAAGACAAATGACACCCATCATGCCAGGCATCAAGAGCTCCTCGGAGACAGGGACGTTTGTTCCTTGCACCTGAGGCAGCAAGCCGTGGCTCCCTGTTCATTCTTGTTCTGCCTCCCTGCACTGGAAACACACATTAACCCACCCAGGGCTGGCTGATACTTCAGGAACAGCTCGGGAGAGATACAACTGCTGGTGATAGCCTGTTACAAAGAGAAAGGGGAGTAAGGCAGAAAGCCACACAGATCCCCCAAATGAATGAGGAGGAGGAAACTCACAACGTGACAGGGTGAGGAGGGAAAACTGCAAGATGGTACCTGACTAGGCAGAAAAATAGGGGAAAAAAAAAAGAGCTGCCTAGCTATACCCCTGTCACCACTAAGAACCTAGAGGGAGAACTGAAGGCAAGTATTGGTTATGAGAGGTGGCTTGATATCAAAGGCCAATAGAGCTGTGGTCAAACTTAGACATCACATAAAATGGTGGCCCTCTGGAGCAATGGTAAAACCTACGATGCCAAAGACAAATGAAAGACTGGAGAATGCAGGGGGGCTGTCTCTAGTAGGCATCGAGGAGCAAACTGTGGAGAGCTAAAGAACAACAAACAGCAAAGGATGACTCGGTGACCTGAGGGAAAACTGGGTGCTGGCATTGCTATATATCAAGTATGGGGCAAGGAAGAAACTGATATTAGAGGCAGTCTGATGAATGCTTCTGGCTGTAAATAAATAAATCATTCGGAAAGTTTTACCTTTATGGAGCCAGAGACTGCTTTTGATGGGAGAGGCAAGCCTTGAGACTGTATTACCAGCAATCCAGCATAGAGTGCTCACCTACCAGGTTCCAAACTGGCAGATGGAAGAGATGTGAAGCTGGGACAGCACGGACCTGTTTCTGAACAATTCTCTAGCCTGCGCTTCCAGAGCACAAAATAAAACAGAAGATGGAGCTGTTCTGCCAAAGAAGATGAATGAGGGAATTGATACCATAGGGTAATAAACACAAGGTATACGTGTACCAGGGCTGAAAGTTCTGCAAGTTCATGCGATCTAGTGAGCATGGTGCAATCACAGCCAACATTGAGAGCCCACAAGTTTGGAAACACTGGGTCCTACAGAAGGACAACACTGTGGAAATGTATGGGGGGGGGTAAGGGGGGGGGGAGAAGGCAAGGAGGAAGAAAAGGGTGAAAAAAGTAAAGGAAAATGGCCAGTGCAACTTCCTGGAGGAAAGGTACCAGATCCAAGGACATTGGTCCAAGTTCTGAGCTGAAAGAGATGAAAAGAGTGGAAATGGAAAAATAATGTAGAGTTAGAACTGACAGTTAATTAACAGGGGAAAACAGTCCACAAAAGGGATGGTAAGTTTGGCTGACAGAGTATGGGACTATCGCAGGCAGTGCTGCTGAGCTTGTCTCAGCTGCACTGTCTCTCCCTGGAGCACTGAGATCTCTTTTGAGCCTCCAGTTCTGATGTGAGCATCGCTATCTGCATTTGCAAACCCCTTGGCTTGAAAACCAAATCTGGAATATTGTAAAGAAGAGAAAAGCTGCCTGACACTTTAAAGTCTATAGGAGCATTATAAAACCAGCCACTCCCTTTCCCCCAGAAATAACAGAACATTTACTTGTTGCAGAACACTGTATTCTTTCAGAGGAATGGAAATTTCAGGGCTCTTAAAACTGCACTTTTCAAGCCCACGGGATTACATTCTCCAGAGTGTTTCTATACCTCTTCCTATGCAAGCACAATCTTCTTTCTTCAGAAAATAATTGGTGAATTTACCTGCCGTGCTAAGCTCTGTAACCAACTGATGTGTGGTCAAACCATAACCCAGCCAACCCAGGAGCCTTGCACTGCTCAGGCTACCTGCATCAAGCAACAGCACACACAAGAATGAGCAGTGAAACGGTGCTGTTTCTTATCTGAGCACCTTGCCTAGGTTCGTCTGAGGTGTAAGAAGGGGACACCACTGCCTTCTTCAGACTCAGTATGATGTAGGCATATCAGTTTCAAGCCCTTCTATGAGGAGTACCTGTGAGACCATTTTTCTCCAGTGATGGCAAAGGGATACAATTTTTGGCTGTTTTATTTAAATGGACAGATGAATATACCTGAATGAAGCTTGCAGCTTGCATGTTCAGAGATACTGCTTTATGCATACAAGTCTTACTTTTAGTAACTATTATTTGAAAGGAAGTGAAAACAGGGTCTTTCTTCCTGGATCTTTTAGCTGCAGGAAGAATCAGATATGTGTTACCCTGAACGTTAAGAAAACAGAACAAAACAACTAGGAAACACTTGGTGTGAGCAATTCTGATTAACAAACCACAGCCATGAACTGAAATGGTCTGTTTCCTCTTGCTCCGTTACAGAGAACACTGAGTGACAAGAAGGACAGATGCATGCTGAAATTAAACAATATACAACATAAAGAATGGCTATTATACATTGCCAAACAATACGAAAGGGATGTTTGCACTCTGGAATGCAACAACATATAGGTTGCATGAACATTCTGGGAAAGAAATCCGCGCTAACATGCACCCTCTGAATAAAAGATGCATGGTGCTCAGTCCTGTTGCGGAGGCTACCAGAGGGCCAGATGAAATTATGCTAGCAATAATGCGAAGTTTTCCTTCCCAACTTAGCGGTTTTCTCAGTCTGCTTCTTCTTAAGAGATGCTTTGAAATCTGACTGCCCTTTGAAGTTTCCTGAGTACAGCATGACATTTATTTAAGGTACAAACTGAGCTGTTTGTTTTCCAGATCCTGTCCCCTCTTTCAGAACCACTTTACCCCTTTCCCTCATCCATTTTTCCCTGCACAAGAAGGGCATCAAAGAGATGCCCCTGCCTGGCAACTCTCTTCTCCCTGCAGCCATTGTGCGGACCTAGTGGGGCCACGTCACCCCCTTTAGACTCCAGCCTGTGTCCCAGCCCCATCCAGAGGAGTCCTTTTGAAGGGGAGGCGAAGGGGAGGAGAAGTCCCTGCTGCGGAGGAGGCAGACTGCTGACTAACCTCAGCCCCGCTGTCACGCAAGCCCCGCTGCCTGTCAATTTCCCTGCGGCTCTGACAGGGGCCTGGCGCCCGTTCAAACCCTTGCGTGCGAGCAGACGAGCCGCATTACCCTATGAAGTATTTCATAATAACAACAGCTGTTAAATATTGATGACTCCTGGCAAGCGCTGAATGCTTTTCGAGAAGGTTAAGCCTTCGTGGAATGGAACCTAATTCATATATACTGGATCAGATAGCTGGAAGTTGCCTAAAAAAAGGAAGGGGGCTTAAAGGAGAGGATCAGAAAAATAGCTCTCGTGCAACAGGGAGAGGGGAGAAAACCCACAGTGTGAAAGGAGAGGAGTGTTCCCTCGGAGTCAAATCCTTTTGCAATGAGAAATAACGCTGCTGGAGCGATCATCAGAATGGCTGGTTTCACTATGTTCCACTGGACAGTTTTGTTTCTTTAGGAATTATTGCGGAGGAGATAAACTTTGTGAAACAGCGACCCAGCTGCCACTGCTGTCTGTGTATGTAAAAGTACACATGGAAATTATTTCTATGGAAAAAAACATAGAAAAGAGGGGGAAAGCTTGCATTCCTGAAGTTTTTCTGCAAACATCAGCCCTGAGAGATCTGGCTTGTTCAAAGATTTAGTAGTGATCAGACAAGATATTAAGGGTGAGATCTGAGAGGGTTTCCAGCAGGCAAAAAAGGGGGAAGGGTGAGCCCATTGCCTTGGGCAAGTTCTGATGTGCTCTCCCCCAGTTCCCAGAAGAAACCCCTCTCTTCCCCACTCTGCCCTCTAAAACCCATCAGTCCAATCTTTTCCATCTTGACTTAACTGTTGAGAAAGGTTGTGTCAGGAAGGGAATCAGTTTGGGGTAGGAGTTCATGTTATGCAGACTGAGTCTTTGGGACAGAGCGGATGTGGTTCCAGGGATGTGGACTGGGCAGTCCAGCAAAAAGACAGCGTCAGAGTCAGGATGTGGGTGAAAGAGAAGAAACATAAACTGAGCTCTTCCTGAGGAGGTGATCAAGTAGGGGTATTTCTTTCTTGAACGTGAAAAAGAGGTCTGTGTGCCTTTGCGGAGCACAATTCAGGTGAGGCAAGCTGAGAAGCTGAAAACAACTACCTGCTTATCTCCAGTTGTGCTGTGGTGCAAAGAGATCTGCAAAGCTTTAGGAAAGTATTTTACCTGTGGGGAACCCAGGCCTATCTATTGAGTCAAGATAGGGAATCATGGAAACTTAGGAAGTTGTAGGTTGGAAGGGACCTTTGAGGGTCATCTGGTCTACCCCACCCTCATCAAAATAGAGCTAACTTCAGTTAGGCAGGTTGCTGAGGTTTTTTGTGGAGTGTCCGCAGTGATGGATGTTTCACATTCACTCCAGGAAAAATTTCATTATTTAATTACAAACATGATTAATTTTGCAAGATAGGAGCTGCTTGTGGGTTTAGGTGAATGAGCATTAGGGTAAGTTCTGGGTGGACACTCCCTGCTTCCAGAATTCTTGGTCTGTAAAATGTGTAGAGTAACTTAAGAAATGTTGAAAGTGGTTAAGTGGTTGTCATAAAAAGTGTGGTACATGGAGAACACGTGAATTAAGTTTTTGTTATTAGCTATACTTATAATGGGTTTTGATGGTTTATTCTGTATCTTCACAACTGGCTCACAAGAAACCACACCGGTATGTCATACTTTTCTGTAGTCTGGGATGGTAATATCTCACTTATTCTATAATTTCTGAGGGATCACAGACCCAAAGAAAAGCTGTGCCTCCACAAGAAACCAAATTGTGTGCTAACTACACAAGCAGCAGACTTAAAAGAACTTATCTAGAAAGCACATTTCCTCTCTACAGCTTACTGTTGCAACCTTTCTCTTTTCATATGGTCTTCCCAACAGACAACCCCACGTTGTGCATTGGTAAAGAAGATATATGAGAGGTCTGTTTGCATCACTGTGAGTAAACATTTGAGTTATCAGTTTGTCTGATAAACTGTATTGGCTATAAGTCTGACAAAGACATGCAGTCCTCTTAAATTATCCAAAGATATAAAACTTATTCCAAGTAATTGTCCTCAGTTTCATCTTCATCATTTAATTTGATTACCTGCTAATTTAAATATAATTATTTGATTATGTGGACTTATTTATTTATAGCTTCAGTCCTGGGGCCTTAGTTTTATCCCTGTATTATTCCATTCTTAGTGTAATTAAGCTGTAATACGCTAGCTTGTCTGAGTGTGGATTTGCTTGCGCACCCTTTTGAATAAACCCATAAAAGGTAAAAACAAATGGGTTATTCTGTCAAACTACAAAATGGATCACAAGCCTGAATTATCAGCAACTCCGAGTAAGAAGCCTGCAAACCACTTAGTCCACTTTCAAATCAATCCCCACATCCCTCATCAAAATTACAATGATTCCAACAAATTCCTTGTCCCTTAAGTCGTGAGTTTGTAATTTACATGTTCATTATTAGGGATCGAAATATGCAGCAAGTTTAGTGTAGAAAAAAATCAATTTAAGAGAACTATACTGTATTTAGAAAGCTTGCTCAACATTGGTTAGTTTAAGAGTTAAGGACCTCATAATATACAGTCAATGTAGATTTATGTTTGGTTTACCCTAAATTCCATTTTCCTTTGTACTACGCTCTGACAGACTGCATGTTAACTCTGTATAACAATTCAGACTTCACTAAACTAATCCACATCAGCCTTAAGTGTATTGCAGTGTTCTGACCTGCCACATCGTGATTGCTTGAGTGGGATCTCTGCAAATCCCACTGAGCATGATATATATACATACATATTTGGAGGAAGAGCACATCAGGACACATTTATTCTAGGATCTATGGAGCAAATGACCTATCAAAACAACTTGCGGGGTTTCCCCATTCTTCTAAGTGTCCTTCATGATGGCTTGTTGCCTGAAGAGCTGTTCATCTTTTCCCTTGTCCAGATATTTTACAAAATCTCTATAGCGAAAAATAAAGTTTAGTTTCTCTGTACCCTTTGTCTCCCTATGGTCCAATAGTGTAGTCCTCTTGATATGGCTCATATTATTTCAGTGACTTGAAGCCATTTTTTCACTGGTTTGGTTATCCCAATATAACAGTGGACATTGGGGTCTACAGGAGAGGCAGCTGCCTTTTGAGGTGAGGCTAAAATGCCTGTGACTGCTTACTGAGGAGAGAAGGATGAGGGGAGATGAAACAGTTTGAAGTCAATGAATAAACTGAATGCAGAACTGCTGTTCACCCAACCCCACAACATGAGGACTGTGAAGTGCTCAGTGACAGCAATACAAGAATGCTTTAAAGCAGACAAAAGACAGCAATTTTGGGGATGAGTACACCAGACTAGATGGACCATGGGTGTGACACAGTAGTACATTTCTTATGTTGTTCTATTGTCACTGCAATGCCACGACCTTGTCCACAAAATCTGCTGCAGACAGAAAATAAACAACAGATGAACAAGAGCAGCGTCTGTGACGCGAAACAAAGTATATCACAGAAGTGACAATAGGAAAAATTAGAACCTTATGAGAACGCTTGTATGTGACTAAATTTAAGCATATGATGAGACCAGATTGTGACTAATCACTGCATCCAAACAAACAAACAATCAAACAAATTTCTTTAATGATAAATAGCCTATTGAAATAAACTTGAGCCTGAAATATTTTTCAGAAACATAAGTAAGGAGACCACAATCCATTTTTCCTGAAAGGACAGCTAAGAGAAAAGCTGTGTGTGCTCATATGTAAGAAACTACAGTCTATTGGAACCTTCCCCACTTTAAAAATGGAGACTGTAAGAATTGATCTTACAGAAGAAACGCAATGAAGTCAGGATAAAAGATTTCTCTTGGGACTATCAGAGCATTTTTAGTCTTTACAGGCTGCAGAAGATGCGCACCGTTTTACCCTCTTCAATTAGATCTACAGTTTAGAACATTTGGTAGATCAATCCCAGAAGAAAGAAATCAAATCAAAGACCAAGCGTGAAAAAACATGCAACTAGGAAAGCGCTTGAGAAAAAAGTTCTCCCCCTTCCTGATTAAATCAACCTGACAATGACTGACTTATGTGAGAGTTACTTGACCCTTGCTGGGCTTTTTGGATTTGATAACCTCTTCTCCAGGCCTGTGTTTCAAACAGACTGTCTACTGAGCTTCCACTCCTTAACTTCTACTGCTTTTATAAAAATCCTTGTCCCTTTATAGTTTCATTTACACCACTCTTCATGGAAAAGCAAGGTCTAAATTCATACCTGCTAGCTCCAAGAGAGAATTTAAGTCACTATCTCTTCGGAGGGAGTTGAAAGAGCATGTGTCAGTAGGCCAGTATATCACCCAAGAGACTGTTTAAAAATAGCCAAAGCATACGATCTGGAGAGGATAAAGGAAACCTTTAAGATGAAATAATCATTGCATCTAAAATGTTCATGCTGAGACCTTAGTGCACAGGATGTGCATATGTTACCCAGAAAACCAAATCTGGCTTCATCAGTTTCAGCAGCAATTCCTTAATATCTGCTTTATATAGCAGCCATACTGTAGCCAATATTAGAGGCAAAGACACATTTGCTTTTCAGTGTATTTTAAATAAGCAAAAATAACACACTTAACAGTAGAAATACAAGATCCTCCTCCTTTAAGTCAGCTGGATACCACAGCACACGGCACTCTTTTTCTACAGCAGAGCAGCTTTGCTTTGGTCTTTTCTGCTCTCCGTGGAGACTGCCATGGTGAGATTGACTGTATGAAGCCAATGAGACATTAAATGAACCTAAGGAACTGTGGGAAAAATATGGCTGAGAGGAGGTCCTTGAGCTTCGGCTTTACTACTTCAGGAAGTAAAAGAACATGCCAAGACAAGATACAGGCAAATGAACCATCAGGATCAGTGTCAAAAAGTTCAAAATACTCCTTCAGAACCATTTTTCAGGACCATTTTAAGACACTGAACTATATTCCGAAACTTTTTAGAATGCTGAAGAAAAACAGTAGCATGAAAATCTTACCTAAAAGCTCAGAATGAAGAACAATACAACACCAGAAGTCCAAAATCGAACTACCAGAACCCTAAATTGATAACGTTGCAATTCCTGGATATGTTTAATGTGGTTTTATACACATTAAGATTTAGTGTATGCATTTAAAGACTAGTCCTGAAAAGCTATCCAAACAGATGGACCTTGCTCCCAACTGGAATCACTTGTAACTCAGAGGGCCTGCAGAGGAGATATTATGGCTGGTCCAAATATAAATTGCTCTGCAGAACAGGAACCTTCTGCAGAAGCAGAAAATCATTATGTGTTCAATTAACATTATGTGTTCAATTCAATTTCAAAAAACATTATGTGTTCAATTACTACAAGAGCCTTCATTTTTCACTTACAAACATTTTGTTTACCTTTTCTCACAGCCAGGTTCCATGCTCAGGAGAAGATCCCAATCAGATCCTAAAGACCTTAAGTAACCCAGTAGTGGGCTTACATGTTCTCTCCCCATTAGTGCTAGAGAAGTCAAGGTTTTAGACAATCTCTAGGTCAGCGACCAGAATTAGGACCTTTAATTTTAATAAGCATAATAAAAAATACTGTATTTTAAAAAGGCAGGAGAGGTAATATTTGAATGCCACACAAAGAGAGAGCTCTATGCATATAGTAGCTCTGTTTTGATTTGCTTTTTAATTTTTAAAAACAGAGATGACTTAGATGTAGTGATAAAATTAAAAGGCAGCCACAGAGTTCTTATCAGACTTGTCCCGTGTGAAAACAAGGAACAACCAAACAATGTTCTGTATTTCAGAAACAAAGTTCTAGCTAGTAAAATATAACCTTTTCTCCAGTTTCAAATCTTCTGTGTATGTGTCATTGACTTGAACAGGCAAGTCTGAGAAGGTGCCTGCTACCTTGACTCATAGCAAGCTACCAAAGAAATAATGAGTATTCCTTCTGGGATAAGGACAGGAAACTAGTCTCTCACTGATAAAACATATAAGATTGCAGCCTCAACTTTCAAGGCAATTATAGTTAATTACACCTTTCACTGACTGATCAATACTAGGTGAATAGTATGTATAGAGAGAATTAGGATACACAAATTACTTCTAGTGCCTCTTATACTGTCAAGGTCTTCTAGATGAAAACTGGTGATTTCTTACCTACTGTCTCATTCAATCTGTATTAGACTCATTATATGATATAAACATCAGTTTATATTGATTTTTCATCAGTTATAAATGTGATCTTCCTTGGATAAACACTGCGACTTGCTACCAGCATCAGTCCAATAACCATTGAAACAAAACTTACTAGTGCTATGCTAAGGAAAATAAGGATGGGTTTAAGGTATAAAATAAACCTTGCAAACTGCAAAAAGCAAAGATGCTGTTGAACATGTTCTTTAAAAAAGTGAACATTAACTGGAGAAGATGTACACTCCAGAGCCTAGTTTGGTTTAAGCTGAGCATTTTTCAGAGGAATCATTCCACTGCATCTGAAAGAGGAACATTTTTTCTCCTGCCGGGGCAGATTTGCAGGGAGGAGGCTCATTTCTGCCTTGCTGGTCTGGCAGGCAGCAGAGCTCTATTCCTCTGATCAAGAGATCACTTTCATAACCACTTTTCTGAGGTCACAAATGAGTCTGCTGCAGTCACGCAACCCCTCGCCTACCAGAGTTTACTACAACAATACAGGTTCGTGGAAACCTTTTAAAGAGACAGCCCATCCTTTCAACCCACATAGATATAAGGCACATGCAGATTATCATAGGGGCTTCCCCTAAATATGTCACAGGACTATTTTTCTTCAGTTTGAGCAGGGAAGAAATGTATAGCTTGGAGTTTTATCTGGATGGAGTCATGTTGCCAGGGTAGAATTAAATAAAAGGTATATAGCTCTGCCATTCTTTTAAACTACACTGGTATCTTTCTCAAATATTTATTCAGCCTGTTCCTTTTTATTATCTTCAAGGCCCGTGTCTGACAACCATGTGCTACTGTGAATTATGCTACTTAAGGTATTAAAAATCCGTGGTAAACAGTCGACCAAGCATTAGATTCAGTAAATAACAGATAGGATTGCCCTGAATTAAACACTGCCCTGCTGCCGTGTCACGAACACCAACACTACAGAAAGAGTAGATCAGGAAATAGGCTTACTATCAAGACTTTATTCTGAAGAAATACTGTGAAAATAAGTGTATGAGTTAGAGCTTGTTTCTAGGACAGAAAAGCCTATTTTATATGTTAACAGACAGTGTCCCACAAAGGTCCAACATACTAATCTGCTGTATGGACATGCCTGCAGGTGGCAGCTGAAATGGCCTTTGGGTGATGGGACAGGTGGGAATTTAAAGAAATAAGTTAAAAATATATTTCCTCTTATGGCCCGTCAGCTCTACCCAATGAAGAGGGGGTTGGCCTATTTTCACAAGCAGTTAGCACTGTGAAAGCCACCGTTGTTGTTGCATCATGAATTATTTGCACTCATTACCTGAAATAAAGTTTTCAAAAGCTGTTAAATTACTTGGGAGCCTATAATTTAAAAAGTTAAGTTGGACATATTGCTCACTGATGTTTTATGAGGATTAGTACATAGACCCATTTCATTTGAAAGGCAGCACAAACAGGCTTGCCCAAACCAGTTTTATAATCCAGCTTAAATAAGTAACAATAGCAATGAGGGCACAGAATTAAACTCATTGAGGACTCATGGTGTGGGCTGAGATGACTTGTTTGCACACCCTCCCACAAGTTCATTGCTATTATTAGCTCTGCTAGTCAGGTGAAAGCTTGTTCTGGTGAGCCCATACATGTTACAGGCAGCTTCAGGGACTCTGAGGATGGACCCACAGGTTGTGAAGTGCCCTTAGCTTCATCCAAAGTGATATTCAGGCTTGACCTTGATGTGCCTCTTAACCCAGCTGAAGCAGTGGGGGAGGTCCTCTCCCATCTGCACTGCAGTTTGTCATTTACACAAAAGATGACCTCCCAGTCTAGCTTTGATAGGAAAATAATGACACCCCAAAATCAGCCTTGTTACCGCTCCAGGTCTCATCTGGAGGGGAATTAGGCTGGAAACTAGATGCAGGATTGAGAGGTTACTGCTCTGGACCTCACTATCAGACCCTGGCCTCATGTCGTGGATGGGAAGTTTGCGCAGCAAGGCGAACACTGAGATCATCACAGACCAAAGTGGTGATGAAGGTGCTGACAGCCTCCAGAGTGACCTCAAGGGTAGCAATACCGGTGCAGACAAGGGCACAGGCGTTTCTGCAGGTAGAACATAGACTTGTGAAACTTCTGAAGGTGCTACCCTGAGTCTCATGTTACTCGTCTGTGCCCCTTCACCTACCACTGCAACAGCTTCCCATGGAAATGAAAAATACACAGGGTCAACTCCCGCCTAAACAAAGAAATGTGACTTTGTCCCTGTTTATGGACTTCGGCTAAACCACAAGAAGTTTATCTGAAGGGAAGGAGCGTTGGATACTAATGCAAGTATTGCATTAACACGACAATTTTTCCTTTCTAATTATGGAAAGAGATACATGAGAATACTGCTGTGCTACTTTACCTTCACAAACAAATTATACTGTTCTTCTGGAGGCAGTTGGTGAAAAAATCATTGGTAACAGCAGGAATGAGTTTACGTATGGGTATTTCAGGGTAAACAGCTGCTAGAACACTTGCAGCTCAGCTTTGTTCTGCACGGCAGTCTAGCCACAGATCTGGTACCTAAAAAGTGTTGCTTTACTGAGTGTCCTTTTCATATTCCTTATTATATGAACATAAAATATATGCAATCTTTTTTTTTGACTCAAAGACAGTGTGGTGAATTGCTCCATTTTCTAAGGAGATGAAAGAAGGTGTCTAATACATGTGGCAAAGTCCCATCAAATCTGCAATCCTAGAGAAAGAATTGGTCAGTAATTTAGTATGATGAAGTCAGGATGAACAATGACCTCTGATATGCTCATTTCCAAATAATTACTGCAAGCTTTCCTCATTCCCTCCACAGCTCTAAGCACTTGAACCTGACAGTCAAAGATCTGGACACCACCTACATATATGAGAGAACATGCAGTCAGTCATTTGGATTAGCTGCAAATCTGGTTTTACATTATTTTTTTAGTCCTTTTTGGAAGTTTATTTAATTTGAAAATTATCCAGAGAAATGTGATCCAGCTCACTTACACTCCAGCTAATAATCCAAAATCAAACGATTTCAGATTAGTGTAACATAAGTCACTATTTAATAAATAAATTAACTTTAAATAGCTACTAAGAGGCTTTCTTTCATTAGAAATAAGTTTAAGTACTATGAGAAATTGCAGTAATTACAATCAAGCTTTAAGGATTTCTGAGTAACTCAGTTACAAAAATTACAGCAAGCATGCTCTAAACAAAGCTTCTACCCTCACCCTCCTCTTGCTGCCCCAACATACTGTACGTATTTGATACTCAGCTACCTTTCTACCACGGCCCAGTGATTTCCAGCCAGTTTTAGTCTTCAAGTGGAGGAAATAAGTGATCTGTTACTGCAATGTAAATGAAGTTCAAGCTTGGTCAGGACTGCTGAAGGATACCTGGTGCTATCCAAGTAGATTAAAGAGGACGGCAAATAGTGCAGCTGCAGAAATTAGTTTAAAGCAAGGTGTTGTAACTGAGCCTTCTGCACAATGCTGGTCCATACAACCTGTCCTAGCATGATATAGCCTTTGCCTGACACACAGGACAAAAATTGGAGCTGGAATGCCTAAGCGTGGTGCCCCAGCCAAGGCAACACAGCCGGGAGTTGGTGGAGTCAAGGCAGGATGGGGCAGGCTGGGAACGGGGCAGCTGGAACGTTCTTACGCCTGATGTATTTTCCATTGCCCAGATGTTCCCCAGTTGACATGAGCTGTGAGACACTGCATGCGCCAGTCCCGGAGGCTGTTCTGACCCCTGGGAAGCACTAAAGAGACCCAGGCCTGCCCAGCATTGAGGAGGCACAAAGGTATTTTGAAGCTCACATCATCTCTTCTCCCACTCCATCCCTGTGCCAGTTTCAGCTGCGGTGCAGAAACTCAGCTGTGGCGTAGGATTCATTTTGTACATTAACCCAATGAGCTAAAATACCATCTGAGACCAACATGCGGCTAATTGCTGTGAGAACAAAACTTTGAGTTTCCTGACCTATTCAGAGTTTGAATTTCCCATTAATTCCACGCTCCCATACTAACAGATGGTATACAGGGCGCAGTTTCAAAACTCCCTGCATCAAGAACTCATGCAAAGAGAACAAGATGAGCTCAACTGCATGCCCCTGGAAACCTGCTCTTTAGATGCTGAATGGTAAACTACTACATCAATCAATGAATGTGTCCAATTGTTCTCCCATTTCCATGCAGTGAATGCTGGCTCAGACTCTTGCACCAAAGCTATCCCTGCCATGGGGAGCTGGAAAAGCACTGGTTAGCAGGGCTGACTCATCAGCTGACTAGCCCACAGCATCAGCCACAAAGGACCCAGAATGCTGGTGGCGGCATGAAGCGTGTGGGTGAGAGCAAGGAATAAGCAATCATCTGGCAGCCTAATGCAGTAGGGAGGGCTGACAACGATTCATGATTTATTGCCCCCTCCTGCCCTAAGGCTTCATCCTTCTGCTGCAGTGATTCTCATCATCTCAACGCTGTGGTAGGGCTCTGTGTAGGGGGGGGGAATGAAAGGTACATCCCCTGCCTGTGGCCCATGCAATGAAAGGATCAGCAGGCTATCTGAGCTCACCACACCCAGACCACATAGGGCAAAAGGATCTCGTGGAGGAGAATGGAAAAGTGGTTTGCTTGGTCCTTCTTTCACCCAACAGGAGACCAGAACAACATCTTACTAAAAAGAAAAACCCAAGAGCATCGCTTTCCCACCAGAGTCAGCCTGTTAGAGGGAAGAGATGAAGATCCAATTCTGGAATGGCATATGTAAGAAAAAGGTCTTAGGGACAAAGCAAGGAATACAGGGGAAAGGGACAATGTTGTAGCAAATACGGGAAAAGAGGAAAACAAGCCTATATGAAGAAAACAAGAAAATCTGCAGATGAAGAGGATGCAAATAAAGGAAAAACATCTAAAAAGAGGTGAGGTGGGCTATTTCTAGAAAGGCTGCTAGAGAAAAAGAGGTAGAAAATATTTCTTAAGGATTTCCAAAGAAAATAGGTTAACAAACTACAGACACTGAAACAGGGAAGGAAAGTCACCAAGGTAAACAGTAAAATAGAATTGACAGATTTAATTAAAAGCTTGGCATGAGGGTACACTGATAAGATCCCCCAAATTGTTCACTTGTATCCCATTATCTTCATGTAGATCTGAGTTCACTTTCCAGTGTTCTTACCCTCCAGCAGCCTGCTACCACTGTGAATCTGGCTGCAAAATAGCTAGCTGCTCCCCAGTTTACCTAGCACATAACACTCTCCAGCCCAGTTACTGGAGTGGTGAAGGTGTGAGCTCATCCTTCCCAGGCTTCAGTCCTTTCAATGTCATTTTTCCTTTGATTCCTCAAAACACATTCAACTTCAGGCAGTGCAGTTTTCAAAAGGCTGGGCCAGATTTTGAAGGGCTGACTTGTATTACTCCACTAATGCCGAAGTTAAGCAAAACATAAGGAATTAAGGACTTGACCACTTGTCTTTGTTTCCTCTCCAAACAAGCTTTTTTCTTGAGAAATGTCTTTTTTGCCCAAATTTTGCCTACAGTAGGTCTTTCCTGGCAGATTGCCGCTGTGGGAAGGAGATTAGGTTTCTCAGTGTCCTCTTCGCCCTGGAAACTTTCTGTTACATTTCCCAGTCTCCATCATAGGCATTTCAAGGCACATGAATATGCAGCCTAAAAGTCCTTCCCAACATGATTTTATGTGCTGCTGTATGTATCGTTTGGCAAGAGGGTGATGGAGAGTCACAAAATTGCAGTTTGCCGTGATAGCCTTTCTCTGGCTGAAGAAACCATTCCATTCTATTTCCTGAACTAAAACCAAGCTAGTTGAACATCATCTTTAGAGATCCAGACAGTGGAATATCTGCTGAAGCTAGAATGTCTAAAGCAAGCACGCTGACCTCTGTCTGAAGATCGTGACTTGATTTGACTGAAGACAAGAAACAATAAAGAAACCCCTCTTTTCCAAATGACCTCTTGGAATTTAGCGTCCCTGCAGTGTCGCTGCAAGCATGACCTCTGTCCAGAAACTGACCTCTCCTTCCACCTCATTCTGCCAGCAGTGACTATCTCATTCACACTACTGGTTTTAAAGACATTATCAATTACCACCATGACACCTATAGGGTGTGATTCCAAAGCAAACCTTCAGACTGACATTATCTTTGCTTTCTTAGACAGCAGAGTTGTCAGCAACAAATACAGGGTGGACATCTGTCCCCATATAGCATAGCACTGACTACCAGATTTATGAACTACCTCTAAAGCACTTGCTAGCATCAATAAGAATGAAAACTAGGTATCTCAATGTGCAATACCTTCAAATTGTCTGACATGTCAAAAGGTACACATTTGGCTCTCAAGAAAGAACTGTTCTCTTAAAAAGGTACACAGAGCTGTATTGCTCATGTTTCATTATTATAAAGTTCTGATGGTTCTGAAGAGGTGTTGGAAGCAATCAACTCCAGTTGAACACATAGTAATTTGAGAGCACTCTGCACCTTGCATGACTGAGCCTTTAATAACTGTTAAAGTGACTCCTGTGATTTTAAACATCTCTAATTTCCTCACACAGTTATTACTGTTTTGAGAGGTACAGCCTTTTTCAAAATGCAGCAATGTAGGTGAAGACATTAAAAAGTATGGAAAGAACAAATGTAATTCCATTTCTCTCCACTTACTGTCTTAGCCCTCATAATAGCATATTGGAATATTTTTCCACATAAATTCTTACATTCATCAGTTCAAGATGTATTATCTAGGTTAGATTATTTCTTCTCTCAGTAAGTGTTTCATAAAGTATTATTTTGGGGCCATTTTTCCATGTGAGGTTTATAGAGGTCATTTGATGGCACGATTTCATTTTAATAAATTATTTGGAACAAAATATAGAGGTTTTGTGACAAGTTTTCAGTGATACACAACATAATATTAACACACAGAACACAGCATTTTCTCTGCAGATGTTGAAACGCTCAGGTTAATACCTGTATGAGGTTTGCAACTATGCAATTAGTAAAACGGTTATGAAGTTGTTAACGGACAAGAAAAAGAAAACTTAAAATATGTTTTGATTTAGATCTGATCTTTGCTTCTTTTCAATCCTCTCAATTTGTTTCAGCTGTTTCCAATGTGTAAGTAGCCAGTTCCTGTTGCAGATTCAGAGGTAAGTGGCAATAGCAGACACTTTATTTATTATAACAAAAAACTACTGGCAGAGATTTACGTCCTATATATACCTTCAACTTGACATATTCCATGCAGATATAAAAAGGGAATGCATTGAGGGGGTTTCAGTGGAATTTTAGGGACACAGTAAATCCATGTGATATGTGTTTGGCAAGACTATTACATAGCTGTGAACCTTCACAAAAGAAATTATGAGCTGCTTTGAAGGATGTTTTAAAGTCTCCCTGTAACTTTGCTTAGTAAGCATTTAATTCATTTTACTGACATGCATTCTGCTTTCACTTCTACTCATATATGTCAAGTCTTTAGAAAAATTCTCAGTTGCATTATCTAGATGAGTGCACCCAAAATTATAATCAAATTAAAGCTGGATTTAGAAAGGGAAACCTGCTGTATGTCATCTAAAAAAAAATGTATTTCATCATGAAGAATGCTCAGAGCACTAATTAATACATTACTACTACATCAGATAGAGAAGAAAAACATCTGTGATAGTCACTTAGGAGTCTCTTTCCAACAACATAAAAAAACCACTAGACCAAATATAAGTAAATGAACACAAGCCCTCAGAGTAATCCATTGAGCCAAACTGCAGGACTAAGCTTACAGCAAAATGAGGTAAGGTTTGTAGAAACCATCTCCCACCTCATGTTTTGTGATTTCCAAACATCTAAACAATATCTAGTCACAGCTTAGCAAGGCAGGTGCCTTTGCACAGATTCTGCCATGTAAATCACATTATAAATAATAGATTTTTGTGTTTGACTAAATAGTGTATTTATTTATTCACTTTCACACTTGTGTAAACCTCCCAGCCACCTGTAGCTCTTGAAGACTTCTGTGCAGGAGGAGCTGGTGGGTGCCCCAGGCATGATTTGATCCACAAAGAGCAATGTGAAGAAAATTAGCAATGGCTGTAGGAGAGAGTCAAAGCTGTGGAAAGAGGCGAGAGGGTTGATAAGAGTAATTGCCTTGCCTTGGTAGGCAAGGATTGTTATGATTACATGGCCTCAATGGGAAAAAGCCAGGCATAGACATGCCTGTAGAGGTGACAGAGCAAGTCGCTCTGAGAAATTCTTAGCTATAAATTCTGTGGGGCATAAACACCAATGATGTCAGGAAGGTTGGCAACACAAAGGTTACATCATGAGGACACACTATTCAGAGAAGTGTTTGCATCATGTTCAGAAAGGAAATTATAGCCCAAAAATGGTGAGCAGGGGACAAGGTGTCCCTAGGGTATAGAGGCTAGATGAAGAAAGAGAGAATGTAGTGTGGCCTTGCGCTGGTCCTGTCCCTGGTGCCCCTCCAGCTGCCATGGTCCTGGCTGTTGTGGTGGGATGGGCACTGGTTGGGAGGTCCTGATGAGAAATCACAGGGACCCTTCATCCCTTAAGGAACAGCCAGCCCTCATGCCACCTTGACAGGTGTTTCTGACAGCAGATGCTGGAGCAGCAGTGATGCTGGCAACCAAACAGACAGGGGTTTAGGAGAAAAGAAAGGAAGCGCCAGTATTGTCCATGGGCAGCATTCAGACAAAGATATCCCAAACTCTTTTGGAAATTGCCCAACAAGGAAGACCGAAAGGAATGAACTGAAGAGACTCCAGTCTCCTCCAAGGCTGTAAGAACTGCTCAGAATGGAGTCTGCCATCACATGGTAATGGCCTTTCTGTGTCAACACTGAGCAAATGCCCCAGCCTGCTACTCGGGGAAGATGTCACTGTTGAGTGTTGCATGACATAAGAGTTTCCAGTCATTGGCACATATTTTCTCAAGCAGTAAGTAGGTTAACCAGGGCTGCCCATCTGAAATCCAGTAAGGTGTTTTGTTTATGGCTGGCATTTAATTTAGGTTTCATTGCTCATATTAAATGCATTTAAAACTCCAAGTACAGTATGCAAAAAAAAAAAACAACCCACATACCGCAGAAGTACATTCAAACACATCAATAAAATGCTATCAGTAAACAAAATTCAAATTTAATTTATCAGAGACTAAATAAAATCTTGAACAGACATAATGAATTACAGAAAACCCTCAGGCCGCTTAGCCCTGCCTTGGTATCCTGTTGTCTCTGTGTTGAGTCATTCTGGTGGATCTTTAGCAGTCTTAGAAATGGCACCAGAGAATAAAAAACCAGTTGCTCACTGACAAAGCATGCACACGTCTATTACAAGACAAGAAACAACAGACAGACACATACCAACAACGCAGAGGAACAACACAAAACCCCTATGGGACAATACTGGTGCACATAGCAGGCAGTGGTCTCAGCACTTCAGTGGCCTAACATTTAGCAGGACTTTCAAGATCAGAACAAGAAAGGGATTTTTTTTTAATAGACCTCTTTAAAGTAGTTAATAAAACACATCTGAGTGCGAGTTGTTAACAAGTAGAAGCAACACAGCCTCTATGGGAAAATCTAGTAAGTAAGAAGTCAGTTAAGGCTCTGGCTATTTATTTTTCCCTTCCAGTCTACCCTGAACCTCCCTGCCCCTTTCCCCCCACACACAGCTTGACTACAACCAGTATATCTATGTTTACACATGATTTATAGAATCATAGAACAGTTAGGGTTGGAAAGGACCTTAAGATTATCCAGTTCCAACCCCATGCCGTGGGCAGGGACACCTCACACTAAACCGTGCCACCCAAGGCTCTGTCCAACCTGGTCTTGAACACTGCCAGCGATGGAGCACTCACAACTTCCTTTGGCAACCCATTCCAGTGCCTCACCACCCTCACAGGAAAAAATTTCTTCCTTATATCAAATCTAAACCTCCCCAGTTTAAGTTTGAACCCGTTACCCCTTGTC
>NDXB01021795.1:16652-39387 GCA_002631895.1 Agapornis roseicollis | reverse complement strand
GGTAAGAAGGGGGGTTGAGTGAGTGAACGAGCTGTGTGGTTGGTTGGGTTTAAACCACGACAATATGAAACAACTTTTTTGTTTTCCTCTATATCTATACTGTTAACCTGCATCATAGTGTCACAGAATGGCTGAGGCTGGAAGGAACTTCTGCAGGTCATCTGGTCCAACTACCGTGCTCAAGCAAGGCCACCTACAGTTGCCCAGGACCTGTATCAGCAACCTGCCCGTGCTCTGTCACCTTCACAGTGAAAAAGTGTTTCCTGATGTTCATTCAGAACCCTCCATGTTTTATTTTTCGCCCATTACCTCTGGTCCTGTCAGTGGACACCACTTAAAAGAACATGGCTCCAACCCCTTTGCACCTTTCTTTCACTATTTATAGAGTCATAGAATCATAGAATGTAGATATATATAGAATTTACATACATTAATAAGATCTTCCCTGTCCCCTCTATTTTCCAGGCTGACTAGTTCCAGCCCTCTCAGACTTCCCTCATGTGGCAGATGCTCCAGTCCCTTCATTATCCTCATCACCCTTTGTTGGACTCTCTTCAGTACATCCATGTTTCTATTGTACTGGGGAGCCCAGTACTCCAGGTGTGGCCTCATCAGTGCTGAGTAGAGGTGAAGAATCACCTCCCTTGACCTGCTGGCAACATTGTTCCTGATGCAGCCTATGATGCCATTTGCCTTCTTTGCAGGAGTGGCATATTGCTGGCTATGTTCAACTTCATGTTCACCAGGACCTCCAAGAGCTTTGCTGACAAGCTGCTCTCCAGCTGGGTGGCCAACAGCATGTACTAGTTCATAGAGTTGTTCCTCCCTAGGTTCAGGACTTTGCACTCCTACTTGTTGAAATTGATGAGGTGCCTTTCACCCCATTTCTGCAGCCTGTTGAGGTCTCTCTGGATGGCAGCATGATCCTCCAGTGTATCAGCCACTCCTCCCAGTTTGGTATCATCAGCAAACTTACTGTGGGTACACTCTGCTCCATAATCTAGACTATCAATGAAATTAAACTGGACTGGATCCCTGGGGTACACTTCTAGTTACTGGCCTCCAGCTTGACTTTGTGCCACTGAGCATCACTTTTTGGCCTTTGTCATTGAGGCAGTTTTCAGTACATTCTACTGTCACCTCACCCAGCCCATACATCAACTGCTTATCTATGAGGATCTTAATTGTAGACAGTGTCATAAGTCTTACTGAAGTCCAGGTAGACAATATACACTGCTCTCCCCTTGTCTATCAGGCCAGTCATTTCACCATAAAAGGTATCAGCCAGGTCAAGCATGAAGTCCCTTTGGTGAATCCATGCTAACTAACCTTAATGACTTTCTTGTCCTTTTGAAATGCGCCTGGAAAGTAGTTTCCAAGATATCTTCTCCATCACCTTCCCGGGGACTGAGGTGAGCCTGACTAGCTTGCAGTTCCTTGGGTCCTCCTTCTTGCCTTTCTTGAACATGGAAGTGATATTTACTTTCCACCAGTTCTCAGACACATCTCCTAGTCACTCAGTTGTAGAAAGTGACCTCACAATGACATCTGCTAGGTCCCTCAGTACCCGTGGCTGCATCCCATCAAGGCCCATGGACTTATGTATGTCCAATTTGGTTAAGTATTCCCTCACCTGACCCTCTTCTACAAACAGTATGGCTTCCTTGTTCCAGCCTTTCCTCCCCATCTCTGGGACCTGGGATTCCTGAAGACTGGCCCTTGCTAATAAAGACTTAAGTAAAGAAGGTATTCAGTACTTCATCCTTTTCCATGTCCTATGTCATCAGGTTCTATGCCTCCTTTGGCAATGGGCTCACATTGTCTGTAATCTTCCTTTTGTGATCGATGCACATAGAGAAGCTCTTTTTGTTGCTTCTTTGTAGCTTTTGCCAGGTCAATTCCATTTGAGCTTTGGCCTTCCTAATTTCATCTCTGCATCTCAGTGTCTCTGTATTCCTCCTAAGTTACCTTTTCCTGCTTCCACCCTCTCTATGCTTCCTTTTTGTGTCTGAGTTTTGCTGGTAGCGACTTGTTCATCCATGCAAGCATCCTGGCATTTTTCCTGATTTCCTACTCATTGGAATGGACTGCTCTTGATCTTGAAGGAGGTAATCCTTGAATATCAAACAGCTTTCTTGGTCCCCCTTCCAAAACATAGTATAAAACTACCAATTTTGGATGAGAAGAAAGTGGCAAGAACAGCCCTTTTATCTGTAAGTGTTGAAATTGGTCAAAGATCTTCTAATCTATTTTATAATAAATGACAATGTCTAGGGTACTTCATATCAGTGCAGTGGTACAGGTCAGTCATACAGCTGAATAAATAAAATTCCTAAGTATTTTGCTATTTGCGGAATTTTCAGATCATATCAATCAGTTTATTTATATACAAAAATACTTTTAGTGGAAGTAAACTTAAAATAACCATTTGGTTAGACTGTCAGATTACACAGCAAAACACAAACTGAATCAAATACAAAAAACCTAGGTAAACACTGTTATTGCTTTGACTGACAGAATATAACCTTTGCATCACTGAAACAATATTCTTCAAGGGAACTTTTATTTGTAGAAGGATGGGATTACTGAAAAATTGTTATTAACACTGAGTACCTGCTGAATTGGAATGATAAATATAAATGGTACTGTAAGGTTCTTCACAGGATATACAGCATTGTGTCCAATAACTAATCTGCAAACCCACAACAGGCTGGCACTGTTCACAGATTTTCTTAGCTGAATCAGTGGCCAGAATATTTCTTTTACTTTAATATAGGGTGTAATTTTCTTTCTTAAATGAAGGAAACATAATTTACCTTACCTTAAATTCACAAGCAAATAGGTCTATTGCATGATTCTATTATTTTTCAAAGATATTGCAAAAACCTGTAATAGCTGTAATAAACTGAGCTCAACATGAAAGAAGAACAGCAATCATGTCTGCAAAAGTTTCTTCATAGTTGTTTGGTGCACCTCAGAATGACTTGGTTACTTAAAAGCTATATTGTTGTGGTCATGCTGCACAGCAAATGGAGATATTCCGTAGCTTGTTGCACCAGCCGGGAATCGAACCCGGGTCACAAGAATGGGAATCTTGCATGATACCACTACACCACTGGTGCTTGTGTCTGAGATTGCACCAATCAAATCACCCTGGGCTGTCCCTACGTGCACAGTGCTGCACAATTACTGATTTACACAGTCCTTAAATACAAAGGGCTGTTAAAACACTGCAAACTTGACATGTAGAAGGCTTAAAGATCACACACTCCATGAAGACATGGAGTTCTCCCTAATTAAGCACTTTTAATATGTCATCATGTCTTTTTACCCCCTCCCTTTCCCCATACCTATTGTATGAAATTTTGGGGGTCTGTTTTATTTCAATTGTCAATGTATGTATTTTGTCTTTTATAGAATTTTAGTTATTCTTCTTTCAAGTGAAATTCAGAAAACTTAGATGATAAATTTCAGCCTGAAGTTATTTGAAATCCTTAAAATGCTTAATTATAGACTTAAAATAAATGAAAGTTTCACTTTTATAAGCATGTTTTCAGGGAAAAAATAAAGCTTGCTTTCTATATTTATATAGCAGGCATTGCCTATTTCCAGTCATTTGTGATAACTCTTTATTTTCTCACTTCATTTTCACATTTCAAACGGTCCAATGCTTTGTTAATATTGAGAACATTTTGCTTTATGTCCAGTAGATCTCTTTCCTCAGTGGATTTCTAATGAACATTAAAATATTAAGAAACCTTTGAAACAAGTTGAAATTATATCAGGCCAACACAGAAAATACAAATATGCAAGCATTGTTATTTCTTTTATACAGAAAGAATAATGAACTTACTAATTCTTCCACAGAAGAAGTGTCTGATATTTTCACACTTTCATCTCCTTGGGCAGCCATTTTATTATCCAAATCTTCTATCTAGGAAATATTTCATAAAGTAATACAAATATCTCCTGCATTTCTTGTTAATAATTAAATTTAATAGATTTATTACTAATAATTATTAATATTATTAATTTACATTAATAAATTAAAATTAAATTTATTTTTAAAAAATTCAAAGGAAGGCTATTAAAAAGTATTAAGGATACATAATTTTATAGTATTCATATGCATGTTGTCATTTGCAATGTACTCTTGCAAAATGTTTAGACTTCACAGTATCTGTAAGCACACACAGCCTCCTAATTCATACATGATGTATGTGGTATAATCAAACATAATACCTGTAGTTCCTCTAGGTCTCAAGATATTGGTACAAATTCAAGGATCAACCACTGGATCTCAAGGGAAAATTTGGATGTTAGGGAAACAAGCACTTTCAGGAAAACACCTACAGTGGCTTTAGCTAGATAGAGGCAACGCCTGCTCACATTGAGACTAATGAACTTTGTTTCCTTCACCTTTCCTTCCTCTGCAGAGTCTGAAACAACACAACTATCCTGGCAATTTTCCTATATAACTGCTGTAGAGATAAAGGTATAACTCAAATATGACCAGACAACAAACAAGTCCAAGCAGGATAAGGGTTGATAAGGATGTTAAGAGTACAAATGTGGGAAGATCAGGACAGAATTAGAACACAGGTATTTTAAATGGCATGTGGTTTCCTACTACTACCTCAAGAATCTGATGAAGAGCAGATTTCATAAGATAATTTCTGGCTTGTCCTTACAGTGTCCAAAGTTGTATGAAATTCAAAAAACAGTATCAATTAAAACAAGAAATAAAAAAAACAGGGGAAAAAAATGCAGGAATATACTAGTTCACATCTTTAATTCTGTCTTCAAACTTGTTGATGTACATGGCAATTGTCATGTTATCATTTGGGTCCAATTCAAACCCCACTGAAGTCAATGAAAATAATCCCAATGTTCTCCTGATTTCCAAAGTAACTCCATTATCCCAGTAATATTTCAATGATGATCAAAAGAATCACTGTGAGATTTCTGAAAATCCATTACTATTTATAAAGATTTACCCAGTTAGTTGTTTTTAAAGGAAATTGGCAATAACAGATGAGCTTTATGCTAAACTTAACTCTGGGTCACCTTTAGCAAACAAAGGTCATCACCAAATGGAGCAGTTTCATGCTCGACCTTACCACTGTTGTGTATTTCTCTCTTTCCCTTGTGTTGGTCTTAATACACAAGTAGAACTTACTGAAATTTATTGGGTCAGCAAACCCAGCTGGAAACGTACAGAAAGAAACCATTAAAAAAAGTAAATACTGGGTCTATTTGAAAACAGTGGTTTTCTAGATATCAGGTGGTAGCAATTGCTGGTACAAGTTCAGTAATGGGAAGAAAATTGTAATAGCTGGAAACAAAAGGCAAGAAGATTCCCATTCATGGGTGTCTAATATGACTGTATCTTTACTTTGGCTGGGGGTGTGCTTCACAATTCTTACTAAGTTTTGGGCATGCTTGGCAGATCCAGCTTCTCAAAAATACTCCATCTAGATTCTGGATTCCATTGGATCCTTAGCAGGACCTAGCTATGTAGATGCTCAGACCACAGCAGGACTGGCATGTACAAGAGAATGGATGTCATACTTTATTTATACTTGTATACATACACACATATATACATCAATATAAAAAAATAACGAGTTCTGTTGTGGTCATCTAAATCCTGCTTTAGGCTTTTTCTCCTGGTTCCATATATGAAGCTATTAATTAACAAAAACTCCTAGTCAGACATAGTGAAGAACTCCACTACCAAAGATTTCAGAACGAATGCTAGACAAATATAGCAGAAAAGAGGGGAATTTTAAGTAAAATACGATATCATTATGTATGCTGTAAAAGTGCATCATGTGCCATCTCAGGTCAAAAAATCTCCTAATTCGAGAGGAAACTTATGCTGTCTGCACTTTCTTCCAGATGATTAAAGAAGATAAGAAATATGAAGCAAATATGCACCCAAAACCTAAAAATATCCAGGTCAATTAAAAGAATATAAGATGTTTATGATATTGTTAATAATTAGAGTTGAAAAATAATATTACAATGAAAGAATGAACATGAGAGTTCTGCAGAATCTACCATTTCTTATTTTAAAATCTGTATTTGTTTTTTTACTTTTACAGAGGACCTTAACTCTTAAACATACAAAATATTCAGGCATTCATGTACTTTCCAGTAAAAGATACTCATTTAGTTGCTTGTTTATAAATATTCAAGACTCACTTTACTGTTCCAATATTCTGCATCTTCCTGGATTTCTGCTTTTTGCTTCACTAACTCCTCAAGGTGTTTTTCATCCTTTATAATCTTCTCCTCTGTTTCTTTTAACTTCATACAGTATTCAGTCCAAATAAATTCAGACTGCTTTAACTCATTCCTAATAGAAATACACACAAAGTGAATCCATCTATTTGGAAATACTCCAAGGCAGTCCCTCTCCATAAAGGAAAATGTAAAGCAGATCTGAATTAGTAAAGATTTATTTTGGTTCCCTACTACATTTCTTGAACAGGTATGCATGAGAGAATTTCAAAATATCTTCCCTGGCAGATTCATGTAATCTCAGCCAGATATCAAAATTACTCATGCTACCAGTTTACTTGGATTTAAAGCTGCCTGCCAACATTACAGCTTCTAATTTGACCTCTGAACAGGTATCTGTATAGCTAAACACAAGACTTTGTTTCATACCTCACATGCTAATAAAAAAAATAGGAGTGAACTTCTTTCTCTGCTGGTGGCTAAATCTACTTCAGAGCCATCTTCACTTAATCCACTGCACTGTCACTTTGTGGACAAATGTCATTTGTAGAGAAAATTTTTTATTGACATCAATTCCTCATGCTAAAAGAACTTGCAGACAGTAAGCAAGGTCATAGGAGGGGATAAGGACTTTACTTTTACTCTGAGTAACAGATTTTATCAGCATTATGAGAAGCAAAATTGGCCATAATTACTGAAAGGGATAATATTAACTACAACAGTAGTCATAAAAATGCTTCTTTGATACACTGTTAGGCCTCATTCTAGCCTGTGCACAGGCTTTTTGTTACAGCCATGGATTTGGTGAAAGGCAAAAGAGATAAAGGCACATCAGGTTTTACAATGACTCCTAGTGCTTTACTATTATTTTTATTATTGTTTCAGCAGGCAGAAAAGAGGTGTTTCCTTTGTGCTCCCCAGAGAATTATCTTGGTCAATAACATTCCAAAGCAGCGTGCCTTAAATGGCAAAATAAATCCACTGCAGCAGAACTGAGACTAACAGTAGTTGAGTTTTGGAGACATCTATTGCATTATAACCCAAAAGACCTCCTGAACAGCTGTTGCATACTTTAACACAGTAAGACAACCAAAACCAATAATGATAGGACTTCATCACTAATTCAAGAGCCACTCCTACAAGATTATTTGATAGACATTCTTCCCTTATTTGCTTCCTAGATTTCATTTAGTGATGTAGTAAAGATTTACCTTGCAATGGCACATTCCAAATGTCACAGAATGTATGTAAGTGTGAAACCNCTGAGACTAACAGTAGTTGAGTTTTGGAGACATCTATTGCATTATAACCCAAAAGACCTCCTGAACAGCTGTTGCATACTTTAACACAGTAAGACAACCAAAACCAATAATGATAGGACTTCATCACTAATTCAAGAGCCACTCCTACAAGATTATTTGATAGACATTCTTCCCTTATTTGCTTCCTAGATTTCATTTAGTGATGTAGTAAAGATTTACCTTGCAATGGCACATTCCAAATGTCACAGAATGTATGTAAGTGTGAAACCTAAGACTTTGAAGATTTCTACCTTTGTAGGTCCCGTCACCCATGGAAAAAAAAAAAAAAAAATGATACTTGGAACCATTCTAATGACAGACATGTAACAGGCATAGACTGCAATTTTTTTTCTCATATTACCTATCAGATACAACTTTCTGCGTACAATCTCATGGAGAATATAGTACTACCAGCCACAGCGAGTATGTGTAAAAATAACAGTCTGTGCTGTGTGATTTACCCAGCCCCAGTATTTTAAGTTTCATGCAATCTTCATCTTTTTTCTCACGGATGGAACTGAATGTAAAGAAAAGATTATCAACTGCAGAACAGTCTTTCAAGTCTGTGCCGTCACAAATCTGGCTTTATCACACCTATCAATACCACATGTTATTCTAGTCCTCTTCAAACGGCAGCTGAAGGGTCTACATCCTCTGTAATGTAAGTGTGACTTATTACTAGTCTAGCAAATAGCTGAGGAGGAAGAAACAGTAGGCCTGCTAAAGGACAGAAAAACAGTCTTCTACTCAGTGTTTTCCTGTAGAGGCTGCTATTCCTAAAAACACCACTATCATTAGCATTTTAAGTTAAATTCACATTTACACAAACAGAACAGGTTACAAGATGTGTAACAGTCTACACCACTGTCATGTGATATGAATAGGAAATCAATTAACTAGGTGAAACAAAAAACATACTTTGTATATTTCTATCAGTATAGATAATGGATTTCCAGTATTAGTTACCTATTGTCATTATCACAAGGATTTTATTTATGCTATGACTTTTTTCAAAGGAACAAAGAGTTCCTTTAAAGCAATTTTAATGCACCTCAAAACAAAGGCACGTTACAGGAAAACACTCCACATTCTTGCACATGAAACAGCCCCAAGAACCTTGATTTCTACCAAGACTACCAAAAAAACCCATGAAAAGTGCCCACACTGCTCTACAACTGCTAAGCATTATGTCACTGTCTGTGACACAGTGACAGAATTCTATAGGGAACTGAACAAAATCCTGCATAACAGACTATTAAAAAGTGAAGTAGTCAGAAGGCAAGATGAAAAAATGTAATACTAATGAAAAAATGCAGAAGATTAAACAATCAATATTCATTGAAAGAACAGGTCAACAACATAATAGCTCAAAATCCTCTATCTGTTATTTGATATATTTAGAAATTATCTGAAAGGGCAAGAAGCAGCAAAATTAAAAGCGTGATTACAACAGGTAAGGCCAAAAAGAACTAAAAAACTGCAGAAAAATTTCAAGACAACCTAAGTAACTGGAGAACAAAGGAGCACTTAGTGTTTGAACTCAAAAGAAGTACAAGGTCAGAGAGATTAAGTGCACCTTAAAATTCTGAATTACCTGTATCAAATCAAGAAAGACATGTACATATTTCCACAAACATTTGGAAAAGTCTAATCAACATTTATCACAGCTAAAGAAGCTGAGAAGTGTTGGATTAAGTAAAAAATAGGATGCAGAGCATTGGAATAAAAAATAAGAGTAAGTCATCCCTGTTACAGTCATTGACATGTCTTAATTTGGAATACTGCCTGCATTACCGTTAAATGCATTTCACAAAAGTGCATCACAGAAGTGAAAAGGAGTCATAAAATACATATGTATTCTGAAAGCACATTGAAAATAATGGATTTTGCTTTGGAAAACAGAAAGAAAGAACAAAGTGAAAATCCAAAATCACAGAGGATACAGGCTAGCAAAGGAGGATCACAATATTTATCATTGCATGCATCTTAAGGCTTAGACTCCCAGACTACAGCAATTTGCCTGCAGGTGGACAGTAATAAATTGCTGCTGACCACACTTTGTAAATATGAATTGATAAGGAACAAAGTCTAATAGTAGGCATATGCTGGAATAGTAAAAGAGAAAGAAAGAAAGAGCAGTTAAATAATACACTTTTAACATTATTTATTATGGTATTACATACTAAAAACCACCTCCAGCCATGGATCACTACAACCATTGCCAACACTTCCTGGCCAGCAGCTAGTAATTCAGAATACTTGATAGAACACTAAATAGGCCAGTGAAACACTAAACTGATTTGCAGGGTACCTGAATACACGGCAACTAATCACATTACATTTTTGTTAACACTTCTTACTCAAGACCTGGTATTTCCCATAATTAAAATCAACATGAGGTTTGCAATGAACTTAACCAATTACAGAAGTTCAGTCCATGCTGTCTGATTTCTCTCAGCTGGAAACCATGGAGGAGCTAATGAGCATTTGATCAGATCATCTCTATATCAATCTTTAAGCCATAATTAAATTTCCAAACATTGTGAAGACATTGTGATGCTTGCATTCACAGGCTCATACCCATCAAAAATAAGAATTCTCTTTTACTCTTCATACACCTCTCCCTTTGTTTAGATACACTAATGATTTTAATTGGAGAATCATATGGTAATTTCCAGGTGTCACTTCAGCTTTGACAAGTGTTGGTATTAAAGAATTCTGGTCCCAGATTTTGTATAACATAATATCTGGGGTTTAGCTATATTTTTTACTACAATTTTAATTTTCATATACTAATATTCTTTCTAGATTCAAGATTGTGAACTTGGCTCTGAAATGAAAAAAGTTAAGCTTTAGTTAACTCAGCATATTGACTGTGAATTTTTAATCTTGAAGGTAATAAAATGTAACTAGCATAAATACCTCTAATATAGTGACAAAATTATCCTGAACTCAATAAAGATACAACAAAGAAATTCACTGTAAAGGTTAGAATCAAAAAAAAGGAAAAGATCAGACATGCTGACAAAAGAAACAAATTGGAGTTTTACTCATGTCTTTTAATTATGCCTGTAAACTTTCCTCATCTCAAGGGGAGAAGAGCCACTGTGTTGCTTGCTACTTTGCAAAACAAAACCTGGCAACTAACCATAGTTAAATACAACCTCCTACCAAACATGAAAGTACTTGGTATTCTTGGTTTTTGGCATAGTTATTCTTCATGCTGATTCTTGGGCTCTATTTCAGCAACAGAAAGGAGAGTTGACTTATCAGTGACTGGCCATTAGGTGGTGGTTTACAGTTACTTCTAACTCTACTTGATAAATCAAGGGTTAATAATCTGAGAAGAGGTTACAGTGAGGAAACTGCAACATAAGACACTGACATACAGAAGCTGCCTTGCAATCCAATAAAGATATAGAAAGTCTGTTGCTTGATAAGATCAAAAGCATGCGTTGTTAACTAGAATTGTTCTGTTTAATATTCAAGTTAAAAATTAAGTTATAACATAACTGCAGTACCATGATAAGTGTTGGTGTTCAATGAAAGTAATTCCTGCTGTCAATAAGGATGATAGCAAAATGTTCTGTCAGATTAAAAATTCTTAAGTAAGTAATATAAGGTAAAATTGTATGCTTAAGGAGTTGATTGACAAACTTTCCATCTGGATGTAATTCTGGACATCACCCCTTCCTTATTGTCATGGTTCTGCTCATGGAAGCTAAGACAAACAAGGCAAACACTTTTTTTATGCATAATTCTATTGATTTAAATAATTAAATAAACCAGAAACTATAATTATTTCTAAAAGTATTTTTTATATCATTTCCTTGTTAACATTAAAACTAACAGTACATTATAATACCAGACTTAACAGCTCTTACTTGTATCGATGCAATAGCGTCTCAGCACATTTAGTTTCCTCAGACACAGATTTTATCTTCTTTTCAGATTCTTCAGCAATTTCTTTCATAGTCTTCTGAATTTCTGTGAGTTCACAACAAACATCACTATATAATTTTGAAAGATGTTATATAAAAATTGTAATGTTTAAAATAGTAAGTCATTTCAAGATTTCTCTGATTATTTGCACCTCCATAATTGAAGTTTAAAGTTGAAGTAGTACTTTGTGATGTCATGCAATTTAACAACAAATTTTGCATTGTCTGCAATAGAGACAATCCTACAAAAGACAACAGGATGTGTTGTAATATTGCCTAGCATAAGAAAGTATTAGCAAGAAGTCTTTCACTCTGTTACAAAACTTTGAAGTTACTGTGCAAAGGTGGCTACTTCCATAGGAAAACAGTGACCTCTGGAGCAGAAAGAAAGAAATAATTTTGAAAGAAGCCACTGAGAATTCATTCAGTAATATGACAAAATCATTACTTAAACAGCTCCTAGAGAAGTCACCTATGTAAAGAGGGGCTTCAGACAGTGCAGACAATGAACACAATTTTAAGTGGTATAAATAGCACTGGGACACTCAGTTCCCAACAACTCTCAATAGAGATAAGAACATGTCTATTGTCTCCGCTTTTTAAAAATATTACAAATATTAAATAGTAACATGACAGAAAATCTTTATTATAATCTAACACCTCACTGCTCAAACGAACTCTCTGGATATCAAAAGCTAGAGATTCAAAATCAAATAAATGTCTTAATTGCAAATAAAATTAGAGATCAGCTGCTTTTTTAAGGCCATGGGAGATAAAAACAAACCTTGGTAACAAACAGCACAGAAATTAGAGCACAAGAAAAGTAATAAATAATTTAATTTACAGTTAGAAATGTTGAAATGTTGTTGAAATGGATTATACAAATAAGTTACAGTAACACCAGGCTATCTTCTTGCAATAAGCAATGCCACTTTTTGGAAAGGAAGATAAAAAAAAAAAAATGTGGGGAAAAATATATTTAAAATAGGTTTTATAAAAAAAAAAAACTGTCTATTTTCTGAGTTGTATTTTAGCACATCTCAATATTTTAGCTGCACACATCATCTTCTGAGAAACTGTCAAGAAAAAAAGAGTACAGGATTAAACACCCAAACCCCAACTTGATTATAATTAGCCAATATTTTGAACATATCTCCTAACACTGATAGAACTGTTAGCTATTTCATAGGTCACATCTAGCTCCTGGTTATTCTCATACTATTTGTGTAATAGGCAATTAACTTTTTAATTTTAGAAGTATTTTGACATGACTGTTGAAGCCTCAAAATATGAGCTTAAAATAAACAATATTATTTAGAATCAGTTTACAACCAAAGACCATTTTTAGACTGTAACTACCTTGAAAAAGGTACTAATCTCTAGGTCTGCATTTAGAAGTTACTATAAAAAAATATACAGAAAACGTAATAATTAGTACTAAAATCTGTACTTGAAATAACACAGTGTCTCTTGCTTTTTAGGCATCAATTTTAAGGTATTTATAACTTTGATACACTTTGATAATTCACCTTGACATTATCCACATTAGATATTTATTATCAACAAATAAAAATTATCAACATTATTATCAATAAGTACAAACAAGAAATAAGTAAACATGTACATCAGCACTTAAAATAATTAGATCTGTAAAATATTTTTTTGACAGCCTCTAACATCTCAGTATTCTGGAACACTGATGTTTGTAAGAAATCTGAGACGAATCTATGCAAATATCAGATATGTACCTTCTACTTTCCTGTGAAAAATCCCACACGAAATCAACTTACAAAGTTAGAATTATATTCCATATATCTAAAGACTCTAAAACAAATATCTTCTTGAGGTCTGTATTTACTTTTTCATAAACCAGTTAACATCCTTCACAGCTTCACCCTCTATATTCAGCTTTTCTTCCAGCAGATGGCTGTGTTTCTTCATCAAGTCTATATCCTCCTGAATCTTTCTGTTGTCTGTTTGTATTGAAAGTATTTGGTTTTGTATCCGTTGCAGCTGGTGTCTTTTACAATCGAGATGCCATTGTAGCTCCAAGATATCTTGAGCACACAGATCATATTCTGTTAAAAAGGTAATTAGCATAACAAAATGTTAGTATCTGTGTGACACCATAAATTCATAGTGAGATTAGTAAAAACATTGTCATAATACTTGCAAAATTTTGCTGTAAATCACTTTGAAGGCCAAAAGAGGACATTGGTTACAAAAGACATCAAATATAAAAATATAAATATTGCATTAGCAGTGGAACTGTTTTTAAATTCATGCTTAATAATCTTAGTAGGTAATTTAAGCAGATCTTCAAAGCAAGGGGTGGTCTTGTTTTTACAAAGGAAATTAAAACATCTCGCCTTAAGGCGTATCTTGAGAAGGCTATTATAAAACAAGAACAACTCTACTGAGCTTCCTACTCTCCAGCAACAGACATGTGAATACAGAGGAAAAGCAGGGCAAGTATAAATCCGACATCCTCTTAATATGACAACTATTTTCCGTTCAGGGACATTGCCTGAATTAAACATAGCTTCAAGAAAGCTAAACTAAAGGTGAAAACTCAAAGCCAACAAACAAAACATATTCATGTTGCAACACAGAGTTATGTCAGTCTTAATTCATTTTGCTGCATTTACTTTTCTGACCTTGCATAAATTTCCTATAGGTCTTTACCAGAAACTATGTAAGTAGATCACTAATTGCTGAATGACAACACATATTTCATTTAGCTTAGGAAAAAAAAAAAGCTTATGAGATATGGTGTCCTGCAGCAGATAATGTTCTATATGGAAAAATTACTGGTATTAAGCTAGGAAAAGTAAAGACTATCAGATAAGAAAAGTGGAAATAAAACAAAACCAACAGAAAATGTCTCAAGAGCAATAAACTTTGTCATAAGTTTGAGAGAGAGAAGTGCATTTTACTCAGAAAAAAGGCTCTCTAGCTCTGAGAAGTTGCTATGGAATATTCAGTGCTATCCCTTGACGGTTGGTAAATTTTACCATGCTAACAAGATATAAATCACAAATTCACAAAATTATTTTATTGCTACTAAAAGTTAAAAAGACTTTATATGACTTAGTGGCTTTTTGACATCATACAAAGTGATACCTAACATTGAGATTAATAAGATGTGGTTTACACTGGATTTTTGTGATATTTCAGAGAAGGTAATTTCTGAAGGGAAGCTATGTCACTGCAGTTACCTGAACATACTACAGGACACAGATGCAGCAGGAGTTATCAATATCAGAAACCGAGGGAAGTTTGAAGAAATAAGAGTCAGTGTCTTCTCTGAATGGTTCAAGCAAATTCTTAATTAAGAATCACCTGGGCTTGTAGTACTTAGATTAGGGATAATTATAACATCCCTGAAGTTCTTTTCCCTTTATCTTAAATTCTATTTTAGCATATTTTTTTGTTTTATAGATTATACTATGAAAAGTTATAATCCTAAAAAGTATGAATTTATTCTAAGGACACAACATCATGCCAATATAGATAAGGGAGAATAGCTGGTTAATTTTTGGAGCCACACTTCATGATGGCTTTTTGTCCTTAATTTTTTAATTTTAAATATTGTATCACTGCATATATCAACAAAACTGAAAGCGTATTAATTATATTCCAGTATTACAAATTTTTGATATTTATAAAGAATGCTAAACAATAAGCTAAAAGCAACAGGAATGTATAGCAATAGCAAAAATTATTTACAGCTTCACCACTCCAGGTCAGTACATCAAAAAGTAAAAAGTAACATCTCTGCAGCTCAAATCCTGAACTACTGTGCTGAAGAATGTTTGGACTATCAACTTCTCTACTTGCAGTTCTTCTGAAGAACTGATCTTTCAATTGCCATAGGATTTTCTCCTGAAAGCAGTTTCTGACCTATCAATGAATTTTAATTCTGATTCTTTATTCAGTCTCCTTCTCTGTTTCATCATAAATTGTCCCCCAGATGCAATTTCTTTCAAGGAAAGCAATCTGCAGACGGGTAACACCTTAAGCACAGGTTTCTAGTTTCCAAGTCAGGAGTCAGCCATTGGCTAAAATAAACAAGGGAGCAAACATACATTTTCCTCATATATTGCTAGGGATGTGCACTATTTGACATGTTGCCTTCAGAGGGACCAAGAGGGGGACGGATGGAGGGCAGAGAGAGGAAAAAAAAAAAAAAAGGCATTTAGGACCAAATAACTCCTGCCTTGCCACCATTATACAGTGATTTTCACTTAGTGTTTACTCATCAGTAAACAGCTATGGAGGACTCCTGCACTGTCACCACACTCTGGATTGTGAGGTATTTGACAAAGATCTCAGGATGATGTGCACCAGAATATGGACTTAATTTCTAACTATGGTTTTACATCCATAAACCCACTATTACAAATCACACTACTTATCTAGATGTCTAGGTTCAGACAGTACCTGCTTCTCACCATGAGTCAGAAAACAAACAACACACACCTGCTAACCAGCTGGGTTTGGGTCTTTTTAGGTTTTTTTGTTTTTGTTTTTTTTAATTTAGTCCTACTCTGTAGATGCCAGTCCATCGCAAAAGATAATAGTAAACATCCTTAGAATCTGGGATTTCAAGGAGACCCATCAGTGGTTATGTCAGACAATTCCTACTAGATACTTAAGTATTTTGTCAAAATTTATTACATTTTAATTTTTCTTCAAAACAAATTTATTTTTTTACTTGTGCTTTAATCTATGGCTTAACTCAAACGCATTATTTTATAATTCTGTTTCAGCTTGTCATTCCTTGCCCCAAAGATGGTTTATTATCATCTTAAGAGTGTCTTGTCTGCTCTTCTGCTACTTCTAAAACAATGTTGAACATTCCATAGTACTTTCCTAAGCAAATTCAGAAGATCAAATACTGTACTTCTGTTACAGTAAGCACAACTATAGTCATAACAGAATTCTTATTCTTGATAATAGACTGACTGAAAAATAACAAATATTCTTATTTTAAATACCAGTACCTTTTTGCACAGCTGCAGGGAGCTGCTGAAGCGCCAAAGTGACAAGCAATCCATTTTCACACTAAGCTTTTTCCCTAGCTGTTTTTCCAACTCCAAAGCTTTTTCTGCTTCCTCACAATCAGCCTCCAGTCACTTAATTAGCTGAGTAACACCCAATAGCAAAGCTTCTGTTTCCTTCTTCAAGGTTAATGCCTTGCCATCTTTAAAAATACATTAAAAATGTTTTTTATGAAAGCTTAATCATATGCTCTTTATTCAAGCTTCATTCTCAACAGAGTTGGTCTGTTCACATCTATAGCAGTAAGAACAACTGGTTATATTTATGTCTTTGAAAACTACATTACAATTATTTCTTATGAATGCTTAAACATACACTGTTTATTCTTGCTTCTTTCTCAACATAAAGCTAGCCTCTTCACATCTATAAAGACTAGCACAACTGTTTACAAACAAAACTTTCACATACAATAGCATTTTCCTCCAGCTTATTTTCAAAGCAGAATGCATAAAAATGTGTGCACATAGATGGTACAAAATTTTCATCTTTGCCTCATTGTTTGGGTAAGTAATCATCTAAATAATAGTATAAATTCCTAACTATCTCAACTTTTTGAAGAATACATATTTCATTTTATTTTCCTAAGTAAATATCAATGACTTCATTAAAGTCTTCAGAGTTCTAAGAATATTCAGTAAAATATCTCAATATCACAGTTCTACTCGTGATAGACTCTCATTCTGTGAAATTTGGGTACCAAAAAATGCCTCGGTTATTTGTCTTAATAAAAAATTTTTTTGAGGTCATCATCCATTTCTCTGATCTATAAAAATCAGTAATTATATGAACTACAGTGTCAGAGATATTTCCACTTTGATTCCACAGTCAACAATTCCCTAATTTCTTTTATCAAAAACTGCAAAAAGAAGAAAAATTACTTAAAATCTGGAGTGAAATTGTGGCTTCACTCTGATCAACAGAAATTTTATCCCACCATTTACTCTGGACAGGATTGCCTCAGGCTAGTAGTACTTAAAAGGTTGTACACTGGCTTCAAAATATTGCCCACAATCTCATGAATATTTGAAACTTAATTAAAAATTGTATAATCTGAGTAAAGATGCAGACTGTAAAAACAGAACTCGATGTTGGGAACATGTTATGAATATCCTGTGACAGCAAAGCACTTATTTGTTTTACAAAAACTAAATGGAAAAAAAAAAAGTCTAGAATTTCTGACAACCACTATAAATAATTTAGTTGGTTCAAAACCTAGATGGATTAAAATACAGTATGAATCTAAATACAGAAATGTAAATTATCTTCTTGCAAACAGGATGATTTAATAGTACTTATTATAACATTTAGCTTGACAGATGATTGACAGCTGATACACACAGATTTCAAAGGATACTCACATCATTTACATAAGACTGAGCAGGCAACAAGCACCTATTATTACAAATGCAAAGCATATATTTAATGAGGATAAGTAACAGTTACAACTCAGACTGAGCATTATGAAATATTTTTTACCTTCATAAGATACATCAGCTGCTTTAAAATCCAACTTGGTGGATAATTAACCAATTATCTTCAGTAGAGTCACCAATGGCCTGTTTTGCTACCCTATAGAGAAAAGCCACTGTAACTAAAGAATTTTAGACTTAATTTAGATTAGCATTGTTAAGTAAATATTACTTTCAGAAAGTCAAAATTTCCTTTCCTGAATTTTACACATGAAGTGCTGGCTAGTTAAATGAAATAATTTCAAGTCATGCAGAAGAACTATTAACTCTATGAAAAGAAAAGCATGTAAAATGCTTTTCTCATATTTCTTTACAGAAATACAAGAAACAGATTTCTTTACATCTTGTACTTACACAGATCCTCAATTTTTGTTCTCATACCTAAGGATTTGCCAAAGAGAAACTTGCAGAAAAGCTGTTACTCTTTCCAAGTTATACACATACAGAATATATATACGCTATACATATATATGTTATATATACACATACGGAATACATATATGTTATACTTTCCAGTCTTCTAAGCAGCAGATGCATTTAGTACTGTATCTGTGAGTGTCATTTGAGGGACAAAAATGAAAAAAAACCTATATTTTAGACATATGAAGGATAAACAATCCAGGCATAAGGCTTAATCAGTTTCTAAGAGACAAGCGTTTGAAATCTGAGAAGCTCAAAAGCAGAAATGAGGCAGGCTTCATTAAAATGAGATCAGGGCAAATTTAACCTGCATGTGAAAGGGGGAAAGAAGTAGCACAAGTAGCTAAAGAACACAAGCAAATCATAGCTGTCATAACTTAAAAGGCTCATTAGCTTACTGGAGCTGAGAACAACGAGAAGAAGAATAACCACCACCTGTTCATGCCCACATGTGCAGTTTAAGGAGCACATAAAGGTTCTTCATATGTAGCTAAGATGAAATCTGCAGTGACAGTATTGCATTGCACATACATGCATAATGTGAACATATATATTTGAAAGAACTCCACAAAAAAGTTCCTTTTCCATAAAGAGGACCAGACAAAAAGCTATGCCAAAAGCAGACTGGAAGAAATACTACTGTAGCTTTCCTACATCAACAGAAAATACATCTGAAGTAAAGGGAATAGAAAAAAATCTGTGAGCAGTCATAGAAAACAGTAAGACATTGGACAAGAAAACTGGGACTTGGTGTCAGAAGAGATATCAAATTAGATACAGAAGCAGGAGTTAGATAAACAGGAGTTGGATAAGTAGGCAAATCAAATCAAAACAGTCAGGACAACAAGCTCAGTGCATGATATATGTTCTTCCCTTCAAACTCCTCTTTTAATCTTTATAACTAGAACTGCATCATAAAGTACCCTGCATCATGAATGATACAATTTGAAGTCACATGTTCAGACTTATTCTCTGTAATTTCTGAGTGCTTGGCTTTGAAGTGTATTGTATTGTATTGTATTGCACTGTGTACTAATCTGAGTTCTTTAGTGTATTTTGAAATAGACGCAGACAATATCTAAAATTTGGAAAAAATAGCTTGAGTTTTATGTTTTGAAATTACACTTTAAATTTATAATCTTTAACAACTTATATATATTCTAGATATCTCCAGTGAAAACATATCTAGAAAAAAATCCAAAACTGTTCTTCAACTCATTATTTTTAATGCAGTTGGTATGTTCTGATTTTAAAAAGAATCTCCTCTTGCTCTCTGACTTTAAGGATAAATAGTTACAAACACTACAGGTGGTTCAAGGAAATCTTGTCACTTAAACACAGGGTTTTTTTAACTAAACCTAAGTAACTGGCAAACTACACTGAAAACAAAAACCCCATTTATTTAATTAGAATTGTAACAGTATGAAGTATAGGAAAACCAAGAAAGAAAAAATGAAAAAATTGGGATCTTTTCCCCATCTTATTATAGCATTTGATGAATTAATGGCCGCTTCATTCAAGCATTTTTCCTACTGCCTTTTTAAATGACTTGTCTCTCTCTGTCTAGCCAAGCTGAAATGCGAGTATATTTGACCCTTTATACAAATTCAGAATATTATACACTATATTTACAGAACTTCACAAAGATCACAGTAAGTATACAGAAACATTCAGTATGTTTATACATCATGTTCCAAACTTCAAGCAACAAGAGCTTAAACCCTTACCCATATTTAGGTACCTGAGATAATTGGTAGAATTGGTACAATTTCAGAAGTATGAATAATTGAACAACATTTATTAACAGAAATTCATCAATCTGGTGGTCCTGAGAACTACAATCAGGTTGAATCTTTGAAAATCAAACACTGAGTAGGAACAACATGACAAATCCCCCTTAAACACCTTTGGTCTTTCGAAGTAACTAGATCCTACAGACACTAGGAATGCTTATATTAGATGCATTCTATGTTACACAAGAACTTAGCAAAAAGTCTGCTACGTGAACAAACTAATTCTCATCAAATAACTATTTGACATTAAAGCAAATGCATTATTTTGTATGATTTTGTATGTATGATTCTTACCATGGTGTTTTCTCCTCCTTAAACACATAATCATACTGCAAAAGCAAAACATAAACTCCATTATACATCTCAGATGTTACACACTTTTTCTATTTCCTGACAAAAAGCCTAATAGACCACTGAATTTTATATCAGAAGAGGATCTAATTAGGGTACACTCAGATCAAAGCTTTTTAACATTTTAAACTAATTATAAAGCTTTTGAATTCCTAAAAGCTATGTATCTCCAAAAGGTTGGTAATAAACCCCTGTTTTTGTACATAGATGTTACATTACTCAAATTTGTAGATTTTTTTAATCTCTTTAATTTTAAAATCTCTGCTAATTCTATTTTTACTCAGCTTCTGTACTTTTCTTAAATGTTAAAACTCCATCAGAGATTCTGCCTGAACTCTCATACTTTTTTATTCTATGTCTACAACAGTAAATCAAACACTGCCAGTTCTCTGGGCCCAGCAACTTTAACACCTACACCATTAAACTGGTACTAAATTTCACTGGTGCAACCTGTGGAAAAGGAAATTACCACATTCCCGAATTATTCCCAAATCATTTCCAAACACAATTCAGGAGCTGGAAAGGGTCAGAGACCATTCCTCAGAAGCAGTGCACATAATGTCTATCCTGTTTTGAAAAGTAAGGATTTTAGAGTATGGACATGAGGATTTCCATGTCAACTGGACACATTGTTGGTAATACTTAACTTACTAGCAAAGTAAATAAATTCAGATATAGACAAGTGAAATCCAAATTCCATATATTTGTAGTATATTCGTTTCAATTAATTTAGATTAAGAGCATCCATGAAATACTCATACCATGGCAACTTAACCTTTTGTCCTCTCATTTCATAGTTATAATGATGTCACTATCTAGAGGCCTCAGACTATTTTGAGTCTCTGTATATTAAGTAACAACACCTTGAAAGAGATGTGGAAAATATGCACAAGATTTACAGAAATAATGTAACCTAACATTAAAATGAATAAACATCTGAACATGTCAATGCTTATCTATCTAATTCATGTATATTGATGACAAAATCATCACATTAAAATCATTTCACTATTTCACATTATTTTAAATAAAGGAGAACGAGGCAATGTAAAATTTCCTATCAAATTAATGTCTAGACTGTAAATCAAGATATGACTTAGTTTATGCACCTTGAATTCTTCTAGTATCTATGCTGCAGTTGCAGAAATATCCCTGCAGAGTATTTAACAGTGTTTGTGGAATACTAATCTAAGATAGTTTTTCTGATGTGCTGCTATGACAACATTATTGTCGGTACTGGAGATAAATTATTTAAATATAACTTGTCTGTGCAAGCAGTCATCAGATCTTCTTACTGCAGTGTAGATACATGCAAAATTTATTACCATTCAAAAAACACTTCTCCAGTAAAAGTGAATTATTTAAATTATACTAATTATGTTCTCAAATAAGTTAATGGGAAGATATTACTATACTTTAAATTGGTATATATTGCATTCCTTCCTAATCCATCTACCCTTTCTTCTTTTTTTTTAATATTTCTTTTATTCTTGTTTCTATTTACACAAAATCTATATAAGCCAGGGAAACATCACGTATTGCTAAAGAAAGAACTACAGCAATTTCAAATTCATGTCTCTCAATAACAGAGTAAAGAAATGAGGAATTGTTAAGTACAGTTCAGGAAGAAAACATAGCTTACTACAAATGATAGAAAATGGCACACAGCTCAATCTGACTACTCAAGATTTGTATCAAAAACTGTTTTGTAGACAATTGATATTATTGAAGCAACCTGACTTTCTGCGCATCTGAATTGTCATATGTGAATTTACTTTCTGATATATTGATATTACATTTATGATATTATGGTATATTGACTTTAATAAGACAGTTTGATTTGCTAAAACTGTTAAGTAGATCACGAGTTGTAAATGCACCTCCTGGGCACTATTTTGGATAGTACATATGACATGAAAATAAATCTTTATAAAAATCAACATAGTAATCCTGTTTAAAAATATACTTCTTCATATAAAGATCAAAGCACTTGAACATTTTTAATCACAAATGTACCTGTTGAAAGTGATTCTCTATCTTCAATTCTAATTCCTGAATGTGATGAATAATTTTGTTAATATAGGGTAATGGAGTATTTACAAAAGCAGAGCCATGATGCCTTGTGGTGATCCATTTGTTCTTGTCTGGGG
>NDXB01021795.1:0-16553 GCA_002631895.1 Agapornis roseicollis | reverse complement strand
AAGCCTTGTGGTGATCCTTTTTTTTTTTTTTGGGGGAAAAAAAAAAAAAAAAAAAAGAAGGCTGAGAAACTTCACATGTGGGATGAAACCAGATTTTCTCATACCTGATTTTACTTCTTAAATTTGGAACTCGGTAAGCTTCTGCTTTGAAATTGACTAAGAGAATGTAACAGCTATATCTCTTACTAAGCACAGTTCTGCGCAAAATGTCACTCCTTTTTACATACTATCCCCCAAATACAAGGAGATTCCAAAATGCTTGAAAAATACGAGGGAATAATTTCAAAGACATGAGATATCATAAAGGGAGCTATAATAATATCAGAAACCAAAAATGGCAATGGTAGCTTCTATATAGAAATACCCAGAGCAAAACAGAAAAGGTCACAGGGCCTTAAAGGCAATCCTAGACTACTCTTATGTACCTAATACTTGGTTCCAGCAAATATTTGTTTTGACCCTATGAAGGGATGAAATTCCAGAATAGTAATTCCCACACTGGGAATTTCAAGCTACATGACATAAATGGACTGTTTTATGAGAACATACAGATTTCATAATTATGTTTTCTTTAAACTCTGTTAGCCATATAAGCATATAAATAAATGATACTGTGGCACACTATTGAATGTTGACTATTTAATTAACACACAGAATGGGAATCTGACTGCACGGGTTACTAATGAAAAGTGACAGGAACAAGACACTGAAACCTAGCAATAGAGCTATTAAAAAGTCTAAGATGCTGTCCTACAAACATGAAACAGTAACCTAATTATGTTCAGGGGGATACAACTACTTTAATGTTCCTTGGAGATGAATCAAAAATAACAATCACAGTAATAGGGATTAAACTGTAAAATAGAACCAGACAACCTTCACATACAGTATGCTGATTTATTTTTTGTTTTGTTTGGGGCTTTTTTTAAAAGAATAATCTCAGTGTTTTAATTAAAGTGTTAGCCTAAAACATTAAAAGTCTGTATTTTACAGAAGGCTCTTTTAACATTATTGTAAGCAGCCTCACTGAAATGGAAAAGATAGTTTGCAAGATTTGCTTGAAAAGACAGCCCATTAAAATGGATATCAAAACCAGAATCTTGTTCTGCCTGTTTCTAGAGCAAGAAAGCTTCACTGAATGCCTACACAGCACAATCCTAGCAAAGCATATGTAGAATTTGAAAATTTCTTGCACTCTGAAGCACAACACAGTTCAGATTTTGAGAACAACATTAATTTCACTTAGTTGTTTCTACTGTTATTATTCTTATCTTTTACAAAATTAACACTAATTTTGTAAGAATTATCTATATTTTCTTTACCTCACTAGTGCAACTAGCAATACATCCATTAAAAAAAACTTATTTCTTTAAGAACTTTAATAAAAAAAGATTGCTCTGTTACTGCTTTTGCTTTCCTTGGCAAACATTTTTATTTGCTAGTCTTCTAAAACCTTTGAAAAAAAAGCTAAAAAATTTCTATTCAAATTTTAAAATTAAATTTAAAATAAAAATTAAATTTTAAAAGAATTTAATTTAAAATAAAAATTAAATTGAGAAGCGAAATACAGCAATTTTGTTTTCAGGTAGAAAATGGAACTATCATTAGAGGATGGAGTGACACCAGTAAGTCCATGACTGATGTTCAAAGTCCACAAATGCATCGTTTGTATGAAGGCTATTCCAGCAGTCTGGCAGATGGGGACCAAGGGGGAGGACTAGTGTTATAAAATATTACAAATACAAAATATAAAATAATTTCTTATGTCTTAAATTTAAGCCCTTCTTTAAACTATTTGAAAAATGTTTAACAGAAGACATACCTGACATACCTTGGGATGACTCATCACTGACCTCAGAAGAAGACATTTTTGCTGGTAGCACTTTTCAGCTTCATGATTAGAAAAATAGTAAAAATAGTAATACATATATACATACACACATGCACATTTTAAAAACTCTTATTTTCATCAGAAAAACAAATATTCCATCAGTGATATAGCTACAGTATTTTTAGGGTCAGCAACTCTGTTGTCACTTTTCCTACTAAGGAAAAAGGAGCAACTAAACAGTGCTCTCACAGTGAATCCTATTTAACTAAGGAAATTACAGCTAGAAAGCCAATAAAAACCAAGACAACCAATTTTCAACCTATGTGACGTGACTTTTTCAATTTTTTTTTTAAATTAAATTTTCCCTTTAGACTTTAAAAAACAGGTTATTTTGGAATCTATCATAGCAGTAGTAACCAACAGTAACCAGAAAATCCTGAAAAACAAAATGGCATAACCTATGAGATAAATTTAATTAACAAACTGCCAAAACAAGGGAAGCCCATAAATCTGTAGCCTGAAACACTGTCATCTCAATGGACAGGTGACATGGAAGAGAGGAAAATGGTCAATGATTCAGTGTCCTAGTGGAAGCCCATGACAAGTGATGCTCCTCAGGGGCTGGTATTGGGACCAGTGCTGTTCAGCCTCATCTAGTTCAGTATGTCACTACTCATTGCAGGGGGGTTGGAGTAGATGACCTTCGAAGGTCCCTTCCAGCTCAAACTATTCTATGACTCTATGATACTATAATTCCTTATTTGCATATAGACTTCTAACTCAGTTTTACCACAATAAACAAATCCAACATTATTCATTTGTAATTCACATAATTCAGAAAAACAATACTGGCTGAAAACTTAGATAGTTAAGCCCCAAGGTATCAAGCTGAGGTTATTTACCAAAATATTTTTTTACTCTTATAATTCATATATTTGACAAATAACTGTATTTCCATACAGAGATTCAGGTGGACACTTCCTGGACTGTGTAATTTGCATGTTGGAAGTCCACAGTAAATTGTGGTTTCCAACTATTACCAACTTAAAAACTGTCCAGTAAAAAAAGAAAAAAATCCCAACACCTATGTTAAGTGTTCATCAGTAAAAAATACTAGAAAAAAATATTGCATGGACTATAGATTCCATATTTTTTGCAAGTAGTACTATTACAAAATAGAGAAATGTTTATTCCAAGCAGAATCTTTCTGAAACAGAAAATAGTTGCCTAAGATTCCAACTAGAGAGCCAGCCAGAGAAGAGAGAGTGAAACTGAAATGCACTGTCCCCATGCCTCAATTTATTGATCCACAAAACTCAAACTCAAGCCTGTTCCAAAGAAATATTAGACGAATCTAAGTGTAACAAGCTTGCCAAAAGAAATGCTGAGTCCACAGCTGATCTACATGGACTTCTATGCACTGCAATGCAGTCACCACTAGTGTTCTGTTACCATAACAAACTAATTGACTTGGAATCTCTAAACAATACCAACAAAGCCTTCCAAAGTAAAGCTATAGAAAAAGTTTTTGAATTAAATAAAGTTCATAATACATATAACAAAGTTTCAAATCACCACATTTTCAGCTATGTAGCTTTCCTCAGGAAATGTATGGAAAATGTGTTATATGAGCCATTCTTGCATGGCATTTCAACATTAGTACCTATTTTTTTCAAGTTTGGTGGCTTTTTGAATTTTATGAAACAATTATTTCCAATGGCGGGATTCAGTGTTGTTCAAAGAAAAAAGCTGATTTGGCAAGTAGGAATTTTTAGCGTTATCTGTGACAGGATGTCAGCTTCTTGGACTCCACAAAACAAAATTCTACTCTTGTAACAGGCTCATCCTGACAGTCAGACCAGATGGACGACATTAGCTCCAACAAGGAGTACAAAAGAATATGAAACTCTTAGGAATTCAAAGAAAATAAGTATTGACAGACAGAATAGCTCTAGAGAAAGGAGGAAAGATGAGAAAAATATTGCATAAAAAAGGATGAAATCCAGAAGAAAAGCTTAAGACATGGTTTCAATTTGTTGTTGCTTATATAGTCAGTAATATATCTGGAACAAGTTATGAACAGACTGTTATATGATATGCAAGCATGAGTTAACAGAAAGGTGAGAATGTCACTTGCCTGATAAGGAATATATACACAACATAAAGATGCATTTCACTGTACATAAGAACATATGCGAAAAAAATATATAGGAGAAATTTGTAGTTGATGACAACAGCAGTATATCATGGCAAGAAAATTAGCACATAGCTCATTTAGTATCTGTTGAAAATCCGCCTCAATGTATATAAATATTAGACTACTTATCTTCACATTTATATAGTTATCAAAATCCAAATTAAAAAAATTCTTTTATATTGTCCATTTCATATAAAATGAATCAAAACCAGTGAGTTAGCACCAACAATTATGTAATACACAACTCTAACCTTCAGGAGGTGTTACTCTGTAAAATGACCTTCAGGAAATGTTATTCTGCACAAATTGTTTTACAGAATTCAAACTAATTTTCCTCATTCTGACAAAGATAACCACTACATTAGTCATACAGTACACCTTTCCAAAGTCATTGTATGCTTCCCCATAAAGAAGGGGAAAATGGCATTTCTTTCATTGGGTGCGTGTATATATATTTATAAAAATATATGTACATTGTATATATTATTAAATAGGACTATAGCTAAAGTAAACACACACAACATTTTCATTACTTTGTTGGTACTTTTCTATGACACAAATAATTTCTGATTGGCTAAAAATAATTTTCTAACACTAATTTTTCAAATAGAAGAATAAGAAATTAACAAAGATTTTGTTACAAGTAAAATCCTCAATAAATATTTTTCAATTAAAAAAACCCAGAATCTAGATATTAGAATTTCTATCTACCTAACAGGAGCTATTACTACTATTTCTCATCATAAATGCCATTCTCCAGGCAGATTCTTGGGATATTCATAAATACTCTTAACAAAAAGCTTATTCTACAAGAACCTACTTACCTCTTCACCAAAGCTCTAATTTACTATCAAGCAAATTAAGTGAGAACTGAGATTATCTATCTCATAAACACAATAGAGATGGCCAACTCACAGAAGAATTTTGCTTAAAATCTTCTCATTGATTCCTGCTTCCCTGTGACTATGTCATTTGTGTTGGAATTTTTCCTCCTTCCCCAAAAGCAGTCAGCATAAATAAAAATTATAAACTAATTAATAGTTAAAAGGAGCTAACATTCCACAAACAATCTACATCTTATTCTATAATTTGCTGATCTCCAAGTATTAACTTGCTGCAAATACAGCATTTTACCTTTTGGTTTTAAGGTCTTAACGTTTCTTGCACAATCTCTGCCTGTCCCCAAGTGGCGCAGTGAATCTTTTAACCACTGAAATGCAGCCCAGATTTACTTCAGCATGTTCAGAAAGGGATTAATGTTCCTGAAATTATTTCCCCAAACTACAATTACTGCAGATGTTTCGAAGTAGTCCAGTGTCATTTAAACAGAAATTTGCAGCATTAAAATCTGTTACAGTGATACTCAGGGATGACTCTTGAAAACAATGCCTCATGTAAAATTTAATAAGCTGGTTAACACAAACCACTAACTCTAATTAAAATAAAAATAGAATTATTGAATTATTCTTGTTATTTTTATTAAAAGCAACCAAAGACAGGCAAAATTCCTTACATTCTTTATTGTATTTTATTCCTTTCACAAGAACGAGATCTCAAGAACTAGTCCATTATACCAGCCACTTTAAGCTTTAAGAAGGTTATTAAGATCAAATGTTGCACTCTCAAAAACTTCTAATGGAATCCAAAACTAAGAATATTACAGCTGAGATCTTACTACTATCATATAAGTCCCTGAAATAGTCCTGTATCAAAATCAATTTGATTTTTTTCCAGTATTCCATTATTACTATCATTTGTTCCAGCTATATACTCTGCAAAGGTAACCCCTACTCTTTTCCTGCAGACCTTACTACAAACAGGAACTCTTAAAAAAAAAAAAACAACAAAAAACCAAACAAACAAACAAACAAAAAAAANGCTTAGCCTCATGGTCTGATAATTTCTTGGTGTCTTGGGTTGATCTGATTCACATTTGTGCAATCAAAAAAGCTTTTCAAAGTGTTACACATGGAAACTAAAAAAAAAAAAAAAAACAAAAAACCAAACAAACAAAAAAACAAAAAAAAAAAAAAAAAGCCACCAAAACCCAAACCCACAGACAATTAAATAGGATGAAAAACAAGGACTCTGGAAATCTGTAATAGGTAAGGAAATTAAATCCCAAAATTCTGTGCCATTGTCATGAATGATCCACTTTGTCTTTCTATATGCATTCTTGTATTCCACCTTTCTCACATGAATCAGAAAAAGGAATTACACTTCTATCAAGTAGTACTGAGAAAACAGGTAAGATTAAGAGCATCTCACATTCTGTGGCTTGGGTTCACATAAAACATAACAATCTCTGACTAAAGATGCTACCTAATCTCTATTTCAGTGTCTCTCCTCATACATTCCAAGGCCAGAAACAAGACAATATGAGAATTACTATTCTCTTTCTTATTCCTGCAAGGTCAAAGAGATCCAACAGTAGTAGGAACAATCTCCCTGCTCAAGCAAAAAAAGCTAATTCAATTTGATTGTTAGAAATGAGCATCCAAATTCTATTACCACAAGAATCATCTAAATATGTTTTAAAGATGCTTACTACCAATATTCGTGCTACTAAGCATGTTAGTTATTTGATCTGTCCCCTTACACATAATTAAAATATCATGTACTATATAGCACAATATTTTTGCAAAGATTATTAAATCTTAAACCTAGATCTTCTATTCTGTTGTATGTCTAAATGAAATACAGTGAATATTGGTTACCATAGTAACCACAGAACTGAAGAAATTTAGTTTTGACATAATTGCTGCATATGTTCATACAAATCACATCTCTTATTCTGAACATTAGAAATGAAGATACTTTTGAACTCTGTTTTTTAAAAATAGAGTAATGAAGAAACAAAAAATTAGCTCAAGTACTTATATACATAACAGAACATATTCTTGTTTAATTCACTCATTCACTTTGATAATTAAGAGTATATTTTCCTGCATTTTATTAAACCATTTAGTTAAGTACTGTTTATCTTTTCACTTACTGGTAATTAAGCCAGTTCTGTTCATAGAATCATAGAATCAGCTAGGTTGGAAAAGACCTTTAAGATCATCAATTCCAACAATTACCCCAGGACTGCCAAATCCACCACTAAACCATGTCACTGAGGGTCTCATATACACGGTTTCTGAACAGTTCCAGAGGTGATTCCACCACTTCCCTGGGCAGTCTGTTCCAATGTCTGATTACTCTCCCTGTAAAGAAATTTTTCCTAATATACAACCTAAACCTCACCCGGCACAGCTTGAGGCTATTACTTCTTCTCCTAGCACTTATTATCTGGGAAAAGAGACTGACCCCCACCTTGCTACAATTCTCTCTTTAGCAACGACAGAAGTGTAGTAAAATGCAAAACCAGATTCCATATACAAAATAACCTCTCTGTGGATTGAAAGATCCAAGGCAGTTTCAACTAAATCTAAACCATTTCTGATGGATGCTTGTCAAATCTGTTTTAAAATCTTTTAGTGACAATTTCTAGCAGATGTCTAGGCAAACTTAAACCAAACAACTATCCCTGCCATTATTTAGCCATCCTATTGTACAGTGTAATCTCCTTGTCATATCTGTATGGACACAGAAAATAATAGATTGCCTTAATCTTGTAAACAACTTCTTAGACATTTGAGAACTTCCATCTCTTTCCTTCTCTACACTAAACAGACCAAATTCTTCTAATTCTTTTACACACACCCCTGCCCCAGAGATTATGCTTTCCAACTGCTGTTTCACTCTCTGCCTCCAAGTTTTCCCCAGTTGGTCCACATCTTTCCAGATCCAGATCCTAAAGATGCCACAGACTTCCAGCTGATGCCACACCAGTACTAAGAACAACAAAAGTATTATCCAATGCTTTTGGTTTCATATCCTGATACAACCCTGTTGTATCACAACAGCTTTATGGTGGGTTTCATGTTTAGCTTTTAAACCTACAGGTCTTTTATAACTTACCTATAATTCTGTTATCCTCTGTACACATTATTTCTGCTTATGGATAGTACTTTGTACTTGTTCTTATTGATTTACATCCTACTCTCTGACTTCTCAAGATCATTCAAATTGCAAATGATCCTGTCCTCCTGAGTGCTGGCAAGCTCCTCTGAACAAGGCATTGTGTCCAAACTGAGAAAGATTCATGTAGCAAGGAAGTCTTTGCTGTCACTATTACTCACAGTGTACCTCCATTGTTCTACAGTGCTGTTCATAAGATACTGTCTGTGCCTAACATGCCAATACTATGCTTTCAAAGAAAGAAACAAACATTTCAAAATGCTGATCAATCTGTATTTGATTTCCCATCTTAAACTGTATGTATTTTATTACTTTATGTTTCAGAGGGACTTGAAGTTAAATAGTAATTTTAGCCATTATGCATATTATATAAATAGTTTAGTTGCAAAGACTACAGAAACAAAATGGGTTGAAAATTTGGCACGATCATACAATCTATTTAAAATGAAAAAGGGAACACAACAGACTACTAAATAACATGAAATTGCATCTGTGTGTTTTCTAGTTTAAAGATAAGATCTTGCCAAATTCCAAACCAAGTGCTGAGTAACTATAAACACATTCTTGTTCAGTTGGACTCAGATGTATTTTGCAGCACTGCTCAGATCTTAGCAGCTAATTAATTCTTGATGCTATACAGAAATCTTCTCTAAAAAGAAAATTATTAGAAAAATATTTTTAAATTATACAGTCTCAGAGAGCTTTTTTTATAAGGATTCAACATTAAAGGGAAGACTAACTTATACAATACAGCTACACTGAGAGTACATTCTTATACCTGTCCTGCAATATAACCTTAGAAGATGACTGATCTGAGACAAAAGAAAATGGGGGGGCTGGGGAGGGTGGGGGGGTGTGAGGGAGGAAGGATAACAACAACAAAGACTAAAAATGTTATCATAATTCAGAAATCAACAACATTTCCAAGCTGCTTGCTTAAGCTAATTTTTTCTCACCATCTACTTTCTAAAGTGAGACTTCCTAACCCATGAAACATTTTATCTAGGAAATGTGACATTAGATTTACTCAGCATTTGTTTCATTAGAATTTCTATTGAATCTTAAATATGATAGCAAATATTTTGGCCACCTATTGCAGTATTAATTTTTGATGTTAGTGTGGATAACAGTCTTTCAAATGATAATTTAATCTAAAACTGCATCAAATACTGAAAGAGGAATAGGAAATTTCTCTGTCTCATGTCCAGATTGACAAAAGGGGACTCTGCCCCTCACTCTGTCTTCATGCCAGCATTTTCAGACCTACTTGTCTTAGCATGAAAGGTATCAAACCTGAAACAACCATCTACAGTGCTGTTACTGTTACCATTGCTGTTACTGTCCTCTTTTCACTTAGCTCCATCTGAAAGCTCTTTACAAAAAGGCTTACAAAAGGCAATTCATAACACAGACCATCATATCTACATCTTAATACCAGATATTATAGTCAGATAAACTCTAATCTCACACAGTCTGTGATCTATTAATACATGAGAGCATTTACAAAAATGTAAAGCCCCTAAGCTGAGAAGAAGGGCCAAGACACACATGTATCAATTTTGTAGATAATAGTGGTACTATATCACTAGATATAGCCACACTGCAACTGCATTGAGAAGGAATAATCTTAAAAAATTGCTAATCAAACACCTCCAAAACTATGGCAAATCTCTGATTTCCCAAAAACATATTCATAAAGGATCTGATTGTGTTACCAAATGCATTCAGTTTTCCAGTCAAGGCAATTTGAAAGAATATGACCAGTCCCAAAATGGTAACATATTGGATTTTCATTTGGATCAGCCTTGGGACAAGAAGGCAGCACAGAGACCTCATAGCAGCCTTCCAGTATCTGAAGGGGGCCTATAGGGATGCTGCAGAGGGACTCTTCATTAGGGACTGTAGTGACAGGACAAGGGGTAATGGGATCAAATTTAACCAGGGGGAGTTTAGAGCGGATATAAGGAAGAAATTCTTTCCTGTTAGGGTGGTGAGGCACTGGAATGGGTTGCCCAGGGAAGTTGTGAATGCTCCATCCCTGGCAGTGTTCAAAGCCAGGCTGGACAGAGCCTTGGGTGACATGGTTTAGTGTGAGGTGTCCCTGCTTATGGCAGGGGGGTTGAAACTTGATAATCTTAAGGTCTTTTCCAACCCTTACTATTCTAACAGCCAACCCCTCAACTTCCAATTCATGTCTCAATATGATCAATTCTGAAAAAACAAGAAGGGATTGCTGCTTGGGGTAAATTCTGCTGAAGCACAACAGTCAAGCTTATACTGCTTTATCATTTTTTTTTTTTGCCCTATTTCCTCTAATATATTCACCATGACCAGAGTGTGAACAAAACTCTACAACCCTACAAGCTGTCTGAACAGGTCCACTAAAACCTTTTCTATTATGAATTCTCCTATTCCTAATTAATTATTTTCCCAAAGACATAACAAGACATAAATTAGAGGTCAATCATCATCGCCGTAGTAACAGCTACGTCTTCTTTCCATAATGTCTGCAAAATAACTTTGTCATGGTGTTATTATGGAGTGAAAGTAAGAGATCCCATGCTTCAGGAAACAGCCCAAGAGCTTTTAGAAGGTAATAAAACTCTGGAACAATTCACATACCAAGTCCTTCTATGTTTTCTAGCCTTAATGTATTTTGCTTTCTGAAGAGGGAAAAAAAAAAAACAAACAAAACCCAAACCAAACCCCACAGGAGACAATAATTACAGTGTCCTCGAGGGGAGAGGAATTTAATTTTTAATCAAGATCCTCTTCAGTAGTGACTCATCACGTTCTTGAGCCTGTGTAAAATATTTGTTATGTACCTGAAACTTGGAAGGGAAGGCTAAAAACTCTTTAGATTTATTGTCATAAAGTTTATTTGAATCAGTTAAAAATAACTCAGCAGTAAGAGGACAGAGCCTACTTAGGCGTATAGGCTGAAAAATCCAATCTCCCCAAGATGGTTTAGCTGCTGCATCGAGCATTACAAGAAGAAATGGGGATTAATTCTGGAAGCCCCAACAAGCCATCCTGACTGAACCTATTCTCACAGCACCGGTGCCCAAATGCTTCTGTAAAGGGGCACAAAACTTCCCTGTAGGTGCCGTCCCGGGCATAACTCAGACACCTCCAAGGTGTAGCCTCTTGAGGACAAAGCATAATATTTTGGCTTAGAAACTATCCCTGGGGGTATTTGTAGATGTGTAGATGTGGCACTGAGCGACATGATTTAGTGGTGAACTTGGCAGCATTGGGTTAATGGATGGGCTTGATGATCTTAAAGGCCTTTTCCCAACCTAAACAGTTCTATGATTCTATGAATAAAGAAGTTGGGGACCCCTGATGCTTGTTAAATTTGCACAATTGATCTCTGTACTAGGTAACCAACTTAACTCTAATTATGTCTTAATACAAGACTATAAAGTAGCTGGACTTTATCTAATGGTTGAATGAAAAGGAAGGTAAGTATGTGTTCTGCAATCACAGCCACACTTCATAATAATTTCTCATCCTGGAGGCTCCTGTAGTTGTAGGGCTCGGTTTTGACAGTTTCTATTCAAAACACTCCCCCCATCAACTCCTATTATATATATATATACGCAGCATTTGGTGTGTACATCACGTCCCACTCAGTGCTTACCAGGGTTTTCAAATGATGTATCCTGATCCTTCTCTCAAAGAAACAGCAGGTCAGTCTAGATTTTTACATAGATATATGATGTGGTCCGCGCTGGAACAGCTTTAGCACCTGTTAACAAAGGGTGGCAAAGTTGTGCATTTTTGGCAAGCGTTTAGAAGTCTGAAAGGGAACGCAGCAATGGCTTAAGGCCAGGTGGGAAGGGGCTTTGAGCAACCTGGTCTAGTGGAAAGTGTCCCTGCCCGTGGCATGAGGGGTGGACTATTTAAGGTCCCTTCCAACCGTAAACATGCTATTCTGCCACGACCACACGGTGAATGAAGAGCAGCAGGACATGCCAAACACCGCCCGTGGAAGCTAACACCGCCCCGACACGGTACTCGCGAGCGGCGCTGAGGACGCGCGGCAGGCGCAGTGGGGCCAGACCCGTGTACTCCCCGCGGCCGGGCCCCGTGGGCACTTGTTCAGCACTAGGACCGCTCAGAGCCCCCTGAGCGGGAGGCGGCAGCGCCCTGGCCCCCTCCCGCCGCTAACCCGGGCACCAAGTCTGCCAGGGCGAGGAGCTGTCGCCCTCCCCTGCGCGCCCGCCGCCGACAGCACAGCTGGCTGGCGGCCCCAGCCCCGCCTCCCGGTACTCACGGCTCCGGCGGGGCGCCCGCCGCTGCCGCCGGGCGGGGGAACCGGGCGGGGGAACCGGGCGGGCGGCCAGGGCAGGCTGCCAGCCGCCGCGTCCTGCCCGCCGTCCCGCAGCACGGTTCCTTGGCAACGGCGGCAGCGCGCGGGTCTAACGGGGGGCCGGTGTCGCCCGGGGGGGCCTGCCCAGGCCGTTCTAGGTTCTCCCAGGGTGGAAGCGGGGAGACCCCCGAGGGGTCCGACGGGGTGTCAGGGGCCCCTCACCCCGGCCTCGCACCTCTGCGGTTTCTTGATGGAGCTAAACAAGCGGGGAGCGAGGCTATCCGCACACTGTCCACCCGGGCAGGGAGTTCTGTATTCTGTCCGCTTAAGACTTCACTGCTGAGGTTGATGGTGCAATGAAAATGTATAATGGTCAGCAGTGCTCCACGGTCTAAAATCTGACAACTACTACCTTGACAAATAAAGGCAAACCTTGCTTGTTTAATTCCATGTATAAATTATTAGCTGCAAACCAACCTAGCTGCCCGTCCTGATCATTGAAATCCATTCCTAGAAATGCATGCATGATTGTATAATGATGTGAAAAGCCCTTTCACTCAGATTTAAGAAGAGGATTTATAGACGCATAGTCTCTAGGATATGAGTCCTCTAGGACTCATAGAGGGCTCAATGTGGGACTTAATTAAACTTAGGTTTCCTTCATGAGAAGTATATGCTCAACCTTCTATACTTACTCTAAAGGTGAAAGGTTAAAATTAAGTTAGAGAAATAGGCAAAGGGTGCCTTGCTCATATTTGTTCCTAGGTTGCCCTCTTTTCTTTTTTTGACAGTCCAGAAAAAGGAGGCATCCCAAAAATCAGTTACCTCTGTGTTCTGTGTCCTTCTCATCACATATTTGTGTAGTCTTTTCATGCATTCTAGTATGTTCAACTTCAGTCTATTTGGTTTTAATGAGAAAAGAAACAGGGGTGATGAAGAGTTTGCTTTGCCTCGCCTTACTTCCTCAAAATAATCTTAGTGAAGACAAGATGTAAGTAGTTTTTTATTTTAGTAAATCTGGGCCAGAAAAAAACAATGTGCCTTTGCCTCTAAAGAGACCAATGGCTTACTGGGCTGCCTTAGGAGGAGTGTTGCCAGCGGGTTGATGGAGATGATCCTTCCCCTCTACTCAGCACTGGTGAGGCCATACCTGTCCAGTTCTGGGCTCCCCAGTACAAGACAGACACGGGCACACTGGAGACCATGAAGACAATGAAGGCACAGGAGTATCTCTCACTTGAGGAAAGGCTGAGACAACTGGGACTGTTCAGCTTGGAGAAGAGAAGGGTCAGGGAGGATCCCAATAATGTGCATAAGTAATTGAAGAGAGGGTGCAAAGTGGATGGAGCCAAGCTCTTCTCGGTGGTACCTACTGACAGGACCAGAGGCAATGGGCAGAAAAACCCAAAACATAGGAGGTTCCTTCTGACCATCAGTAAACACTTCTTTACTGTGAGGTTGACTGAGCACTGGCACAGATTGCTTAGGGAGGTTGTGAATCTTCATCCTTGGACATACTCAAAAGCTCTTTGGAAACAGTCATGGGCAACTGGCTCTGTATTGAGCAGATTGGACCAATTAACCTCCAGGCACCCCTTCAACCTCAGCTATTCTGTGATGCTGTGATTCATGCAATGAGGGGAATGAACAGCATTGACACTCTGTGGAATTCAAAGCCACCCTTATCTCTCTAATGATATCGCACTAAGATAAATATTTCAAAATAAATACCTTTTTACAGGTAATGAAAAAATACCCTTTGGTACTCAGGAAAGCTGTGGGGCAGCAGTTATCAGGAGAAGAAATACCATGTTCTCAGGTATTTTATAGTCTTTGAAATGACAGTTTTAATCTTGAGATAATTATCTTTACCAAGAATGAAGAAAGGAGATAAGGCAAGGTGGTAGATACTGCACTTTTCCAGGCTAAATGCAGGGTTTCAGGTCCTCAAGCTGTTGCACATATTTCTTGTATTTTGATTTATCACTATGTATTTGGCAATACACATTTTCTGCCTTCTTCCAGGCTTCTTCAAGGGAAAAGGAAAACATAGCCATAAAAGGAGCTGTTTTGAATCACAAATGTATGACAAGTTTCACCATTACTGTGTTTGATCTTGTAGAGTAGTTATTGATCTTGGTAACTATTGTAAAACAAAGGCCATGTCTAATCTGATTGCTATCATAAGAGTACTGTGGTCATCCTTAGTTGTAGATTTCTTAAACAAATTAAGAAAAAAAGCATCTAAATAGCTGCCAACTATCTGATACATTTGAAACGTTTAGATGGTGTTCCTAAAAAACGGATTTACCTAAAAGTTGAGTGCCTTTGTAGTTAGCTGTATAATTTATTCATAAGTGGGAATAAAGCTTCAAGAGTGTATTAATATAGACATTAATCTCATAGAAAGCATTGCCTGGTACTTTTTTTTTTTTCCTTAGAATAGCAAAAAGATTATTCTTCGAGTTAAATGCTTTAAAAGTTAAGACTAAGAGTTGCTCAAAAGAAGCAGGACTAAGTACATGATATTTTACCCATGTATAGTTATATTAAGAAACATTTTAAAGTTTTACAATTATGGAATTCAGGCATAAATAAAATGGGCAAAAAACCATGGAGATCAGCTGCTCATATAATACCAACAAAGTATTTGCAGTGAACATCTCTTAAAAGCCCTCTTACAACCTTTCACCCTCATTAAAGACTAGTTAGGACCTGAGCAGAATAAGAAAAATCCTGAAGATGTACTGTATGACACTGCTCTGTGAATTCTTTCACCAATTTATTTTATAACCCAGAGGAATCCAGTGAAGGGATGGAATCACTGCCCCTGGAAGTGTTTAAAAAATGTGTAGATGAGGCCCTTAGTGACCTGGTTTAGTGGTGGCTTTGGCAGTCCTGGGGAAATGGTTGGACTTGATCTTAAAGGTCTTTTCTAGCCTAGTTGACCCTATGATTCTATGTAAAATAACAGGAGAATACTGCAGAAAACTGCTGTTTTTTTATCCTGTTACTGTCAGTAAAACATATGCAAGATCAATCCATAAAGGAAGGGCAGATGGTCTGCATGGTGCATGCTGCAGAACAGAAAAACTTGAAAATGTGGAACCAATTGTGCCCTTTCTTCCAGCCTACATGCAATGCACCAGGGCGTTCAAAGCTGTAAGACACCAGGCTCTTAGGACTGAATGCTCAACTGCAATACTGAAATTCAGTACTTAATCTTCCCTTCTGTGATGTAAGAGAAATTTGTAAATGAATGACAAAAAAATTACAAAAGTAAACGCAGCATTTTGTACCTTCTCCACTAATGGAGAATATGAAAGAGCTAACATAGGAGAGATGTTAAACCACATCAAAAGAGGCACTAGGCCAGCATCTACATCAGTATTTCTACCCCTAACTGTAATTAGGAATTTAACAAATGCTTTCATTTAGAATGAGGTGCCTAAAATCATCTACAACTCAAAACCTCAGCACACGAGTTTACACTGAACAACCTCCCTTCCTTCTCCTGTGCTACCTCTCTGAGCTGCATGTCAAGAAATGGAATGGACTGTGAGAATGATGACCTTGGGCCCACTGTAGGAGAGGATCTGGTCTGAGACCATCTTAAGAACCTGAATGTGCACAAGTCCATGGGACCTGATGAAATCCATCCACGGGTCCTGAAAGAGCTGGCGAGTAAAGTTGCTAAGCCACTCATCATATTTGAAAAATCATGGCAATCAGGTGAAGTTCCCGAAGACTGGAAAAGAGGAAATACAACTCCCATTTTCAAGAAGGGGAAAATGGATGACCCAGGGAATTAAGACCAGTCAGTCTCACCTCTGTGCCTGGCAAAATCTTGGAGCAGATTCTCCTGGAAGGCATGCTGAGGCACATGAAAAACAACAAGGTGCTTGGTGGCAGCCAGCATGGCTTCACTAGGGGGAAATCCTGCCTGACCAATTTGGTGGCCTTCTACAATGGGGCTACGGAACTGATGGACAGGGGTAGAGCAGTTGACGTCATCTACCTGGACTTGTGCAAAGCATTCGACACTGTCCCACACAACATCCTTGTCTCTAAATTGGAGAGACATCAATTTGATAGATGGAGAACTCAGTGGGTAAAGAGCTGGCTGGATGGCCGCACGCAAAGAGTTGTGGTCAGTGGCTCAGTGTCTGGCTGGAGGCCAGTGACGA
>NDXB01021787.1:24160-51721 GCA_002631895.1 Agapornis roseicollis | reverse complement strand
TTTTAAGGAATCAACCTTTTTATGGAAAAAAAAAAAAAAACCAAAAAAAACAAAACAAACCAAAAAAAAAAACCCCAAAACCAGCACACAGATTTTTTTTACTGCTTTCATCCAAACAAGGTAATTATGAAGCCAAACATCTGCACCGCATTGTTTTTCAATAATGATTTTAAAAATCCATTTTCTCAGCTCTTATAGTTCTAAAATTAATTTATGCTGCCTACAACTACATTGTATACAAATGAAAGTTAGTATCAGTAATGCTTAATGAATACCTAATGTAAAGGCTTACTTTCCACAAAACTCAATATTCAAACTTTACAAATACCAATTTCAAAGAGTACCTTGGTGTGTTGCTTTGTTCCACACTCAGGCTAAAAGCATGCATAATTCCTGATTTACAAAAACAGTAAGCAAGACTCAAGCATAAACTTAAAGAACCGTGCACTAAAATTAGCAAATACACATACTTATGCATTCATTCAAGAGAGTTATAATAAACTTCAAAATTATGTATGTTCAGGAAAAAGCTAGTTTACATACTGAGCACTTCCTTTCCCTAACAGGTTAAACTAAACTAAACCACAAAAGACTACATTATCAGTGGACTTGTACACTCCTGTGCTGCTCTAGGATAGTAGGCAAGTGTTACATGTCAGAAGAATGAAACATTGTTGTCCAATTCAGTGAATGTCAGTGGCAAACATGCTAGCATAAGCAGTGTCATTCCAGTACATGAAACAAGTATGAACAATAGCAAGTCAACTGCTACAAGCAGCAATGGAAGCATCAAAGCAGAATTAAGAGGGTAAACATTTTCTAACTGCACACAAGGCATTACACACATTTTATTATATTGTCCAGTCAAATGACCTATGTTTAATTTCTTAGCTCATTATTCTGTCCCATGAACAGACCCTTTCAGATTAGAGTCAGGAACCTTCTCAGCACAAATTCTTTCATTTAAATGAAGAAATCAGCATCTCCTTTTTTAAAATACACAAGCAGGTCTCGGTGATATTTGCTTCAGAAAAAAAAAAAAAGTGCTAAAATATGGACGTCACCACCTCAATTTTTAAAGTGTTGCTTCTTTGCAAACTACTGAAAAGCAAAGCATATGGACCCACAGAATAACTCTACAATTCCAATTCTCTGAATAAACCAAATACGTTGTGACAACCACAGTTTTACTTACAGCACCTTTCTGAAATATAAAGCATCAATAAATTACATTTTATCTCACAAGGGGTAGTTCTAGAATTTTCTGAACATACTTTTGAAGTATTAAAGGATTAAAGACCAATGCTTTTATCAAAGTTAAGGATATAACAATATATTTGCACAGTTCAAAATCAAAGGGGTCATAGTAGTTAAGTCTAAATAGGACAAAATGGCTTCCTGTAACATAATTTGCCTTTAAATACTAGTCAGATGCTTAACTTGACATGGATCTAAAACAAATGTGCATAAAAGACACATACTAATACAGTGTTATTTTTTAGTTTTATTAAATATTAAAAAGGCTTATTTGAAGATTAACAGAAGGCCATCTGTCTTCTCAACGTTACTGCACAACTGAGTTCTCTGCTTTCAAATTCATAAAAAGTTGTGACATTACCTCCTCTCCAAACCTTGCAGTAGCAGATCAACTGCAAGATCTGTTTCTCTTCTAAGAAACCAGCATTATCACCTAGAATAGCTCACTGCCACACACCACCTTCAGAAGAATATTAACACCACATTTCATGTATCAGCACCATTATCACCAATTATGTTAATCATTCATAGCTTGATGCTGAGTACATGCCTTTAAAGACTTTCCAACAGGTTAGAGGGACAATTTCTAGGAGATGCATTAAATTGTTCTATTGTGACATTCAAGTGGCAATACCTTGTGATACAGTCTGCTGTAACTACTAAAGCTGTTTGGATGAGTTCATGCAAAGATTCTTGAGTTCATGATGATGGGAGTGAGGAAAGAGCTGGAAACTTACCCAGAGCAAAGTATTCAAGCCCTAAAGATAGGTGAAAATGGAGGGGCAAGGGGAAAGGAATAAGATATGGGAAAGAAATATTAATCTATTTTCAAAAGGAAATGAATCATTCAGTGTCCAAAGGTGAATGTTGTATAAACTGAGGCAATTGGATAAAACCTAAACTATCTTAACATCAAAATGCCAATGCTGCTGGGATTCAGTCTCCCAACTAATTTGCCTCAGGCTCTGAACAAGTTTCCTAAATGGATTGTTTTTTACAGAAATATCAATTAGAGGAAATTTTTCAAAAAAGTAACACACCAGGTGTTTGCAGGAAGGATTATATTTTATAGCCCACAAAGGACAATATACATCTACGGTTTCCTGAATAAACAGCAAAAACATCACAAGCTCACCTGCTAAACTCCATACAGACACCTAAAGGAGTAATGTACATATACACACAGCTCTGCTTCAATAAAAAAAAAAATTGTATTCTGGACTCTGAAACACAGGTTTTCAATCTACTTTTTACACAGGTGTTTAGAAGTGCAAATACACTTCCTGTGTAGGCCATGAATACTTAGCTGCTAAGAAATGTAGCTTGCTTATTGAACTAACTTTTTTTGCTTACTCTCTTTGATATATTATCAGTAAGATCAGCTAGGACTGTACACAACCAGTATACCACAATATCCTACAGCCTAAATTAAGTAACTTTTTAAAAAAGAAATAGGAAGAGGTAGATAACTCAACCTCTAGAAAAGCAAGAGGACTGGTAGGTTCAAATTTTCCCATACTAAACCCATGGCAGCCAGTTTGTAGCAACTAGTGCTGCTGGGAAGTGTTTATTTTTTAAAAAAGCCTGAAATTAAGTAACATGGTACAAGAATATTCTATGGTTATTTCTGTTCTCATCACAGGTCTATAACATTCACCATCAAATGAGGGGAAAAAGAACATTACTTATGGTGGCATTTCAAGCTTCATCTGCTTACCGCAGTGCTGGCTACTACTATTTATCTCAATCATACACAAGCTGAGGTATGGGAGGAATTAGGTGGTTTGACTTTAATGAGAATGGTAGTTATGTACACTAAGTTTTGAAATGAAATCTTCCCTTAGAGAAAAAACAGCTTGGCCTTCATAACACAGCTATATTTGAGCATGATCTCTGTATAAGCACAGTTTGGACAGTTAATAAGTAACTGCTCAACTGTCTGCACCAGCATTTCAGTCCACCCACTGTATTTCCATTATAGATAATCCTTAGAATCTAACAGTCTTGCCCAACATCAGAATCCCTTCCATTTCAGATGTAATAAACTATTTGGTGCTGCTCTCCCACTCTTCTGAAGGAAGCAAACAGAACTTGCTTATTCAATGACACTCTTAACTGGACAGGTGAAAAACATGAACTGAGCTCAGGTTCAGCCTCCCATGGAGCCTACTGATGTCCTATCACTGTCCTTCTTGAAGCAACCTCAAAAAGAGAGGAAACTGTACAAGGTTCCAAAGAAAGTGGAACAAGAGAGTTTCCCCAGAAGATACGATCAGTTCAGCTGGGAAAGGAAGGCCTGCAATTTGCATGCATCTTTCTGAAAGCCCTTCCAGAATTCAAAAGTGACATCTAGTTCAGTATATAAAAAACATGCTATATACTGACAGCACTATGTTTTCCAAGATGCATATTAACTACTATTTTAATTTCAAATTAAGCTATACCATTAAATGTATGAAACAGTAGAAGTATTTTGAAGTCACTTTCAAAATCCAAACGTAACCATCCATCTAATTATTAAGAGACATTGACTAGTGAACAGGCAAAGGCTTTAAAACTCACAAGTGCTTTTGAGAAAAATTTGATGGTGCCCACAGAAATTCTAGAACAGCAAGTACAAAGTAAAGTAAGATGTTAAAAAAAAATTAGGTCAAACATTGCTTTTAAGTAAGTTTGACATTTATAAAGTCAAGGAAATACATTCAAGCATTCCCAGAACAACAAAATAAAAGTTCAAATCCAGGCATGGGACTCTGCAATGCTTTAAAAATACAAGTCATAGAATCAGGAGAATTTTTTAATGCAGAAGATTATCATAGCGGTAATTAAAACAAGCATGCTGAATCTTTGCAGAGGGCAATGCTCCAACATACAGATCAATAAAATTGTTACATAAAGGCAAATTCTTATATGCTAAAAGGTGAGGCACTACTAGCACTTGCTAAATATTATTTGTTCACTTGTCCAAGCAGATGTAGTAAGTATTACTGAAAAGTGAAATACAAAACTTACAGAACATCAAGATCTGAACACTAAGATACATCACTGTTGGATTTTTTCTAGGTCTGAAGGCCTAGTATCAGCTTTATCTGTTAACTTCTAGGCCTAGTTTTAATGAGGCCTGAAACTAGGCACTTCATTTCTACCGTCTGTACTCTGCCTGGCACAGTAATTCTGCAAGACAAGTATTTTCATTTTGATCTGTTCAAGAAATGCTATAGCATCTTCTATTACATTGCTATAAGTACCACCCCAGCTATTTTCCTTTTAACCATACATAAGCTGGTATGTTTGAAGTTCAGTATATAGGGATGAGATGAACCTACAAGAAAAAAAAGATATGACATCTAATTCAAATAGAACAGCTACACAGAAGTCTGGCTTACCACAATGGAATCACACTTCAGGATGCCCACATTGAAACTAGTTCCTTAGCAAAGCAAGGAAGACTTAAATCCTAACAATTCAGCTACAGAGATAAAAGTACTTTAAATTAAGCAAACTGCATGTTGTCACAAGGGAATAAAGTACATAACTAAGTTTTACATGTTTTGCCCTAACAACTCTCTAAACATGGAAGCATGATTCCTTATGTTACATATCACACCTTCTTTTGAGGGGGTTTGCTTTTACACAGAATGACAATTCAAATTAAATCGTGAGTCTTTAAAAAAGTATCTGTAATCTGTGTCAGCTCTTAGCACTACAATTATGTCCCACACATTCTCTCACTCACTCATACGCTTGTTTACAAAGAAATTCAAAGTATGTAAATTTGCATCTTATTTTCCCTAAAAAAGACACACATTACTGAATACATATCCTTATAACAAACCACAGATTTTGAAAGCTATAGATGAAACACACAAACCCCACAACTTTACTTATTAATTACCTAAGTAGGGCAAATTCAAGCTTATTTGCATACTTTAAACTTTTCATCCTTGTTAGAAAAATTACAAAACTTAACATCCTTCTATACAAGTCCAAAACTTACTTGGCACAAATCAAGAGAACTCACAAAATCTGCTTTAGCTCTCCCTTATGTATTTAGATAACTACCTGAGAGCTCCCTAACATTTTTCATTCACTGCACTATACACATGGTCTAAAGCAAGCTTCCAGCAAAGCATCTTCAAAGACCACAGAAGATTAAATCCTTTTACAAGCTATTAAAGCTGCAGTTCTGACAACACAAGTCATTTGGTGCACTTCCTGTAGTCTGAAGTTTCACACATGGATTGCTACCGTTTAAATAGGCACACACTGTATTCGAGTACAGCCTGCTAGATATTCAGTGACCTGACATAAGTCTAAAATAAATACTCAAAGAGAAGCCTTCAAGCTACTTGTTCCAGCTTGATAGTCATTTTAATCCATTTAATCAAGCTCTCACTGCTCCCTTAAACAGGATGAAAGACTGAAAGCAGACCTACAGTTAATTTGCTTACTCTTCTCCTCCCAAAATATGGGAAAAGTGGTTATGGATAAAATCATTTATAGTTGTCTTTACATTCTGAAGAAGCAGGAGAAATTTGGTCATTAATTCTGCAAAATCCTTCATCTGGAAGTTTTGAGTCTTAAAGGAGAGAGAACATACCTGCTATAGGCACATATCCAACTCCTTGCTGATACACAGTGGGCATCAGGACTACAGGCTGGGGCTGCATCATCATGGCAGCTGGCAAAGACTTAACACAACAAGCACAGATCAGAACCACCCAAGAAGTAGGAAAAAACTAAATCAGTGATTAAAACAGTAATTGCAAGCAAGTTGCCATATTGCAAATTCATGTTCCATGTTACAATATGAGTATACTCAGTGATAATCTATATTAAGCAAAATCTCTTGCAAATTAACTGAACCACCATCCTTTTAAATGAGTTAAATTACCTGTAAATAAATACAAATACATCATGCCAAACTAGCCTTTTGAAACAGTTTGATAAATTCTATCACTGAAATGAATTATTTTAAAATATGGCTTCAATCAGTTTTTATGCTTTATTCTTATGAAATTAATATACAACATATTCATCATTAATTAAATCAAAACAGTTTTATTATAGGTAGTATACTTCTCCTAGAAACAAACTTTAGTTCAAATCAATTATTTTTGAGAGAAATTAATACTTTAAACAAAGTATCAATTTAACTCCATTTCCTCTTACTACCACAATTACTGTTCAGTTTAATCCTGGAAAATATGAAATGGTCAGATTCTGTATACAGTATATCCATTGGCAGACAGTTTTAAAGGTATATTCCAAACTCACTTTTGCTAGGGGTGATGGAATAACTGCTCAGATACGGTGCAGAATGTGAATTTCAAACAGCTGGGAACATCTGTTCCCAGTTGTTGACTCAACAGCAACTTGGAACTTTTGATGATGTACAAGCTGCACATGTTACAGGGCTGCTACTTAAGACAAAGGTGACATATAAGAAGATACTTCATGAGCTGCTAAATAGACCAATGTAAGTCAACAGTTAATGACTAGGAGCACCAAATGAACAAGCATGGAAGTAAAAAACAAAGCCATTGGAAAGAAAATTCAAAATAAACAAGAAAGACCTAAGACAGAGGAGAGTTTCCATTACTTCTGCTTTAAAAGTGATATCAATTTTTAAAGTTTCAGGGGGAAAGGAAATTAAGTTATGGTTAGATTCCACAAAGCTGCTTTAAGATTATTATTATTAAATTAGAAATTACGATGAATCATTTGACTTGGGATTTCTTTTTAATACTTCAGTTAGCACAGGAGCAAGCTGCATTTTTGTCATCACAAAACCAGATAAATACATACTCATTTACCACATCACCAAAAAGTCTTAATTAAATTAGCACTTTTGACTGCTATTCCCAAAGTATAATTATTCTAAATGCTAACACACATAAACACCCAGTAAGAAACTACTTTTACTTCAATCTAAAGTATTTCCCTTCCACTAGACAAAAAACTCTCCCTCCCTCTTCTCACCCCAAACTTGGCTTACCGTGTACGACATAACCAGATTAATCATTCCTTCCTTGTCATCACCTTGCCTTCCACTCAAGCTATACCATTCATCCTCCACATTTCCTTGTTTCAGAGATTCAGGAATTGTAATGTGCGTCCAAGCGATGCGGTCATCCATTGAAAAGGCCCGCTGGGATATAATAAAAATATAAAGTTAACACTCCTGAAATAAATATAGAAAAATATTAAAATAATTTTTGACTAACATTTCCTTCACCTTTATGCTATTTCATTTTGCCATTTTTACGTTACTCCTTTTGCAACTACTGAAGTATTAGTAATATTTTAGCCATCTCCTTTCAAAAATGAATGATGCTTTAAGTGGGATTATAGATTGATCACAGGTATTAAATTAGAAATTGAAAATCTGAAGCAGAACACTTCTAGAAATACAACATGCCAACTGCAGCAGTCTGCATCCCTCTAGTGACATTATCTCAGAGGCCATTAAATGAATGTAAACAGCTTTTGTTTACATTACTACAATAAGCTGTGAACTCCAGTAATTCAGGAGTAGATGCAAGTACTGCTCTGCCACCTCTGTTGCAGCAATGAATCAGACACTTCAACTAAGTAAGCAAGCCACAAAATAATACCCAAAAGCCTCCCTTGTATAATGAGCACACTGCTGCTGCTGTGTCAAGTTTTACTATACACAGTAAGACAGGCAGCAAAAAGAGGCAAACAGACTTTGGCTCCACTTGTGGCCTCTTAGTTTCTGCTAATAAGCCCTAGTCACTACAGTCTATACTTGACAGCTTTATTCTCAGCATTTCTGAGCTTTAGGAAAACTTCCAAACTCCTCCTAAGTTAGAATAACATTGAAAACTTTCTGATTAAACCAGCACTGCATAAACAGGCTATTTTTAATAGGGACAGTGCAAAATATAAGGCTGCAGGGTATTGTGATACTGAAGAGGAGCTTAAGCACCACTCAAGACATTTCTACTTCTCTTCCTTTGCAGGGAACCCTGCTAATTCCCCATATCAGCTACCAAAGGAAAAGTAACAGTTCTGACATTCTTGAGGAAGAGGGAAATATATAGAAATTCTTACCTCATCAAATATCTCTAGATAAAAAGAGTCCACACCCGGAGGAACAGTGCACTGAATAACTTTGTTCCAGCGGGGGTTCTTGGCTCCATTATGTGCTGTTGGAGTTTCATACACAGCATACCCCAGCCGTATTCGACAATATGGATCCATGCGTGTCATTCCATAGTTTTTTGCCAATTTTGCCTGAAAAGAAAAGAAAGCCTTTATTTACATTAACTTGAGAAGTTAATCACTATTAGCTCACAAAGAGAGCCTAATACTGAACAAAAGACAAGAGGTAGACATTTCTGAGGTAGACAGGAAGGTGGGAGGCACCACCAAGGAAAAACAGCATTCAGATTAAAACATAAGCCAATTGACACCATTAAACGTCTGGTAGATGTTTAAAAAGGAACTTCATTTTTATTGTCTATTGTAGAAAATATAGACCTTTACCACAGCTAAAATCAGTTACCTCATACCAAATCAAAAGATACACAATTACAAGGAAATAGTATCAAGTTCAATTTTTGCCTAAGTATCCACTCTCCAATTTACAATCATAAACTTAATGTGATCCATAGCCAGTCCTTTTTCACTGAAGTACTTTTAAACAATGAAATACAGAAAACCAGTAGCTTCAAAAATATCATGCAATACAAAAGCACAAACTGCAAAAGCAGTTCAACTGAGGTAAAATCTAAATCTTGCTTTTCAAAATTATTGAAAAATTTACTTAATCCAGTGTGTACTTTGCTACTACTTAATTCAGTGGGCAACTTAAGTTCTGTAAAAAAAGATGCTGTATAGAATCAGAATATATGAAACATGCTTTTGCTGTAACATCTAAGGCATAGAACAGAACAAGTTGATAACACTCCTGAAGACAACACTCAGTACTGTTACATAGATATGCCAAAGTAGAAATTGGACTTTTTAGACATTCTGTTTCTCTGACCTGTACTAAGCAGCCTGTAGTTCTCATTATATAAGACAAGTGATAAAATATGATGCCTAGGATGCCTCCCACTTACAGGACATTTAAAGAACTGGAAAAATTGAGACTTGCATAAGATTTAGAAGCAATGGCAGCAGCTCTGGCCTGAAAATCCCTTTTCTCCTTCAGTGCACATATTGGTTCAGTAGTTCCTACATTAGATCTGGTGAGAAAGGTCTTAAACTGTTTCTTGTAAATGTGGCCCTCAACAATGAAAGTTGGCACCCAAATTATGTACTCTCTGATGTCCTAAAATTAAGCAGTTTATTGTAACATTTCACCTAAAGAAAGTACACTATCAACCATGCTTAGATAAACTTACCACCATTTCTATATATCTGCAAGGAAAAAAAAAAAACCCAGGAAGTTGCCTCCCCCAAAACATTTTCTAACCTAAAGCATGCTGCTCTTACACTTTATCAACACATATTTAAATACAAAAGCCTTACACCAGCTTTTCATGTCACACAGGTTAACTATGCCACCCTAAATCTCCTATGCAGAATGCTACATGTCTCAGTTATGCAGTCAAGATTCCCACAGCATTCTTGCATAAACTCCCACACAGGTATAGAAGACTTTCTCTCGGGACACCACAGGGTTGTACTGCCATTCACAGCAGGATAGGTTTGGATCAAAACTCCAGAGGTCCTCTCTAACTTCAGTTATGCTGTGATTCTATAATAAGTGGTTATTTACAGACATGGCATCACAAATAGCCATTAGCTTTTTATTCTTCAAGCAAGATTTTTTTTATTGTCTGCATAAACACCTTAAAATAAACAAGGATCAAACCTGATCAAGACCAGTATCAACCCCATCAGTTCACCCATCCAAACAGTAATCTGGATGGTTTTGTACACAGACACTCAAAATGAGATGCAAAACCCTTTCTTGAATACTGGACTGTCTGCCCCCTTAATTGCTCCAGGAACATCTACTATCTATACCGACTGGATTAACAAACCATGACAAAAAGCACTTTAAGATGTCCAAGTAAACAGCCAAAGATGAATCACCTATGGAGTAGCATACAAGTTGCTAGAAACTGCCAGAGAGTTGAAAGACATGGTATGTTGTTTGATAAATAGTTTGCATCCTTATGGGCTTGAGGTTTAACCTGAATCATCTATTCCTAGCTCCAGAGAAAAAAGCTTATACTAAAGCTTTTTCCACCATGCTCCAAAAGCAGTAACATTTTTCTGCTGCTTCCAGTCTTACACTTCTCTGAACACAGACTGGGAAACAGAGCTAGAAAAAGGGCTGCAACTGAATGCAACTGATGAGTTCAAGTATCTAAACTTTAGAAGTAATAAGTCTTGAAAAAGCATTACTCAGTTTTCAAAAGAAGAATATAAGTCATGAAGGAGCAAACTGACCAGTTGAAGGACATAAAAAGGAAGGATCAGTGACTCTTTTCCTCTTTTCCTAACAGACCTTATATAGGTTTACTCCCCAGTAAGGGCCCCACCATCGAAGCTGTAGCCATATACATACTATTGCAGACTTGGTGCTGAATTTGAGCTAAGTATCTCTTTGGTATGTTTATATAGAGAAACTTAAAAACAGCACCTGTAAATAGATGAAGTGTGTTAGTTAATATGAAGGACATCTTTTGTGCTAGTGCACATAAACAGAAATGTGTTGAGGCAGACTAGTTTTAAAACCTGAAATCTACTACCAAGAGGTAAAAGAAAGGATAACAATGGAAAAGAGGAAACAAAAACAAAGAGCCCGGACTACACACTTGTGATTAATAAGAAAGCTTGCAGGAAGCACTAAGAAAACCAGCAAATGCATTAGAGGAAACAGGGATGAAACAGTCACTTAAGGCAAAATACGTAAGGCAAGTCCAGTTCCCTACAATATTTAAAAAAAAAAAAAAAATATAATTGAAGTTGCTAATGTCTTCCAAAATTAAGTGTTTCTACAGGAAATCTTAACAGAAATTTTCAGAGAAACCTATTCACTGCAAAAAAAACCCAAAACCCAGGAGTTTATTTGATTATGTGCTATAATTGCAGAATTTACAGGAAATTGCTGCACAATACAACCAGGAAACATGAAACTGAACTAAATGCTCATGCACAGAAACACAAGCTAAAATTCGAAAAACTGTTCATTCCCTATATACAAGTAATTTAGTAGCTCAAATTCCGACATAAAATCTTTGTGGCCATTGATCAGAAAAGACTGTATTAATTACTTAATTGTACAAAGATGGTACAATTTATACCTGTACTACAGTAATGCTGAGTCTGCCTACTGTACCCATTGGTCCTCCATATTGTAGCTGCTGAGCTGCCTGGGCATCCAGCTGGATTTGCTGTTGCTGCTGGGTTGGGGTAATGCGAAGAAAATCTTGAGGAAGCTCACCAACATATACCTTAAAAAGGAAAAAGAGACAAACCTTCAAATCTAAGTCTTTAACTATCACAATGAAAAAGAGATAAGAATATAAACCAAGGAAAAGCTAGCAAAAACATTCAGCAGAATTTCATCTAGCTTAGCATGTACAAAGAACTAATTAAATTACAAAGCTGCCAACTCCTGTAGAGAATATTCTCATACTCACTTTCATAAATGCTAGTTTCCAACATAAGCCTCTGAAAAAAAGCAGTACATACCAAGACTGCTGTGCAGCTAAACATTTAAGCAGCCCACACAAAAGTCAGAGCTATGGAGTTTTATATCCCATTCATATATGACATCTGATGGCACCCTGCTCTTTCACTTATCCATCACTCATGTTGCATCCAATCATTCCTGTGACAAGACTAACTACACTGCTTTATTTGAAAGGGTCACCTCGAAGACAAATTAGAAAGACACTTCCTACGAACCAAATCTTTTAACGTAACTAAGAAACCTTCAATATCACAAAGTTTTTCAAATGTTAAGCACAGCCTGCATCTAACCTTGGGGACAAATTGAGACAAAATTCTGCCATACTCAAAACAGTAATAGGCAAATTCAAAATCTGGTCTACCACAAGGAAGAGCCATAATGAAAAATTCAAAGTAGAAATATATTACAGGAACTCTGCTCTATGTGCCAATAAGCATTAGTATTCACTATGTATTTTTCTCTTATCTTTACAGGAAGGTATTATTTCTACCTAGTTACTTGTTAACTACTGTTAATTCAACAACCATTCAGGTTTTAAATGCTCAATAAATATTATCAATAACACATTTAGAGAGATCATCACATTAAAATAACAAGCTTATTATAATAGTAAGTTTTAAAAGGCAAATAGAGTGACACAGAAAAATCATAATTAAGCTGTACTCCTTTCTGTTGTCTATAGAGTTGCTTATATATTTAATACAAAATTGCCACCTCATCAAGAGAAAAAACGGAGCAATTTCTTATGTCGCAATCCCAGGCAAGGTTACGCAATTCTGTATCTGGCAGACGCATGCCTACAGAACATAATTTAAGAAGTTAACAGGCCTTTAGGGTGTTGCTTTTGAAGATCAGATGGCACTTGTATGTCAAGATGCATCTTGGAGACAGAGTGCAGCTCTTTCCAAAAATCACATTTTGCATGACTATTTGAGAGCCTCGGGATCCTGGCAACAGCAGGTGCTACATGCCAGAAAGAAGTTTATGAAAAAGGCTAAAGAGGAAGTACTGAATGCCTGCTGCAAGGCTACTGGGAGGGAAAAGAGGGAATCAGTTTTGTTTACAAGCATCTTAAAATATTGCAATTAGAATCCTAAATAGCTTATGTTTTTTTTAAAAAAAGGGGTGGAGGGAAATGGGGCAGAGAGGGAAAAGACTAAGCTAAAAGACAGTGCTAAAATAAAAAGAAAGTTTATTTAAGTTAGGCTAGAAAACTAGACAGGGTCTTGTAACAGCCTTCTCATTAGAATACGTGTTATAAAAAAGGAGTTAGTTTTAAAATGAAACATAATCCATTTATATTTGGAACGCACCAGAATTAACAAAGCAACAGCATTTACAACACAGCAAGACCCCTCCAACCCCTGACCTCCAGAAGTTTCAAATCGGGTATTAGTATTTCTAAGGACAGTATCATAAAGATTTTCCATAGTCAGAAGAGTGGCCACAGCCCTGAAATTACATTCCTATATGCACAAGCTCCCTCTGTCAACTTAGAAAAGAGGATAGCATATTTTGTCTCTACTATCTTAACATGGACATCAAAATGCTTAATTTATTCACAGCAGAAGTTTAGTATCATTCACTTTTTAAACTTTAAGACATCCAAGTGCTGCTCCAAAATAAAATACGTCATCTAGTCTCTCTACTAAGGTCCAAAAGAAGCAAATTAAATCCGTAAGGGAGACCAAAGTTTACTTACAGCATCTCAGCTGATTTTAGGTCATTCAGTTGTCTCACACAAAGCTACATTCTTATCATGGAACTGCAGACAAATCCAGTAACTGAAAACAGCTAGTGTGACTAAATTCTCAAAACATCCAGGTGATAAACCCCTCAAAAAGGAAGAATAGGGAACACATGCATACACTCTTATCCTGAGTCTTCAGCTCTGACAGAGATCTGGTACATGTCCTGGTGATATAGTCAGTAAAATACCTAGAAAGATGCTTATTGAGGAAAATAAGACTACTCAGTAAGTTCTTATGCTAATTATCAGTTGATTCCATGTAGATGGCAATAAATCAGCAGTGTGCCATCTTTTTATCTGTAAAGAAAATAATTTACTTTCCTCAAAGCATGTAAAAGCAGGCACAGAATTGACACCTCCCAACCCAAATCAAAAGTGTAAAGTTACATAACCAGAGGTGAACCACAATTTTTCTTTTTTAAATAAGAACATGAGCGACAAGCTTGTATCACTGACCCTACTCAACACCCATTTTAAATCAAATGCATTTCCCTCTACTACAGTGTTATTTAAGGAAGAAAGTGAAATTCAAACCTGCTTTGCCACCAACTTGAGAACAAAATACTAATTCCATTGGACATTTGAATTTCCCTACAACTCTCTTCAAGCAAGACAGCAACACGACAGGGCTATAACAGAACAACTGGAATACAAATGTTGAGCAGACATTCATATAAAATAAGCCTGCCTTGTAATTACTTCCTAATAAACTTTACTAACAGCACTGCATATCAAAAATATGAATTATCTAGAAATTAATTATTGCCCTTCCTATCTGCTAAAACCACCCAAGAACTGTTTTTTGAGGATCTTCTAAGTAAAATGCTGCAGGTATAAAAACTACATCTCAACTTCCTCAGATTGAAGGCAGTGTGATGTCTTACAGCTACTTGATCTAATTTTGGACTGAGCTATCTCAGTCTCACCTTTCTAATTCTTTTCACACCCATTTCTTGTGCAATGTTAAACAATGCAAAGGCAACTGTAAAGTATGCTTGTGGAGGGGACTGAGCAGAAGAAAATTAAAAACTTTGGCAGTAAAGGGAAGAGGATGCAATTCACCAGGACCCTTATGTCACTAGCTGAACATCTGAGCTACTGGTACCTACATAGCAAAGGGAAAGGGAATGCAGAGCCAAAGACAACCACAAATGCCCTAACTTACGGAACTATACACTGACACATGATACATTCAGGGAACCAGGGTTTCCACACCAGCAATTACCAAGAAACTCTGATATTAGGTTTCAAAGTTTCATGTTAGAGCTTTGAACACCTAGCTACTCAAAAAACTTGTAATGATTACTGTTTTACAGAAAGACTGAGTGAATGAGAGGCTTAATGTGAAGTGTCCCTGCCCATGGCAGTGGTGTTGGAATTGATGATCTTAAGGTCCTCTCCAACCCTAACTATTCTATGATTCTACATTTTGCACAGCAAAGAAAAAACTGGGACAAGATAGGATGCATCCAGAGGTCCTAAAAAGAGCTAACTGATGTTTTTTTTCAAGGCTGGTCTGTATCATCTTTGTAACAACATGGAAATTTGAGGAAGTCCCCTATAATCATAGAAAGACAAATCTCACACCCAGCTTTCAAGAGGGCAAGAATGACTTGAGGAAACACAGGCAAGTCAGCTTAACTTCAGTTGCTAAGAAATTCACAGAGCAAGTCCTTCTGAAAACTATTTCTAAACACACACAGAGAAAAAAAAAAAACACCAAAAACAAAAAACAAACAAAAACCACCAACAAAGAAACCAACAGGGACTAGGAACAGCCAGCCATTACCAAGGCTTTAAAAAGAAAATAAAAAGTCCCCTGAGCCCAACTGCCTTCTACAATAAAATTATAATAATCTGTGAATAAAGAGAGAGCTGCAGATACCAAATCTGGGTCATTACAATCCAAATAGGTGGACCACTGGATGGATGAAAACCATGTGGGTTACTGAGCTCAGAAGGTGAAGTTCAGTGGTTAATGACACTGGAGGTGGTCGAAAGCAAAGTTTCTGAGAGGCCTACACTGAGTTAATTTATACATCCTTAGCAGTAACCAGAGGTGAAGACAGAAAGCACACTTACCCATTCTGAGGATGATACCAAATTTGAGGGGGAATGACTAGTATACTTGATAACAAGACCAACCACCAGAGTGCCAGAGAATTCACTGGCAGGCATCTCATGAAATTCAACAAGCAAAAGGCCTGTACCTTGGACAAAATAATCGTTGGCACTGGTACAGACTAGAAAACAACTGGCAGGTTTGCAGCTCTGCGGAGAAAAACATGTGGGTCTGGACAGGGAGCAACCTAGACATGAATGAGCAGAGCACTCCTACAACAATGAAGCTTAACAGTAGGCTAAACTGCCTCAAGAAAAGCCTAGCCAGCAGACTGAGGAAAGCAATTGTTTCCCTTTACTCAGCACTCATTAGACCACATCTGAAATACTGCAATTCATCTGGGGCCCAGCAGTACATAAAAAATTATAAACTCGAGTTAGCCCAGCATGATGGCCCATGAGAAGCATTGTGAAGACAGGCTGAGAATTTGTTTAGAGTAAAAGAAACTTAGGATGCACCTTGTAGCAGCTTCTCAGTGTCTGGGAGGAGAGAAAACAGTCAGGTTCTTGTCTGAGATGCAAGGTACGAAAAAAGGAGACCTCCACTGTCAAACTGAAATGGGAGATTTGCCATGAAATAAAGAAAAAATAAAAAAATCACCATGGGGACAACCACAAATCAGAACAGATTTCCCAGCTAGGCTGCAAAAACTCTTACCTTAAAGAACTGTCCTATTGGACAAACCCCTGAGCACCCTGGTCTAAATTAAGCACTGGCTGTATTTTTAGCAATAGGTTGGACTACATGGCCTTCTGACACCCATTCTCACCTGACCTGTTCTATGATTCTACAGAACTGACTTTATAGCATGACACATACTCAGTTAAATTCCTGTAGAATTAATTGTAGTCAAAAACTCTACTTCATTTTTTCAATTTAGAGATGGACAAATTAACTGGAAGGGGGGGGGAGGGGGGGGGAAGGGAGGTGTCTGCTTGCTTGGTTTGGTTTTTTGTTCAGGAATTTTTTTTTCCTAATGTCACCAAAGTGTTACGGACTGCAAGGTACCAGACACCACTTCTCCCGTTCTTATGAGTTTTCTCCTGTTACTAGAAATTTTCCCATGTCATTTGTCACTTCCATACACCTGTCTATCTGCAAAGGTTTTCTGATTCTATAGTCTCAATAGTATTTTCTCCTCCCAAGCATGTCACCTATAGTCTTGACTAAGCACTTTGCCACAAGCCACTGCCTCTGAATTTTCCCAGCACAACAAATTTGCCCAAGATATTATCATTTGAATATTTCCAAAACATTCTATAGTGCGAAAGCACAGCTGTTAATAAAGTGTGGGTTTACTGAAAAAGAAACAAATATGAACCATTTTACTGCAATCAAAAAAGATGCCCTTCCTCACTAAATCAATAATGTGAACTCCAGCTAAATATCACAGTATTGTATACAAACAGGAGTTAAGGAGAATGAGCACCTATAAACACCTCAGAATCAAGAAGCATTTACAGCATATTTGAGCTACATACCTTTGGTCTGCCATTACTGTAACAGAGGAGTAACACTGGGAAAACCATTCAAACACACCTCAAAATAAGGAAACCCACAAATTCATATTAGGATTATAATTAAGGAGAACAAAAACTGCTATCAATTCTAGAAACACATTTCTGAATTTTTCTACTCTACAACTAGACTGAGCAATACAGATCTTTCCTCCAAGTCTCGGTTAAACAAAAATGTCATTGCAAGCAACAGAAAATAAGTCACTTAGTGCCTCATGGCACTCTTATCTGTGAGAGAGCTTGGAAGCTTCCCTCACCATTTTCTGTAAAAGGAACACGTGCCAGAGATCCGATCACATCACTTAGAAATTGCTTAACAATTTGCTTAGAAACACTCAATGAGGTCTTTCTCCCTTAGCTTTTTAAACAATTTCTGAAAATCCAAATTGATTGCAGCAATGCATCTTTATGATTTTTCCACCTTCACAGATGAGGATTTTAAAACTACATATATCCACACCATAACATGAAACAAAATATCTAATAAAATATTCAATTATACCCAGAACTATCAATACAAACTTTTTGGTGATGCAACTTTGATTTCAAAATTGCTCATGTGACAGCATAACATATATCAATACTGGACAACACAAACAGGAATTTATTCTTTGCCACCTTTGTTCTGAAAAAGATAAAAGTTTTGAAGACTCTCAAGAGTAAAATCAGAAGCAGAAATAAATGACAATATGAGGACAAGAAAAGCATTCATAAATAAAGCCTGCCTACTAGAAGATACTAAATTATCAGAACAATTACTATTACTGAAATTAATAGCAGAAATTTAAGTAGTCCTAGTTTGGTGCTTCTTCTGATTTGGAGGACCTGACATATTTGCCAGCAGGGTGAATAAACACAGAAATTGATTCCTCAGGTAGCCAAGCAGATACAAATTTACAAATACACACATACAAGGTTTTGGTGTCTCAGACTTAACCTGGAGCCTGGTCAAACTGTTTATTAATACCTCTCATTTGGAAAAGGTATCACGTAGCAGCCCTTAGTTATTCAGCTGTAATTTAAACTTCAAAAACTGTTCTGTTCTCGAAAGATCGCAAAATGTGAAAACATGCTAATGCCAGAACATTATGAAAACAGCCAGAGAAATTATGTTTTAACAGGATATTTACCAGTAACAGACAGGATGAATTCCAGTTCTGTTTTATCTGAAAAACTAAGCAGCCACACAAACTAGAAAGTACAGGTATACAAACAAGACTGGCAATGGTATAGTAGCAAATTTCATTTTCTCACCTGCATGAAACAGCCTGGAATATTTTCTTGCCTGTTCAGAGACAGATCATGTCTCTGCAGCAGCAAAGAAAATGTTCCCCAGTCCTTCAGCACCATTTAGCGGCTGTTCACTTGTAGTACAGCTGTGTATATATAAATAAGTAGATTTCTATCTCCTGCTCTAGACAAATTAAGAAAGGCTGGCTTGTACCATTCCAACATCCTCCCCTGTGAATGGCAGCTTAATATTATGCAATTTATTCATTCATTTAAAAGCATTCAAATCTTTAAAGTGGTTAAAACAAGGAAGAAAACCATGCGCAATATATTAGGAACACAGAAAAAGAAAAAAAAGCCAGAACAGAAAGCCAAAGTTGTACAAGATAAACCATCATACACTTTTCAGTATATCAGGCTTAAATCAATTTTAAGTAACTAAAGATTGTCAGAAATTATACAGAAGCACCTGAGTAATTCTAAAATAAGACATAAAGAAGAATAACATTCTAAGCATAGAGATGCAGTTCCTTTAAAACTTGTACAACTAGGCAGTCATGATATCCTAGCATCTGCAAAATTATAGCCATGTTCAAGGAGTTTTCACTAAAATCTTGTCTCAACCCAGGAAGAGCATTTCACCAGGCTAAAACAAGCAGACACTGGAAGTACTCCACTCACTACCAAAACAAGGTGTTTATCACCACAGCAAGTGAAACTTCTCTCAAAAATAAATGCCAGTCCATTCCTGAAAAATACCTGCAGAATTTCACCTCTGCAAATCAGGACGGCACTTGGGCCTATCGTTCAGCTTTAGCAAAAATTATTTCTTTCATCCTTACTTCCCCCATCAGTTCCTTCAATCTCCCCAACCTTTCCCAAACAAACAGAAGGATAACTAGAAATTAAGTTACTTTTAAACAAAGTCTATACATTCATGTATTTATATTCTATTGAGCTTTTCTGAGCAAAAGTTGTTACATACTCAGAGAATTCTATTCTTGTGCAATCACACCATAAGCTCACACACACAAAGCCTTTGGGGATAGCAGCTACCTAATTCACCAGAGATTCAACCAGAACAGCAGTCCTTGTCTTTTCATGATACCATCAAGAGATGACTAAAAAAAAAGGCAAAAAAACACACCACCTTTTATTCCAACAAGAGAAACATCATGACAATCCGTTGTAAAAGGAATCTATTCTGGGAGACCAAAAAATAAGGCACTTTAAGGAATTAAATTAATGATCAGGTAATATTAATGTCATGAGATAGCAGTAGACAGTGATGCAGCTTTTCAAGACTAGCAATTTAATAACTCACTCTTCTGCTCTTTCATCAAGGCTTCATAGACACACACATACAAAAGCAGCTGCCTCTAGGAAATAAAACATAGGAGTCTGAATTGTTTACAAAAATCTTACTTCACCTGCAAGAGCAACGACACATCATCAGTCACTGCCAGGTACTTCCAGACAGGAGGAACAGACAGGACAGCAGAAAATGGACGTTACAACGCTGTTACACACCACACAACATCCCAGTGCTGGGAGAGATTATTCCAGGACAAAACTAGACAACAACACATTCCGAATAAACTACCTACGCTAACTCCAGAGGATTGTTAATGTGGTTTTAAGGCTACTTAGCTCCACACCCCGCAACAAACATGCCTTCCAGCACGTTTCATGTTCCAGCTTTCAGATGACAATCCCAGAGACAGCTACCTGAATCCGCCAGCCGAACCACGAAAACAGAGAGCCCTACTCCAAAGAGAAGGAAGCTTTGATATAATTTAAGCCATTCGTCCTTTTGTAAGGTCCTTAGACAAAGAACGGGTGGAATAGCTTCTTCAAGTCCTACACGCTGCTAGAAGGGGCTCTGTCCTCCGCTTTCCCAAAGCCTTTTCGCAAGGCGGAGAACTGGGACAAGAGGCAGATTTTCCTTCCCTGGCCCCTCCCCGCATCACGGCAGCCTAGAGAAAAGAGGTCTTTGCTTTCCTCTCTCCCTCTGCCACGGGCCGTGAGCGGGGGAAGGGAGACAGCCAGGAAGGGTGAGTCACCGTCGCGTCAAGGCCCACTATCAGCAGCCGGGCCGAGGGGGAAAGGGACAGAAGCCGAAGCCCAGAAAGGTCCCGGCCGGCTCCACCACCCAGTGAGTTCCAGGGGCACAGACTAACAGCAGACAACCTCCAGAGGCCCCTGCGGCTGCACTCACCGGGCCGCGTTGAGTAGTGACTGTGGTCGCCATGGCGCCTCCCTCGGACCCAGATTCTTCGTTGCGCCCCGCCAGACCGCCGCCACTACCACAGCTTTTCCCGCTAACCGTTACCGTTACCACTCCGGCGGCTACCGCCAGCCGTCACCCAGCGCGACACTCCTGAGTCAGCTGACCACGACCCCGCCCCCAGCTCCGGCCGTGACTGCAGCAGCACATTCCTCCCCCGCCCCTTCTGGCGCCTTCCAGAGCCGAGTCGTACGCATGCGCAGAGGGAAGCGGGACCGGAACCGAGCCACCACCCCTCTCTTCCCCCTCCTCCCCATTTGCGCATGCGTCTAAGGGCTCACTGGGAGGGGAGGGAGCGGGACGCGCGGAGCCACTTCTGCGCATGCGGTCTTCTGCTCTGCGGCCACTGCAACGGGAAGAAGCGCTGCGGGGGTTCTGCCGTTGTTAGGGGGTGCTGTGAGGAGTGCTAGGCGGCGGGTCCGCCATCTTGTGGCGGGAGGGAGCTTTCTCCTCCGGCTTGGGGGAAGTCGCCCTCATGGTACAGAAGGAAGAGGTGTGAGAGGTTGTGTTTAGCAGTCTGTGGAGATCTTCCCACTAAGTTTTCTGCCAGAGAGTGCCATGTGTGTAAGGAATGGCTTTCTGCCTTCTCCGGCCTGGTCTCTGGACAGCTGGCGTGCTGTAAGTGGTTTTCCAAAGCGGAAACTCTGACCTCCTTCAGCTTGCTGAGCAAATGCAGCCCTCTCCAGATGAACAAAAGCAGCTTTAATGTTCATCCGAGTGATGAACATTATTATCTCATTTTTATTCTGAGAGATAAAATCTGATCATTTCAAAGCCTATTTAAATAACTGTTTCCTGTTGTTAGGATTTGCTGCACTAATTTAGCCCTTAATTAAAATTCTAGCACAGATTTTGGCAGCTGGAAATAGAACAGTGCAATTAGGAATGCTCCAGATATAGCACAAGCTTTTTTTCTCCATGCTACCCTAACTCCTTGCAATTGGAACAGCCTCATCTTTTTCCATGTGTCTTGATACTCAGGAAAATGAGTACTACAGGATAGAATTGATTTGGACCCATTGAATGAATAGAGTTGATGCCAGCTGAAAGTCTACCAGCCAGCTGAAAAGCTGTAACATTCTCTCTTACTCCTATCAACAGTTCCTCTGCTGTAAGCAGAATTCAGGTCAACCTACAAAATCATAAAAGCAGCAAATCACTCTTACCTTCTTCCTGCCACTGGAAAAGAAATAAAACCTCAAAAGGCATGGATTTTATATATATATATATATACACACATATAAAAAACCAACCCAAAACCACCTTTTTTTTTTTTCGTCTTTAGTTCTTTAGCTTGTTTAAGGCTATAAACTGTTGACATAGAGTTGGGTATTTTGTAGGGAGAAGGGGTTAAGTTTAGTGGAGGATGCTAAAGGGCTTAGATTTTTTCATTGCCTCTTGTACATGCCTTTCAGCACGGATAGTGCTCTAATGAAGGGGTGATACAATGATGCAATGTAAATTAAGCTAAGTGATTAAGAACATCCAGCACTTCATAATGTCAGATACATGGCTACCTGCACAAGGCTTCGGTACTGATACAGTTACATTAGTTTATAAAGGATACTATCCTGATGTGGCCTCTTTCAGAAAATTCAATTTCCTTATATATGTGCAACAGAGTTTCAATGATTAAGTGATACATGTTTCCTGAGCCAATATGGTTAAAACAGTAAGAAAATGCCATAAAGGTAACATAAAAAGATCAGTGCTTATCTCCATCACTACAATCTTTACATTATGAGGGCAGGTTAGAGGGAAGAGTGTTAAGAAGTTTCATTGCTATTCTTATTTGTATAACCACATGAGTTGGGAAGTTTGTTTCACTTACCTTGGATTTCATTCTAAGACCTGGTCTACTCACAACAATTTCAAAGAGATCAGACATCAGAAAACATTATTGACTCTATAAAATTTCTACCAACATAGAAAAGTGGTAACATTAACAGAGATTCTTGAGATTTGTTTTCCTTATGCAGAGACACATGGTGACTAGAGTGAATGTTGTGCCTTCCTGAAAGCACCCCCATTGTCTAGCTGCATCTTTTACTTTCCTGTTTTATAGTTATTCCCAGAAAATCCACGTGGCACCTGATCATTTATTTTTAATCTGTGCCGTAAAGGATTTGTTGTTAAACAAGTCCCCACTCTCTCTAGGGTAAAATATTTTAAGGTGTCCTGGAAACTCAACAAAAATGCCGGCTTTGCCATCTGGTGGACATCCACAAGAACAGCAAGTAGCCTTCGGCCGGGAGGGACAAGTCGTTTTGTTTCCCTAAGTGCGGCATCACCACGAATAGGAACCACTGCTGCAAAAACATTAGGCGGAGCATCTGTAGCAATTAAAGTGGGAATGTAAGCCATGGGAAAGGTGAGAGAACAAAAGTCATAAAACCCTGTTATTTGCAACATATGGGCATCATTAAGGTTGAAAGGTAATTAAAGAAGCTATAATGACAATAAATTGTGTTTATCTTGTAATAAAAATTTAGACGTCACTTTCTCTTGTATCATTCATTCATTCTGATTCCCAGTCTCTTCTCTGTTCTCCCCAGTTCTTTATCCGTCCCTCTCAGAATTTCCCCTATCCCAATTTTCCCCTTTTGCCCCTTGCCCCATTTGTTCATTCCTAAATGCTTCTGCCCCTTTTGCATATCCTCTCCATCCTCTCTTTTGCTTTGATGCTCTGGTAATCTCCTATGTTTTTCCATTTAACTTTGCTTTCTGCAGATTTGTTATAAGCCACATAATCATTGAAATTTCTCCTAGAGCTTTCTGTTCATATTTTTTATAACCTCATTTCCTTGCTTCCAGGTACTAGCTGGGTAAAAGGCAATGCTGTTCTCCATGCTGTTTCCCCATTATCCCTGCCAAATACCATAGATGACTATTAGCTTTGCTGAAACCTTTGCCTGGAAAGGTCACTAATACTGTTTATTTTCTGTAATCAGTTGCTTGTTTTCATGAATTTTCTAAGAGCCTAATATCTCTGAATAAAAAGGGATTGAAATTGGACAGCAGATTGGAGATGCATGGAGACAAACTAATATACATCCACATAACACGGTTTCTTGAAAATTATTAAATAAGTATCATTCTGTCTGGCTTAAGAATCTGAAAGCACCTATGCTTTTCCTCATAAAATCAGAAACTAATGTCTCATGGTGGGGGAGAAGGGAGAGGGAGAGAAATGCACACGACACTGGCCTCACTGAAAAGCAGTTACAGCAGAATTTGTGCCAAATTGATTTTGTGCTTGTCCCCAAAACCAGAAGGGACACTTTGAAGGCTGAGGAGACTGATGCCATGGGGACAGTGAGGGAACATGATGCTCAGTGGGATAGTGTCTAAGTTTTGGTATGTATTTATTTGGCACTCAGCATTGGGGTCTAAAGCTGAAATTTGTCAGATCTACAAAAATGTAAACAGCAGTGATTAGTGTGGTGAGAAGACTACACTTGTACTTCTTTAAAAATAGTGCCCTTTTAGGATATTCAAGTCTCAGTTTATTTAGGTAAGATAAATAATAGAATCCTGCAGTTAGGATGTGAACTTCAAACTCTTAGCTGATCTCTTTTGCAGGGATAGCTCACAAGTGAATTGGGTGGTTCCATTTTATGCATTTTTTTCTGTCAATAATGAGTAACTTCTATAATACTGGGGGAGTTCCCACAGTCACTTGAACCCTGTTTGTTTATTGTGGCCTACAAAGACAGTGAAGTCACAGGGATGTGTTTTAAAGTGCACTCTTAGCTGAACTAAAGCTGATGCATAAAAGCAGAGTAACAAATGATGGCTGTAATTTCTTAGTTCACAGATGTCCACCTAGCACTGCAGAAATTGCAAAAGGATCTCACAGTGAACTAGCAAAACAGTGTTAAGTTTTGTAGATGTTACAAGCATACAAGCATATTGTGGGATGGCTCTGCATTGCTTTACATCCCTGGCTTGGGTCTCAGGCTAAGTCAGCCCTTTTCACCATGTCCTTATAGGACTTAACATGACAAAGAGAAACAGCATGTTTTGCAAAATGCAGAGTCCACTTTCAAGGTCACTTCTTATGCAGTCTCTCAAAGCTGACTGGAAGCTAATAGCAGGCAAGGATGAGAGTGAAAAAGGCCAAAGGGATCCACTGCTCTGTGGATCCGGCCCATGCTGGAGTGAAAGTGCAGAAAAAGGAAAGGGATGTTTCAGGCTTCATGCTACAAAAAAGACCTTGGTGTCCTAGCATGTCAAGTGCAGCTTCTCAGGATGTATGTGGTCTGGTGCTGGACATAGCACTGAACACACAACAACAGAGTGCAATGCTAATCCTCCTTTCATGGTACCAGCTCAAGCTTGGTGATGTACAACAGAGCTGAAACAATAACATGGAAATCCCAGATGGCATTCAGACTGGCTGTAACAAACAGTAATTTCCATTTCAATAGCATACAAGGTACTCACACTACACTGCAAACTTTAATTAATCCTCACAGTCCAGTTGGGATGCAGAAAGATTACATCCTTCATCGTGACATGGCAACTCTGTAACAGCACACAGTAACATCACCCAGGAATTTCAGCCAGGATGCATACTGCATGGAAACTATGAGGGAATTCAATTGGATAGACTGAAGAGAGAAATAATTACATACAAACTGGAGCTGAAAATCAGCATTGCATCCCTGCCGATACCAGGCCGTGAAACAGAGATGTTAAACAGCAGGCAACTTACCCACCATTGCAACCACCACGTAATTTCATACTCCAGTGTTATAGCTACTGATTGAGCTAGATGAGTATTGGCAAAAGTGTTGTTTGAGCAATTGCGGGGGATTCTAGCAGAAAAGCCGAGAGCACTGCCGAGCAGCTAATAAGTGGCTGTTCTCCAGTCACGCTGCACTCAAAACAGCCTTCCAGCAGAGGAAAAGCAAATTCTATTGGCTTCAACACCTGGTTGAGCAACTTAATAAGGACAAAATTGAAAGTTAGAGCTGAATCATTATTTATTTTATAACTATATCTTCATCACACAGTCCACTCCAAAATCGGAGTTATTTCATTTCAAATCAAGCTTGTGCCAGGTTTTTCTGTAGATTCATCCAGCACAGAGGTGAGGGGAAGTTTTTTTGAAAACAGTTTCAACACAGCAGCTGCTTCAGAGGAAAGCAATCTACAATCATAAGGAGGATTTTTCCTCCTTTTCTCCAATTCTGCCATGCTTTTCCCAACTTGTATTTCTTAGGTGTATTTTTAATGCACCAGGAAAATGCTAGTCATGCAAAGACTGTATTTAGTGGTATTTGGGTAACATAAATTTCCAGACAGCACTTCAGTAGAGATAAGCAGTTGTGAGAGCAAAATGTTTCTGTCCTGTCCACAGAAGACACAGAGAACTGATTGTTCCTCTCACTGAAACTACATTTTCTGTATTTGAAAACAGCTATTGTTTTACCTCGTAGTTTTCTCTGAAGTTTAGCTGTTAGGTGAATTTCAGTCTAAACACAATTCCTTAAGCTTTTCTTTATACTTTATGAACCCTGATAATTGTTGTCTTCCTCTGCTTTCTTCCCAATAAGACCATACCATCCATGAGTATTCAAAATTGGACTCAGCGTCCCAGCTGGGGCACAGACAGCTTCAAGGAGAGCTGAAGAATTAATGGTTTTGTAGGTGGTAACACTGGCTATAAACTGCAATAAGGGTTTGCCTATTTTTACAGGAGTGTAACATTGTTTACTCCTGTTCAGCCTACGATCTATGTTAATATCCAGATCTTTTTCTTTCATTTTCTTACATAGCTTGACATTCCTCACCTTATATTTTTGCAGCTTATTATTCTTGCCTCACTGTGATCACCTATTTGTTTTTATTGCGTTGCCTCAACTCCTCCTAAAGTTGTTCTACAATATATACCTGTTATGTTTAATTGGCAAAAATACCTACCCGCAGTAACTGTAAGTAAACCAACATGTTTATTTAAAAACAAGCTGCTCTATTCTCTAGAGAGAAGTCTAACAAATTAAATATTCACATCTTTTTTATTGAATCAGATTATCCTTTTTTATCTATATCATTTTTCAAATAGGAGAACTCATGCTGCTTCGTTTTTAACAAAGACCGAATTCAGAAGTCATTATTTGAAAATACAGACTAAGGCAACTTAGATTTTGACATTCCAATCTCATAGAAGGAGAACATGCAGCATTCTCAGTTGTGCTATCAGTATTTGTACACAGTTCCATGCCAGTCCATGAGTAGATATTGTAGGAATCCTGTTCATGTGCTGTAGGTTTTTTCATTTATTTCCATTCTCTTTCCCTTTTCTTTCCCCTTTCCCTTTATTTTTCCTTTTCCCTTTTCCTTTTCTTTCCCCTTTCCCTTTTCATTTCCCTTTCCCTCTCTTCCCTTTGCTTTTTCCTCTCCTCTCCTCTCCTCTCTTCTTTTCACTCTTCTCCTCTCCCCACCCCTCCTCTCTTTTCCTCTGCTCTCTCCATCTTCTTTCCTCTTTATTTTTTTTCTCAGAAAATAAAATAAATATGGAGGAGGAAGAAAAAACCCAACAAATTAAGGAATGGGTTTTGTCCACTCTCCAGATTTCTTCTCACCAAAATATAAATTAAGACATAGAAGGAGAAAAATTATGAAAAAGAAATGAAACAGAAAGAAACAACCACTTCCTTTCAGAAGTTAAGGATAGCCCTCCCTTCCCCATCCCTTCCCCCCTCCTCCCCC
>NDXB01021787.1:1176-19878 GCA_002631895.1 Agapornis roseicollis | reverse complement strand
TTTAAAAAAAAAAAAAAAAAAAAAAAAAAAAAAAAAAAAAAAAAAAAAAAAAAAAAAAAAAAAAAGAGCTATGCTCAGAACCTAGAGTTTACTTGATTTCTAAAACAAACCCACATGAGCTCATGTATTAATGCACAGGGTGTCATGGTTTAAGTCTGGTAGGCAGCTCAGTAGGACAGAGCTGCTCACTCACTTTCTCCCTCTCCTCCCCGACAGGATTAAGAGTAGAATGAGAAGGGTGGAAGTGGGAAAACTTGTGTATTGAGATAAACAGTTTAAATATTTAAAAAAAGGGCAGAGGAGGGGAGTGCAAACAACAAGGGGGGGGAACCCCACAACAACAACCACCAGAACAAAAAAAAAAAAAGAAAAAACAAAACAAACAAACAAAAAAAACCCAAGAAAAACAAGTGATGCAATAGAAAATACTTGCTCACCACCAACCCACCAATGCCCAGCCAGTCCCTGAGAAATGGCAGCCCATGCAAATCTCCACTCCCTAGCTTTATATGCAGAGCATAACATCATCACTTCACTAAGGGGAAATCCTGCCTGACCAATTTGGTGGCCTTCTATGGTGGGGCAATGGAACTGATGGACAGGGGTAGAGCAGTTGATCTCATCTACCTGAACTTGTGCAAAGCGTTCAATATTGTCCCACACGACATCCTTGTCTCTAAATTGGAGAGACATCAATTTGATAGGTGGAGCAATCGGTGGATAAAGAACTGGCTGGATGGCCGCACACAAAGAGTTGTGGTCAATGGCTCAGTGTCCGGCTGGAGGCCAGTGACGAGTGGTGTCCCTCAGGGATCGGTGTTGGGACCGGTCTTGTTCAACATCTTTGTCACTGACATGGACAGTGGGATTGAGTGCGCCCTCAGCAAGTTTGCTGATGACACCAAGCTGTGTGGTTCGGCGGATATGCTGGAGGGAAGGAATGCCATCCAGAGGGACCTTGACATGCTTGTGAGGTGGGCTGATGCCAACCTCATGAAGTTCAACCATTCCAGGTGCAACGTCCTACACCTGGGTTGGAGCAATCCCAGGCAGCTACAGGTTGGGCAGAGAAGAGATTCAGAGCAGCCCTGCAGAAAAGGACTTGGGGGTGGTGGTTGATGAGAAAATGAACATGAGCCGGCTTCAGTGCGCGCTTGCAGCCCAGAAAACCAACTGTATCCTGGGCTGCATCAAAAGGAGAGTGACCAGCAGGTCAAAGGAGGTGATCCTGCCTCTCTACTCTGCTCTTGTGAGACCTCACTTGCAGCATTGTGTGCAGTTCTGGTGTCCTCAACATAAAAAGGACATGGATCTGTTGGAACAAGTCCAGAGGAGGGCCACGAGGACGATCAGGGGACTGGAGCATCTCCCATACGAAGACAGGCTGGGAAAGTTGGGGCTGTTCAGCCTGGAGAAGGGAAGGCTGCATTGAGACCTCATAGCAGCCTTCCAGTATCTGAAAGGGGGCCTGTAAGGATCCTGGGGAGGGGCTCTTCATTAGGGACTGTAGTGACAGAACAAGGGGTAATGGGTTAAAACTTAAGCAGGGGAAGATTAGATTGGATATAAGGAAGAAATTCTTTACTGTGAGGCTGGTGAGTCACTGGAATGGGTTGCCCAAGAAAGTTGTGAGTGCTCCATCCCTGGCAGTGTTCAAGGCCAGGTTGGACAAAGCCCTGGGTGGCATGGTTTAGTGTGGGGTGTCCCTGCTCACGGCAGAGGTGTTGGAACTAGATGATCTTAAGGTCCTTTCCAACCCTAATTATTCTGTGATTCTATGCTCATATTGTATGGACTATCCCTTTGGTCAGTTGGGGTCACCTGTCCCAGCTGTGCCCCCTCTCAACTCCCTGTGCATCCCTAGCCTACTCACTGGTGGGGTGGTGTGAGGAGCACTGTGTGAGCAAATTACTAAAGTGATGTGGACAGCTTTGAAGAGCCTTCAGAGATATTTTTAAAATCATAATAGTCCTTCATTCTTATGAGTGAAGAATGGGTACAAGATTTGCACCAGTATATAAAATATACTAACTAAACAATAGTTGTGACTGATAAAATAGTAGGTGAGAAAACTGAGAAATGCAAAGCAAACTGCTACTAACAGCAAGAGCTTTAAGATTTTCCAAATGTATCAGAATATATTTTGGATTTTAAGCAATGGGAGAGAGTCCTTCAGAAGTTTGGCTTCAGCAGAGTTATCCAGTGAGGAGGAGCTCACCCAGGATTTATTTTCATTCACTATTGCCAAAGTGCATCTTCTCCAGGTAATTCTTCCAATTGTCTTTTCACCTGTGTAATGTGAGCCCTCTCAACTTATCTGATCTTCTGAGATTCTCCTAATATGTTCTTTAACTGGTGAGCTCAGTGCTTCTCATGCTCATACAGGTTCTTCTTCAATTCCTGCCTGGTTTGCAAGCATTCATAGAATCATTGAATTATAGAAGGGTTTGGGTTGGAAAGAGCCTTAAGACCATCTAGGTCCAACACCCCTGCCACTGGGAGGGACACCCCACACTAGACTGTGTTGCCCAAGGCTGCATCCAACCTGGCCTTGAACACTGCCAGGGATGGAGAATTTATCACTTCTTTGGGCAACCTGTTCCAGTGCCACTGCTCTCACAGTAAAGAACTTCTTCCTTATATATAACCTGAACTGCCCCTGTTTTAGTTTGAGCCCATTACCCCTTGTTCTATCACTACAGTCCAAATGGCTCTCATTTCCAAACATATTCATGTCTAACATATCTATCTTTTGACATATTTTATTATTCCTATACTGAGAAATCTGGCAGGACATTTTCATGATCTCTGCCTTCTTTTGTTCACTGATTTCATCCAAGTTTTTAGCCTGCAGTTCTAATTGTCTGATTTTGTTTTCTTTATCTTTCAGCATGTTCCTGGCATTATCTACTTCTCTCTGTAGGTCTGCTACTGATGTCCTCACACAGCTTGCACTGGCCTGCAATTGCCTGTCCCATCCTTCAAAACTTCACTTTCTTTCAGTAAATTCTGATTTTCAGTATCCAGTGCTGCTACTTTTGCTTTAAGATGCCTTCTTTGATTCTGTAAGTTTTCATATCTCAAAGATAGCTTATTAACCAGAGAGGTTTCCATGTTGGAAGGAGAAAGCATGGCTAAGTTGGCATGACACTGCTGCGCTCTGAAAGCTTCCGGCCTGCCCAACTCTGCTGACTGCACAATCCCATGGTTTCCAGCTGCCTGCTCCCACTGCCAGGCTGTGGCTTGCAAGATATTGTGATAAAAAAAAAAATAAAATAATCAGGTCTTAGTAAGAAAATTAAGAGCTTTAGGGTAAAATGCCTTCGTTAGAAATTAGTTAAGAGTTAAACAGTGAGCAGAAATGTATCATCTTCTAAACAGCTGACCATGCTAGATTTGATGCTCTCGGTATATTTAATGAATGAATGTTCAGGGGACTGTAATGAACAGTGAGGTGACCCCCTTTTTTAGATGACATAGCATTCTGTAGTACCATGAAAACTAAGAAATTTTAAAGGCACCTCAACAATGATATAATAAGAAGTACATTTTTGATAGATAAAAAATACTGCATGTTAGAGCAATTCCAGCTGAACTGTAGACAAGATTCTTAGATAACGGTAACCATTTAGGAGGCAAATGTGGAAATCATGGTGGATAGATCAATAAAGGAACAATCCCCATAACATTAGCAGCAGCATGGAGAATTCATACTGGATTTTAAAAAAAGAAAAATGATCGGCAAGTCCCACCTTCACATACTCCAATACCTGGAGCAGCAAAGTGGGCTGTATAGAGCTGTCTACCCTATTCTCCAGTGGAGACCTGTGGCACCTTTAGGGCATCCATGAGTTGGAAGATTTAATGAGGTTTCCCAATCCAGCTCATCAACCTTCCAAGTTTCTTTTTTGTGTCTTTCAGGAGTTCTTTTGCTTTGATAATGAGTGTTCTCTCTGGAATAGAGCCCACAGTTTCCATTAACTTGGCAAACATTCACACCAAATCCTTGATGTGATGTATTGTGCCTCTCCCAGCACTCAGGTGAACTCCTGTTTGACATGACTTCTAACAGGCTGTGCACATCCCCATGCCAAAAGTCTCCTCCTCATTCTCAATGGCTGAAGTGTGCCAATGACAAAGATACTTCTATTTTATATTTTTTTCCCCCATATTTTGTAATACTATGGAAAAGAAAACGAAAGGAGAAGGGAAAGCAGGTATTCATGAGATGGAGCCTGAGCATTACAGGAGGATTTTATTCAGCTGCAATATACCTTTTTGTCTGAATGAATTTAGGTGAGCTGTATTAATACTAAGCTTTTGTCCTCCCCCTCTTTTCTTCCGCTTGTTGGCAATGTATCTCACTGTTGCTTGAAACCAATTAGCAGGTGCATGGCATTGCAGATCCAGCAACTTTCCAAAGGATCTTCACTGTCTCTGCTGATTCTCCTTCACTACTCTTATATAATCCTCTCCTTCTGGATGAGTTATTCTTCCATTTTATGCTGTTCTAGCATGAAATTACAAAACCCCATGCTGCAAATTAGATTTCTGTAGGGATATCAGGTGTATCAAGAAAAGCAATTCCAAGTGGCCTCAAAAAACTGCCCTTTTTAAATGTCTCTTGTATGGGAGCATCCACTAATCTTGTAGGGAAAACAGGGGAAGAAAAGGCAATAGGGGCAAGAAAGATTGTGGTATGTTTTGCATTGTAAAGTTTGAGCTTGTTAGCCTTCTTTTCAGTGCGCAAAGTCCTTACTGTTTTTAATAAGTCTGGGACTCTACTGTATGTAGAGCAACTCATTTCTATTAAAATATCTTTGAACAAGTCCCTTTAAAACACACTTCACTAAGGAGCAAAAAGGGGGGGGTGGAAAGAGGAGATTCAGAAATGTGCAATGAATTTCTACAGAAGGAAAACCTTGTTAGGAGGACATATGGTTATGTCCCAACTTATTTTAACCCATACCTGATTCATTCATCATAGCTAACCTTCACTAAAGCAGTACTCCACCAGCTGCACAAAACCCAGGGAAGACAAAAGAGAGTGATAATCACTGAAAAACCCTGCTGATGTCACCTCATGTGGCTTCAGACTGCCTCTTGAAGACTTCACGTGGCAGTTTCAGAAGTGCAGCCTACCTGCCTGTGTTGTATATTGGTGCAGGAGAGAAAGACAAACTAATGTAGACAACTATGTGGGAATATTGCGATTTGAGTAGGATAAAAAGGTTCAGCCTTCAAAACCAAAAGAAGGTACTCCTTGGGCTACTGTGGCTTGTCATAAAACTGGGAAAGAAATACCTATATTTCCCAAGTCCCAAATTCTAATTTTCTATTTAAAAGGAAGTTGGTAAGCCAGAGTGTTACACCAGAGCCAAACTGGACCTGCTGCATTTAAGGGAGTATTCACAAGGTTTGGTGGGAGGGAGGAATAAAACACACAAGAGACAAATGCCACATTGAATAACATAGAAACACTCCATAACAAGTGAAATCATAAAGGCTTTCTATGTTCTAAGCTCATTTCTTATCCAATAAAATGACTTTTCATGTCAAAAGGAAGCTGGTGAAGGAACGAAAGAAATGAAGATTTGTCCCTAAGTTAATTCAATGCTTTGCTTGCTTTGGACTGATAAGCACCAAATTAACTGTGCTAATCAAGAGGTTAGAAAATGGTATAGAGATGGATTACTTCTGCAGATTATGGTAAAAAGAAGTATTTATGACATTCAGACAATACAGCAGTATGTTTCTCTTAACATAGTTTTACAATATTTCAAACTTTGCAAGCATGAGAATAGAAAGTCTTAAGAAGACTTTTCTTTCCCTCCTCTCTCCGGATCCCTGTATCCCCTATCCCCCTTCTCAGTGCTTCACCACTTCCATTCACAGAACAGCAGGAGGGAGAAACAAATAGAAAATCTTGTTCCGCTTTTCCTTTTATCATATTCAGTCCTTGACCCAAGAAATCAGGAAGCAACTAAAAGCTTCTGTTTCAACTTCCCATCCTGTTCAAATCCTTGCTCTAGTTTTGTTTGTCTGAAACTTTGCTCTTTTAAAAGCTTGCCAGTGTGTGTGAATGTGTGTGTGTGTACTTACAGACATATGTATGCCCTTGTTCTTTCGGTCAAGTGATATTACAAAACGTCTTTTCATTTCTAAGAGGGTTCAGTCATCTTTGTAGCAAACACGTCCTTTAACAAAATTCTCAACCTTAATGCTTTTCAAAATGTCTCTAATGATTTCTAATTTACTGACATTTTCCCTGAGCCCCTCATCAATTTAACTGTTCAAATTGCTAACACTGTTAATAATTCCTCTGTCTCCAGCAGACCCACGGCAGACCTTGAAATCCCTCTGCTGCCTCTGCAGACAAGAACACATCTGGTTGTGCTTCCATACTATGCTGGATCAGAGTATTTATTAGCCTGGCAGCAGTGTCTCATCACCATGCAGTATGATGATTAACGGCTTCATCTGCACCATTGCTATTCAGAAGGCCCTCTCATGGGCCCATTTCCTCCCCTCATTTCTATCTTACAGTAGTGTTATTCTACTTATTTCAGCACATAGAGAACATCATGAGCACAGGGGTCTGTATTTCTAGGGGGCTGTGGGGAAGATTTTTAGGAACATTTGAAGCTGCATGCCAAATTGCCTTCCCTGCCTTTGAAAAAGTCCAGATGTCTGTATTTCAGGGGAGATTCGAAGGAGAAGCAGATGCAGGCTGACCTGTCTTCAGACAAAAGCTCATGATCTGCTGGGACTTTAGGGCTGAAGATACTGAAACAAGCCAGGCATGACCTTGCTGCACATCAGCTGAACTTTATTAATTGCTCCTACTCTGTAGTATATAAAAAGCATTTGGGAATGGCTCAACAAAGGCAGTTCAGCCCTTGGAGTGTTTTGCATTTCTGCCTTCTAGACAAAGCTCCCACTCTGAGGTAGCTTGTTCAGTGGCTTACCTCAAAATTTCCTGGACAGATGTGCTTGTATCTGTGGTGGTACACATGCAGCTACCAAGTGATGTGACAGGTTCCTCAAAGGGACTCTCCTGCTTGTACTTGCAGAACAAATTGATGAACTGCCTCTGCTGATGCTGCAACAGTCAATGAAACTAACCAAACAAACTCAGGCAGGGACTGGATGGTCTGCAGCAGACAGCCAGGAGAGTGCTTGTAAAGAAGCAGGGCTTCAGAAGAGAATCCCTTCAGAAGTGCTGCCCAGTAATTAGGGCATGAGGAACTTCGGGTAAAGATTTCTAGAGTCTGTCTCTTAACCACAAACTTCCTCTTAACCAAGTTACTTAAACCTTGTGGGTCTTGGTTTCCTTGCTTGTGATTTTGCAGTTCAGATACCCATCTTGGGGTTATATATTTGGTGTATGTTCCTAAAATTCTTTGTGATACTACAAGGGATGTTCCTGGCTATGTGCAAGATGTGTTTTTTGAAGAGTGTATGTGAGTTTTTAGTCTGTCTTGATAGCTGTGTGTTCTGTAAAACTGGAGTAATAAAAATTTCTCAGCAGCTTGAATGAGTGGTCTCAATACCTCTAGAGTTATGGATAACTGTGACAAGTTCTTCACAGAAGGCAGCAGTCTGACTCTCCAAATAGTGTTTTCTCCTTGAAAAACAATTCTGCTTTTGTGGAAAACAAGGTTAGAAACAAATCTAGGAAAATAATGGCAGAATTAAGTTTCACGTTTTCACTCAAGTAGCTTTCTGAGGAGGACAGAAACCATCATTCTGTAGCCCTGGTAACTTCCCATGTAGTTCATAAGGAGGCTCTAAAATCCCTATGTGGAACTAAATTAATCCATTCCATGTAACACTTTAGAATCATATTATATAGGAGGAATTGGAGCAGAATCTGGCCCTCAATCAGATATTTTATGAAAATATGCAGACACAAATGATGAACTTCAGGCCTAGATCAAAATCTAAAAAAGTCACCAGGGAAAAAGAATAATAAATGAAAGCAGCCACACCTTCAACATCTGATAAACAGGGCTTTGAGCTGTGAGAAGATGCTCTAGGATAAAAAGTGTCACTGAGAATCCTGGTGTATAACTTCTTTGCAAGGCCAGCCCTATCAATGGGGCTAGCAAGTGCAGCAAAACATTACGGCCTGCTAACTGTCCACTGAAGATGATGCCATACTGGAGATTTGCTGCTTGCCTGGGGCAACAAAGCCCTTAGAGCAGCCAGCCCTGCTTCTCTGCATCTTTCAGTCCTAAATGCTGCTGACTCTCTATTGCTGAGAGGATCTGTTTCCCCATATGTATTAATTTGCAATATTAAAAATAGCTCCTGCATGCTTAAAGACTGAGTGAAGAGGGAGGTATTCTTCTCTTTTGTTCCATTGTCTCTGGAGATTCCCCATAGCCACAATGCCTTTTCAAACAAGCTCAGAGCAACAAGTTTTAACATTAGTTAGAAACTTATCCTCACAATATAAGGAAGCAGGCAAAAAAGGTTTTGTCTCCAGTGGGTGCAAGGTACTCCATAGAAGGGGCAAATCAACTTACTTCTCTAGGAAACAAAGAGGAGATTGTCTGGTGTTCAGAAATCAGGCCATAATGCATGAAGGCATTTAGGAGATTGAGTCAAACAAGTTGCCCAAATGCCTTTGTGGATCTTTAGTGCATATGTATGTATATGCTATATGGCTTTTTTTAGTCTTATATAAAAAGCTATATGGCTTTTCTTAGTCTTAGGAAGAGCAGGCAGAGAGATCTTATGGCTATCTGCAACAGGCTAATTGGAGGATATAAAGAAGAAATGCCCCAAAGGAGAGAGGAACATTAGATTACTGACTTCCAGACACTCAAGGTGTATCTAAAGAGGACTGTACCTCTGTCTTCCTTTTTCTGACATCCATTCCTTGCAGACACAGGGAAAACACTCATTAATCTTCCTCCATTTGTTTTCTATATTTCTGGAGAATTCTAAATCGAGAATTTGGCCCTTTTGACCAGTTCACTTTCCCTTGCAGGGAATTTTCTCAGTCCCTTTTTACCTTTGAGACCTTGTACACCCAAGCTATTTGCAAAGTCTACTTTACATTACATTCAGCTCAACTGATTTGGCATTTCAGGCTTCACAGCTCCTTGCCCATATCCTGACTCAGAAGCCCCAGCCTTAAAACACAGTCCTCTATGTTATGACCGCAAGCAGGAATTACCTATGACTTTTTTATTCTGCTTCTGCTCTGTCTCTGGATCAGCTTAGTTTCTTGTCCTCGTTTTCTTCATACCCTTTCAAACACCTTTTTTCTGTCTGTAAAAAAAAAAAAAAAGGACTAATAAGAATGACTTTTAAAAGTGGACTCCACCCCGACAGTAACAATCAGAAGCATCCTTGTCATGATTAAGCATCCTGAGTCATAAACGTGCTGCTATCTGCACATGCCAGACAAACAACTAACAAATACAGTGTAAGATTCTGTAGGATATGTCTCCCTTACAGACCACCCTGATGGTGTGAAACATCATCGTGTGAACTTCCATGGAAAGGGAAAGAATACTGGGTTTGTTGCATATGGCAGAAGTGACAATGGGGACTTGCAGTTTAACAAGCCCAGTCTACACAGGAAATGAAAGTAATTCTAAATTAACATAACTAATTAGCAGCCTTAGATAACGTAATTGCTATGCAGAACTTCACAGTTTTAGTTAGCATTATGTATTAACTACTATGTAATTATTAAGGCACCACACTCAGCACCAGCAACTTAATTATCATTAGTATTGCACCAGTCTCAAGCTTGAATGCTGACGATTAATAAACGACCATTATTTATACTGTAATTGTGGCATTTTAATTAAACTGAAAATGCACTTTGTTTGCTTTTTGTCACAGTGTTAATTTTTTAAATTAAGGTCAGATCTTTTCGTCAAGCTCTTTTTTTTTATATCTAATTGCAAGTTAGATAGACTGATCTCTTGTCATCCTAAGAAAACATTGTGACTGTTGGTGACAAGTGAGTCTTGGGGTAATAAAACAACCTCAGTGCTCTTGAGTTATGCCATCTCAATGCCAATAAGCAATATCTTGATGTGTTATTTCCATGATTCTTAAGTAACCTCAGTAAATCCCATTTCATTTTCTTTTAGAATTAGTCTCTCCAAGAGTCGGTTTTTTATTACATTATGACGATGCTTAGTAAGCCCTGTTGAAAACAGAATTTACAGCCCAACAAGACCAAAGGTGAAAGGGGAAGTGTAGGCTTACAAATGTAAAATTATCTGCTTATTGTCACCTAATATGTCACTGCCACAGCCAGGAACAGAGTCAAGGCCTCCGAGCTCTTATTTCTGTGTTCTGCCTGCTAGAGCACATTGCTCCTCATGTTAGTAAGTTGAGAAATGCCAAATGTGTGGCAAGGCAGAGCTTTAGTCCCTATTTTCATAACAGGGTTCCTGCCCTTAGAAACAATTAAAGATTTTTTAATTCATTTTTGTAACTCCTCTGACTTTGGGGGATTTCTTTTTTATTTACACAAGATGGATCAGGCCAAGGATTAATAGCTTTCCTCAGACTGCTTGAGCACAGCAATATTTGTTTATACAGAGGAGGAATGATTTCCCTGCCATTACCCAGATAAATTTACTATGAATTTGCAGCAAGTTCTGCCCCAGGTTTTGCTCTCTGAGAGACTCTCAATGCTAGCCATTAGAAACTTTATAGGTAAACTTCAGTTTCTTTTTTATATAGCCAGAATTTAACTTAACTCAAAATGTCAATGTGTTTGCCTTGAGGAAGAATAGGAAGGAGAACTACCTAGTCCATTTCAGGGATTAGTCTTACTTGTGCTTTCTTTATTGCTATATCTTCCAAGTTACAGGGTTGGAAGCCCAGAGGTTAAATGGATGAACACTGGATCAAAAGCCAGGTTTTTGGGAGCACAGTGAGTGAGGATTTGTCAGGTGGACTGACTGAAAGCCATGACAGACAGAAAATGAATACTGGAAAAGATCCAAAGGGGCAAAAATATCTGTCAGTTCAGGTTATGGAAAGGAGGCTGCTTTGGGCTGGGCTGCTTAAAACAAAAGCAAGGAATTACCAGACTTTGGAAGGTGAAGGAAGCAAACATGGAAGCTAAGAAGAGGGAAGAAAAGAAAATGTTATAATTGCAGTGCCACTTAAATGTGATCTACATGTCTGAACAACAGTGAAATGACTGACTGCCAAGAAAGGGGAAACAAATTGCCTATCCATAGAGACAGTACAGTTATCTCTGGAGCTGTATCTTAAACTTGTGATGAAACAAACAGGTAAAGAAGCTTTCAGCCTATAAGGAAGAAAAGTCTGTTTGCCATGCAGATTTATAAACATGTGCATCATTTCTAGCTTTTACAAAGGTCTAGTAAAAAGACTAACTCCCAAATCTTTTTTCCATATGGGATGAGAGTAGTTCAATAAGGTAAAAAGGAAAACTATCACAAAAACTGATGCTAAAGCAGATCAACAGGTAACAGGAAAGATGAGCCTTTTGTGAGAAAACTAATACTAGCCTTCCCATCCACTTTCAGATTCCACTTTTTACACTGGAAAAATCCTCCTTTTTAAAGATGTAATTAGCAATAATTGTAGGGCTGGATCTTCTTGTCATTCGATTCTTCTGCTGCTGTAACTTCTGTGAAGCTGCTATGGATTTATATACGCAAAAGAAGAATCACAAAGCCCCCTACTCTAGGGATCACTTGTCTATTGTTTTTGTTGCAGATCTCTTAATCTCTGGAGATTATTCTTCAGTTACTTAAGCATTCCGGCTGAATTTCAAGACTTTGCAATAATGAGCAGGGTGAGGATGGGGGATTTCCAAGCATTAAAAAAAACATTTTCATTTTGTCCTGAAGCAGACATATAAAGTTTGGGATGGCAGCTTGATTCCTGAAGTTATTGGAGGCTTTAGGAATGACAGTACTTGCCAATTTAGGAGATAACATGAGAAGATAACAGAGCTGATTTACAACAGCTAAAGACAGGGCTAGGTTCTCTAGTGCTGCACAAACATCACAGAAGTGTCCTATATGATGGCCTCATTACCTTGGAAAGATGTAAATTGAATCCTACTGCTTAGATAAAACAAAAGAATGCTAAAGCTCTTCTCAGTCAGATTTATTATCAGTATTCTCATCTGTATCTGGTGAAAAGTGTGACCATCTCTTACAGAGGTAATCCCTGACAGAGTAATCCCTATTTCTATCACTTCAAGATTACTTAGCTGTATTACACTTTATCTTAATGCCCCTGGGAAACTCAAGCTGAAAAACAATTCTATGACCAATTTTCAAAGCAGCATCATGACAAAAATATTATTACCCCGATATTTCTGGGTCTATAGCAGCTGCTGCTAAGTTTCTAAATAGAGTTAAAAATACTAGGATCAACCGGTAAATCTCTAAATTTATGGGATATGGTTACCAGAAGGACTGCCTCTTGATTCCATTGCCACTGTCCTGGCTGAGATTTCTGGGGGTGCTTCAGTGGGAATTCTGAACTATAAATCAAAGAGTTTGCAGAGAGAATGCTTTTCACAAGGATGGGGTAAGGGCTGGAGATACTTGGATGAGATCTGTATTTGGTAAAATAGAAAGGAATTGCTTACAATTTTATAACAAATTACAGATATATATGGAGTTCATAGGGTAGGAATAAACAGCAGGGCATGTGTCTTCTCTGCACAGGTGCTTTTATGAACTTATATCCATTTCATTACTCCTATGTACTATATGCTTTTGGGGCGAGAGGCAAGTGCTTTCCTGGTGCAAAGCACTGTCACCTGAAAAATTCCCCTTTAGTTTCAGTAGCTCTAGATCAGACCTATCAAAAGGAACAGCCATAGCAAAAAATCTTAAAAGAAATCCAAGATACTTAAATGTTGACAACTGCTCTACAGAGTAATAAGTTTTTCATAAAGCACACAGAGTTCCAGAAGTATGATCTCCATGCAATGAATCAGACAAATCTTGACTGCTTTGCATAATTGTTCAATATTTTCCTATTACTTTCATTTAAAAGTTTTTTATTATGACTACTTGCACTTTCACATGTTGTCTTTCATGTAATGTTTGGGATGTAATATACTTCTCATTTTTTAAAGCTAAAAAAAAACAAAAAAACCCAGAAGAAAATAAAACCAAAACTAAATTATTCCATTATGTGGTTGAGCATATTCACCTTCCATTTCACAGGGTTTCTTCAGAAGAAGGAGTACTGCAAAGGTCTCAAGATCCATGTTTCATTAGACAGTAACTAGAAACACAATCATACTAAAAATGCATGGAATAGTAAGCCACATCTCACTTGAGTATAAACAATATTGGTTTTCATGTAAGCTATGATAAATCAGAGAAGTACACACAATCCCATGGTTTTTTATGCTCAGTTGCTTTTGTCACAGTTCCTTCACCAGTTCTTTTTAGGTGAATTCATAGGGAAAACAGAAAAGAAAATGAGCATCCTCCAACCCTCTACCTTTACATTAGTTTATTTGTTTCTTTAATTATATTCAACTTTTGTTTATTTTAGTTTGATCTTTCCTAGTTTCACTGACTTATGGTTACTATTGTCTTAGCAACACAGCAGTCCTGCTCCATCTTTTTTTTCCAGTTAGCCATAAAGAGCATTAATGTCAGCCATTGTCTTCCTGTGCATTTGTTAGTCCTCAGAGGGTGTGATGGAAGTCAGAAGTTGAGTATTCCTGGGCCAGGTTCTCACTGTCAGCACAGACCTAAATGAAACATAAATCAGTGTATCTGTTACAAAGCATATTATACACCAATTCAAGTAGATATTTGGTCCCTTTTGGTAATGTAGCTATTGGATAGCATATGAAATAACTGAGGAGTTAAGCAGTCTGGTTTTAGTAACTTTAATATGTAATCCCTCTGGGCTCATTACAACTAAACCCCAATTCTTATACTCTATTTACATATGCCAGTTTGAATTTTATGGCTGTTTCCTGGTTCCACATGATATTTCCCCATTTGTTGTCAAAGCTGGAAGGTGGGTAGCAAATGGAGCTGGGGATGTTAAGAAGCGGTAAGGATAGGCTCATGCTTAAGGTAAACATTGATACTCTGGGATTGTATTCTTTTGCTGCTACTGTGATAGACCTCGGATGACATGCTGCAAGATAAGAGGTCAGATATTTGACATGAGTTCATTAATTGCTTCCTACTCCGTAAGTATCTGATCAAATGTGTTAAGAATTTGCAGCTAAAATTAGCATCAATGAGAACTATTTAATTTATAATGTCTAACACAAAGTGTATAAACGAGTTGCATGTAAATCACTTTGTCTCAATTTCCATCTGGAAAATGGGAATAAAAATAACTAATCTAAGAAGAATGTTGTTGGAGAAGGCAAGTGTGAAGTAGTTACATATTACAGTGATAACTACCATAGGAAAACCCACAGAAAAATTAATAATTGCTTTTTAGAAGGATTTTATAAAATTAAATAAATAAGCAAACTCTGCTAACCAAACAGTTAGCAAAGATAATGAAATTAATTTTTGTTAGCTAAAGTTAAACACTCTTGAACTAAAATTGGTATGGCCACACAAAAAAAAAAAAACAAACAACCCTAAAATCCTGACATAAGATTGTGTTGCAATTCAATCAGCTTAAACTGGGGAACATCCCAACTTTAAACCTGTTTGGCTGTGTAACCTTAGTGATGAAGCTATTGTTATTTATATGAAAAACAACAAACCCACTGCTGAATACAATTCTGAAACATTGCTTTTTTTAAATGGAAAACGTATCAGCCTCTATGCAGTATGTAATAAGACTCCATGCATCATCCCCAAACTTATAGCTTATAAGCTCTGAGTGAATTTTCTGGTAACTTACAAGTAAATCCATTAAGTAGATTAAGTTAAATTAAGGAAAACCAGTATCCTACCAGAGATCTGTCATGTGTGATGACACTTTTGAATTGGGCTTGAATGATCTTCCTGACAAATAACACAGACATATCCAACTTTTTTTGACAGTAAAAAACTATCAAAAAACCCTATTTGAAGGGAGGGAAGCAATTATTATTTAGGTTAGTAAAAAGCTTGAGTCAAGTTAGCATGTGTCAGCATTTGTGGAGATCAAGCAAAGGAAAATGAAGAAGGGTCTGGATATCTTTGAACAGGGAAAAGCAACTCTAAAACTGCTAGCTGGTGTGAAGACTCATGAGAGTAATGAACTGGCAGTTTAAATGAAGATTAAGTTGAACAGTGTCTGCCAGGAGGACACAGAAACTTCTGTCACCAGGGAAGAAAAACAAAACTACAGTCTAAGAGACTGACAGCTTCTCATACCAGTATCCTCATATTCTCTTTTCTATATTCCCAGAAGACTTGGGAGCAATGCAGGTTTCCTCAGAGCACACTGAAGGAGCAAAAGCCTAGGTTAAGCACTATGATTTGAATGTCCCAAGAGTGACATCTAAGTAGTGTCCTTGTCTGGAAATTGCTCTAAGGAGCACTCCAACTGCTTAATTCTAAGCTTGCACTTAATGCATGACTGAAATTGTGCCTGTGACTCTCTGGATTGTGACCACTTTCTCATTGTCAATATTTTGTCTAACTTTGCCCTTCCTATGTTATTGCTCCTTAAGGTGCCTTTAGACAAGAGCATAGTGAAGGTGATATTCTTCCCAGAAAGACCAAGGGGCTCCTGTTGGCTTCATGTATTTCCTGCTTTCTCTTCACTTCCCATAGTCCATCTTCCATCTGTAAATCTTTGCAAAGACTCTTCTCACTCTGTCTCATGTCCTTGTGGCTAAGTTGCTGTGTTGAGCAAAGAGGTGGACCATTGCTCATTCTCTAATGCTGCAGAGAGCCCATTGCCAGATCTGAGAGGCTGTAGAAAAAGCCCTTTGTTCAAATGTTGGGGATCCAAATAACATCTTATTATTTGCAGTCTGTCTCTTTCACGGATACCCCCTTGCTGTGGGGAAAGAGCTTGCGTGCCCTTGTGAGATTGAGAACTATGCTGGTGGTGGCATATGCCTCCAGTAGGGTGTCCCATGCCAGACAGGTCTCAACTGAAAGGTCAAAGTGTGTCCAAGGGCAGGATGGGCTCACTAGCCTTTGGGCAACCATCGTAGGAGAAAGACAATTCTAACTTCAAACCCAGGCAGATGGAGCTTGTCTATCCCTGTAAGGCCATCCAAGAGAAGGACACTCTAATCAAACCTACAACCTGAGGACTTTGCTGTCACCATCCAAGCTCACTAGGCCCTGGCAGATAAACCTCAGGTGTAAAGGGTGGGACCAGTTCTGTGCATGCTGTGCCACTCCTAAAAAATCCACTGCGCAGGCCCAAAAGCATCAATGCACTTGTAGTAAGTGTGGGTAAAGCCCTTCCCAAATCTTCATTCGTGAAGCCAAGCCATCATTTGGAGTCTGCCCACAAGTGATGGTGGGGTATGAGAGCTTTATTGACACGCAGCTGGCAGCAGAAGAGAACAACAATATCCCTGTATGTCAGTTTGACTCCCACAAAGAAGCCACTTTGGTACCAGTTTATAGGCTGAAGCTGAAAGTACAATTTTTCATGCAGCAAAACCAGAGGCCTGGGTACTTGTCTCCTTTCTGTCTTCGGAAATCAGTGGGAATACAGTGCTGTAACTCTAAGTTACTAGTGAAGTGAGATGGATGTTTTTACAGATGAGTTCTAACCTACAAGGTAAGTCAAAATTCCTATAAATGGGAACAGTTGCTGCATCAGTTCATAGAGTTGTACAGCTTAATTCCTCAATTTGTATACAAACACTAAATCAATAGGATTCCTGTTATGCAAAACTCACTCAAGTCAATTATCTCTACTGGGTGTTAGATTAGACTCTGCCTGCAAGACAGATTGTGTGCATGTTGACTGAAACCAAAACCAAGGATACTATGAAATGTACTTTGAAATCAAAGGTATCACATAACTGAAGAATATGTTTACATAAAAAAAAAAGCAAAATTATTAAAAGAACTGTCATTAGCACTGTATTGATAAAGATAACCTCTTCCATTTGACCGGCATCTGTCCACTTACGCTGGCATTGCTATTCTACCTGTTCCTAAATCATGTTGATTTCTATATTTATTCACATGTCTAAAAGATGACATGTGAGCAACTGGCGATGAAGGAAAGGTGACTATTGTCAAGGCAACTGAAGAAAACTGACTTATAAGCTACCCCAATTTGCCTCTCTTTGTGTCCTTTTAAGTAGTCCAGCCTTGCTGAACTTAAACTCCCATAAAGCAATACCACCATCTACAGCTCAAAGGTCAGACTCTCCACCATAATTGCACCTCTCTGTCCTGAGCTCAAGCTGTGTCAGTTGTAACAGTACCAGATTTCTTCTGTTGAAAATATACAGTATCACTTTAATTTTCATTATCCAAAATCAGAGGTTGGTTTCAGAACAGAAACAAACAACAAACAAACAAAAAATTAAACACTTCAATGCAACTTGTTTAAAAGAAAGATTCTTCTCTGTGTCTTCATCCTGCACTCTGACTTAATGCAGTACAGGACTACCCATGATAACAGAGAATTACAGAAGGGATAGGACTGAAAGGACCATGAGATCACATAGTTCCAACCCCCCTGCCCTGAGCAGGGACACCTCCCACTAGATCAGGTTCCTCAAGGCCCCATCTAACCTGGCTTTGAACACTTCCAGGGATGGGGCATTCAGAGCTTCTCTGAGCAACCTGTTCCAGTGTCTCACCACTCTCAGAAAAGCACCATCCGAAAGGCATGAAGAGCCTTCCTGTGATGCATAGTAAGCAGAAAGTTTTAGTTCCAGAGTAACACAAATTCCTCAGGAATTGGTGCTTCTGTATTTCAGTGGAAAAAACCCCACCTTTGTTGGCAGTTGTAACTCATTAGATGCATGTTACTGAGAGAGACTTCTTTTTCTACTACTAGAAATAGATACCACAGAATAAAGATTGTTTTACCACTATCATTTTCCAGTGATTATTTCTTACTTTATTTTGTTCAATGTTGCCAACCACACTGTGGCTTTGGCAGGTTAAAAGGGATACCTCCCCTCAGTTTCACAAAGGTGGGTATCAGGCTGCGTTGCACAGGTGAGGGAACTATAGTCTTCACAGTGACAGTGGTAAAATCTTTTTACTTGCAGATAACAGGAGTTGAGGGGAAGTGAGGGACTCCACAAATGTAATTCTGTCCCATGGCCTTTACCCCCTCCTCCCCAAAGTAGTAAAGCCAATTTGTTAGTGGCTTTTGACTCCTTGTCTGCTTTAGAATGCTCTGTTAGTGCTCTTTGTTCAAGTCTAATCTGGGAGACACAAAAGCTTCAATATAGAAAAGACCAGTAATTACCTGAATTTACTGTCTGTAACCCTGGCTGTGCCTATTTATGCACCATGTTTTCTACTGTCACCAGATGTACAGTTATGCAGAATAACGCATACAAATTGTTCTTAAGATGAAATCCTAAGTCACTCATGTTGCTGTTTATAGCTTTCAGCACCAAGATGCTGATTTATAGCTTTGGCATTAGTCCAGTCAAGAAAGCTCTGTTCAAGTCTTCTGTAGTGTGTTTTCACATGATAAACCAATTCATGATCAAAGGGGGCTTAAATCTGCTGTTTAAGTATTTCAGAGAACTGCAGGCAATAGCCATTTAAATTAAAACCCAAAAAAACCCACCCCAAAACAAAAAAA
>NDXB01021786.1:0-24210 GCA_002631895.1 Agapornis roseicollis | reverse complement strand
AAAAATATCTAAAACCCCCCTTGTCTTCCTAATTAAACCCTGTAGTTACTGTATGCATAAAGTAGCTTTTGTTATTTGAAGTATGCTTCTATATGCATATTGTGTGCTTGTGATCTAGATCACAATTCTTAAGAAAAGGTGCAAGGTAATTTTAATGTGGTATTGGAGCAATGCAAGGAATTGTGATGGGATGCGTATTCAAAGCTCAACAAAGGTTACTTCCTTCTTTGAAAACAGTTACTGTTCAAGAACAGCCTTCCCATATGGCTCCATTTGATAGAGATCACAAACGTTCTTTTTATTCTGAAGCCGCAGGAAAGCCTGTGGTAGGTAAATAGGTGACCAAACTTTACTGTGTCTTTCTTCCAGTAGTCCTCATGTGAACTAGTGAGTATAGAATATACTACTTTAGAAAAACACGATTTTTTGACATTGTAATCTTTAAAAACAAGAAAAAAATTCTAAGAACCAGAGAGCCATATATTTTTCTGCAGCGCAAAGAGAATAACAGCTTGTTTCAAGAAAAGAGGCATTGTAAAACATGCAGGTTGATAATAAAAGAGGAGTTCCCATTCCTTGTTTTTTGGTTTTGGTTTGGTTTTTTTTTCCCCACAAGAAAACCATCTGATGCCCACTGTGTGCCTGCATCACTTGATGTGATGGTACAGGAAGATATTTTAAGATACTGCAGGATTAAGAGAATTATGTAATAGCCTGTTTCAGTAGACCTAAATTCCTGTAACTAACATTTATAAGGGGAAAAAAAGTTTTCAAGGTTTAACTTTGTTCAGCTTACTCTAGGAAGCTTTCTTTGCTTTGAGGTCAGCCACAGCAGTGTATATTTTTACATATGTAACATAAGCTTCTTTTTTTGAAGTGCTGATCAAATATGCACTTATAGTGAAGTGTACAAAGAATTCTGAAGAGGTCAGTTGTGCCAATATGGTTACAAGAGAAATCTCATATAGTGTCACCTGCAGTTGATAGCTGGATAGTATCTCAGAGGGCGAATGGCTGTTGTCAGGTGAATTGCAGGCGTTGCTCCAGGTGTGAATGGGAGGGAGACCTGGGGCATGGGAGAATTGCACCACACTGGAAAGGATTATTTTTCTCACCGGAAAAGCAGGAATTTTGCAGACAGTCATCTAGGAGGAAGTATTGTTATGAGACAGAATTTCTAATAGTAGAGAGATTTGTTTTAAGAGTGTAACAGCTGAATTACAGGAAAACACGAAACACTGGGGGGATCTGTGGTATATGGCTACGACTAGGTTATCCCAGATTAAAGTTACAGGAACAGACAAGGGAAGTCTGCAATACGGTTAAGGGCCAGTTCAAAGATCAAACAATTTGTAAAAACATTAGGGTGACCATGAACCTTAAAAGAGCAAGGTCACCTGTATTTAAAGATGCCCACAATATGAATGCAAGTCCATAGTCATGCAGCTGGCAGTGAGTATAACTTGGGAACTGTGCCTTTCATTTTGCTGATATCTTATTTTCCACGACAGAGAAATGGATGTAAGCTTAGGCCTATGCTTAAGTGCCCAGATAAATCGAGGCCCTATTATTTTTTAGCCATAGTACTTCAGCTAGGTGAGTGAACTGTGCATAGAGCTGGTCAGGGATGTCTACTGAACAGAACGGTGTGAAAATGCTATCTGACTGAGCTGGGCTTTTGCATTGAATATTCAAAGCTTGAAAGGGAAGATTTGTTTCACCAGACATGGAGGGGACCAACGGTGCACCTTCCTCTCTCACCTGCACCTATAGTAAAGGCATGAAAATGAATGCAGGTGGTGAAGATGGTGGTAGTGCTGCTAAGTCTGTAGGTTGTTGAAGAAGGTAACTGCCGTATGTAGATTTGGATGTTCCCATCTCTTACCGCACTGAAACAAGAGCTTGTGCGACAGAGTCAGATTTTGAAAATGAGTGGTTTTTTGGTCCTGTACTTAGGCTTGGGTTATTTTGGCTGCTTAAGCTCCCTGATCTAATGAAAGTGAGGGCTGGCACAAGGTGAGGGAGACAGACTGGCTGAGGACTGGGAAGTGACAGGAGTGTCCCTTTCAATTCAGCACAGACACGTTAAACTGACAATATTATTGCAGCTTGTGGGTACCATTTGAGGAAATTCAGCTTGGGCATGATGCTTACTGAAGAAATTGCTTCCTTGTCTACGTCACTTGTCCTCATTCACATGCTGCAGTCTGCTGACTGTTAGTTGTGCCAATACAACTATCCTGGGGCTGTGCTGCAGAAATAATTCCTCTGCACAGTCAGTGTTGCTGGCTCCCTCAGCAGGAGTGTCTGCTGGGTCATGCCAGAGCAGGCACAAGCCTTTCACTGAAGTTGGCTCTTTCAGCAGCAACTCCTTTTCTCTTGCGAGGAGGAGACAGAAGGACACATGAAAGTGTTCAAGTAGGACAAAGCCAGGCTGCCTGCTTCCAAATGTGACCTCACTGCTTTGGTCACACAAAGACCCCTGTCTATATCACTGCTGTGTGCTTGTGCACCACCTGCAAACTTATTTCTGACTGACAAGGTGTTCATGAGCATGGAGAGGCAAGCTGCAGGGCTTGAGTTTGGGAAGAGGACTAGGCACATTTAAGGTATGAAGACACAGTGTAGGTTTCTCTGACTGTTCAAGTTATCTTGTCCATTCATAGTGGCCAAATGTAAACACTGGGAAGCCAAGAAGAAATGAAATAGTGCTTAATTTTTTAAAATTAAATTCATTTAGATGTTAAGTATTGGGAATACCACTCAAGGAGTACTGGTGCAGACATTTAAGGCATAATCCAGAAAACAAGGTTTTCCAATCCTTGGTAACATATTTGTAAAAACATTATCAGTGTTAGGCTTTAGGTTATCTTTTTTGTGTGTGTGGACACAAGACAAATATTATGATAGAAAGTCTTGTAGGAAGGTGTTTTAGAAAATAAGCACACAACCAACCAACCAACAAAACCTCCCCACCCCAAACCCTCAAACTAGTCCCTGCAGCCCTTGTTAGCTTTCTGTGGGTGACAGGGTAAGTGCTACTGAGCAACAACTAAAACACTGTTGTGTTATCAGTGTTGTTCTCAGACTAAATCTAAAACACAGCACTGCACCAGCTACTAGGAAGAAAACGAACTCTACCCCAGCTGAAACCAGGACAAAGCCAAATATAGCTGTCAATACAGTGCTCCAGTCAGGTAACAGAAACATTGACTTACAAAGTTTGTCTTTCTCTAGAGAGAATAGTGTTTTATTCTGACTGAAGTCTTCATACTCCAAACATCTTATGCTTTGCTGCTCTTTGGAGTCACACCATGAACACATCTTTCTGGCAAGCTTGATGAAACAACCATTTCACTATCCTAGGTCTGTTGACCTGAAAAAACTACACAAGAAGTGTCCGTGGGTCTTATGGAGGTCGGATGAAGTCAAGAAGAGGTGTTGTGCATAACACCACATGGTGATGGAATGCTTAACTCACAAGAGTGTGTTGGGACTTAGCAGTTGTAAGGACTATGAGGGACAGAAATGATTAAATGAACTGTGAACTGTGCACTTACCCAAGTATCATTCATAATTAAAATTACAGACTGTCTTAAGCAGACTGTTGCTATTCAGAGCAGAAAACTAAGTGAATTTTAGTACCCATTAGCGTTGTCATATGCAGTTAGTGGGAATTTTGTTGTTATTGAGGTCCCTTGGAGAGGAGCAGACAAGCTTTGCATTGAATGTGGAATGAGCAGAACCAGTGAATTTCCTCAAGTAGGTCTTGATTGAAAAACTTTCTGGGCAGGAACCTGAAGATTTGTCCCTTGTTTTCAGCAGCTTTGAACAAGACAATGAGTTATTAAGAGTACAGTAGGAAGTGCAGGTATCTGAAGAGCACTCAGCTAACACTAGTAGTCTGAGATCCGAGAGCATCATCTGAGAAGAGGCAATTCTGAAGTATTTTGCTTGATCTATTCTTGATTAATGTTTAATTTTGGATCTAGAATAACTTAATGCCCCTCCCCCTCAGATGAATAAAACTTAGTCTTCATTGTATAGTGACTTTGCTTGAAATAGGTATTTCCAAGCAATTTTATGTATTATTTGCTACTTATTCAGAGTGGAGAAAATAAGGAGTAAAAAATTCCCTGTTAAAAAAACTTCCCTTTATGTGCATAACTGTATCAAAAGCTGCAACTTCAGAAATGCATCTATTTGCATTAAGGTATATGTTTTGTATGAAATATCCTGTGAATAATACACTTTCAAGCTGTTTAAATGCTGTCTCATGCTCCATGAATGTGGTTGTATAGTGACACTGAAGGACCTGTTTTGCCCTTTCTCTGAAATAATTGAATTGAAATTGATGGGGGAGCAATGGGAGAGCCAGCTGTCCAAGAAGGACTTTAAAAAAGCCCAGCTCGGTGTTTGAAGATCTGCCAGAGGGAGCGGGGCAGTTGAAATATATGCTGCGTAATTGGCTTGACTTTAAAGGCAGTGTAACTTGCCTTGCCTGGAAAATCTGTCCTCACCAGTTGTATTTCCCAGGAGAATGAATGGGAAAAGTGACTGTGACAGATCAATGCATTTGAATGAAATGCAGTTTAGGCTTGACTTGCAGGTATTTATTTTCCTCCTTTCTTGGTACATGTATTGTTCTGGTAAAGTAAAGGCATACCCTGTCCCTTCCCTTCCTTTCCCACCCCTCCCCTCCCAAGACTCTCCATCCTTACAGCTGCTCTGTGTGTTAGTCTATTAGCTCCATTTTATATTGACCTAAGAAATGAAGAGACTGAGAGAAGATAGAAGGGTTTTACCAGCAGAGAAATGTGCAGTGGTTGATGTCTTGCCCAGAGCACAAGGGTCTGGACAGGTCCAGATGGTCATGTCACAGCTGTGTTTGGCAGCAACCCTCTTGCATGTAAATGTTTCTAGCTAAAGCTTAGGAGCTGGAGCCGTTTAAGCAGTTAGATGATGATTTTGTAGATCCCCAAAGACACTTAAGAAAACCGCTCAAGTGCTTTAGCCAATTTCTTGGCGAGACATCTGAAGTTATACAGGAGATCTTTGGTGGAGGGGAGCTTTAACCCCAAGTTCTGGAGTTTAGGGACACCTGTACAGGTAGAAGACAAAATGCAGTGTTACTGCCCTTAGCACACACTCTTGTGTAATGTGACAGTAATATTGTTTGGAATGTGGGACAAATTTGGACAAGAAGGACAAGCACTACAGAACCTTTAGACATAAACTGTTGACCAAGTCTGGGACTAGGACTGGATCCAGCAGCACCCAGTCCGTCTGATATCTGAGGATCAGCTGGAAAGCAAGGGACTCCTTTCTGAACCTCATGACTCAACAGGAGTGTCTCCCTAAGACGTTTTGTCCATTGGCCTAAGGAGGGCTCTCATTCTTTGACAGGAAATGTTGAAGGAGAAAATTTTCAAAGGGTTATTTGTAATGATGGGTAAATGATTTCCTAGACTGTGCTTTCTTCTTTCTCTTCTTTCTTCACTGTTTTGCCAGTTTATCCAGTGATCCTTGCAAGATGAAGATTTCTGGGGCCATGTCTCTTTTGCAAATACAGCTCTCTCTGAATATGGTTTGTTACTAGTTTAATTTTAACAGAAGGCCTCAAATCCAATCCCAGTCATATTGTGCAAAAAGTAAATTTACTGTCAGGGCTGGAATGTAAAGAAGAAATCAGCAATAAAATAAACTTTACAGAAAATATAAATACAGCTGGACTAATCACTGCAGTGATTGTAAGATTATTGCAGGTGCAGAGCTTAATTATATAAAATAGTAGTCTAACATGATGAAAACTGCAGATAATGAAGCCCTTTCTGACTCAGCTGTGGAGGTCTTGCTTAGCCATCTACTATGAATTCCTTCCTTTGTTTCAGAAATGAAATGTTTCCTCCAGTTAAACTCTCTATTGTTTAGAAATCCAATTGTTTTTTGAGTCAAAGCCCAGTTTATTATTTCTTTGGTGCTTATTCTAGAGATTGCACAGGTGTTTTTCTTCATTTCTTTACTTGATACTGTTTATAAGTAGATTGACTTGCGTGGAATCAGATGTGCTTGTTCTCTTCTACCAGCTACAGTTTAACTCTTAGGTACACACAGGAAAATTCATTAACTCTGTTCTGCATCTCGGAAAGAGCATCTCAGTTCATACATATGGAAATAAGCTGTTCCTTAGGAGACTAACTTGCTTAGCCTGAGTTTTGAGAATCACAGCAGAACCTGAAAGAATAATTTCAGCGTTTTCATTGTATTTGGGCATTGCATCACCTACTCAAAGTAGAAAAATGTCCCTTTAAAATATTTTAGGGATATGAGCTTTGTAAAATACCGCAAGAGGGTATCTGCTTCATGTCTCTTACCCACAGCTTTTCTGGTGATACTGCTTCTTTGAAATTTTCCCCATAAGGAAAATGGAACTACATGGGAATATGGAGTTCACAGTGCTGAAACAACAAGTAGAATATCTGAAAGAAGATAACTGGCCTTGGTATGTTTTTCAGATCCATCTAGACTTTCTTGTAAATATAACAAATCTGTGAGCTTGTGACCCTTTATTAATATTTGATTTGAGTGGGTTTTATCTTTCCTGTGTTTTTAACTTGCTAAAGTGTAGTTTTGGTGAACAGAAATCATTAGGAAATCTCAGCAAACCTAAATGGACAGTGTCAGCTACAATTTTAAAGATGCGGAGGTGCAAGCTTCCTTTCTTTTTCTGTATTGAAAATCTGAACAGAAGAGTGACTCAATGAGCTGGGTCACTTCAACACTCTGTTTTGCTTGCTGGAGAGTCTTGTTCTTATATTAGGTTTTCCCTTCCTGAGTTCAGTTTTGCTTTTGCCATATCACTGCTGATACACTTTGATAGGTGTGCTGAAGTGATAATTGCCATAAAGAAACAAACTGTGTCAGCTGTCACATTTCCATCCGGGGAGTTGGGCAGAGAGGGCCTATTAAATAATTGTTAGAACCTGAGATCATATCACTCTAAATGTGTGCTGTTTATAAGGTGGGTCATTATTCAGCATCTTGGCAAGAGAAGTCCAGAATGAAGCCTGTTTGCTGATGTGGCTCAGATCCCCAGGAGTGAAGTGATCAGCACTGTAACCCACTAATGTTGACAGGACTGGTTTAGGATAGGTGGCTTCTGTACGAGTGGGGAAAGAGCTCTTCTGGCTGCACTAAACCTGTTCTAATAGCTTTTTAAAACTTGTTAATGACAGTTCCAACAAAAGAAGTTATTGCGGGGAACATGCCTACAGAATAACTCTAAAATAAGAAGAATTAAATTAGGGTGGCTGTCTCCTGTTTGATTTCTTTTCATAGAGTTTTAGCTATCTTTTACAACTACAGCATAGCTGTTGCTTAATATAAAATGTAGAGCAGTTTCTAACAGCTCTGTCTAATCTGCATTGATTAGTTCTTGATTTCTCTGAAAGCTTGTTACAATACCGAGTGATGCTTTGAAATGTGTAAGGAATGAGTGGTCGATTGTAAAAGGAAGGAGAAAAAATAGGTGGGCGAAAACCCAACTAATCCCTTTTAGGTGGGCAGTGTAGTGCATACAGTTTTAATGTTTAGAAATATTACAAAATATTTCTAAATATTAATTCTTAGAAAATTCAGCAGAGTATTTAGTTTATTATATTTAATTAGTATTTAATTCCCTGATAGTCCTAAGCACCATTAGGCAGGGTGTTAGATGCTGTATAAAGATGGAATTAGGAGTTAATTTCTTATAGATACATATATGTAAAGTGTGTTTGCTGTATGATATGGAATGCCCTCACTTATAAATCAATTTAACTTTATTAGATTCAAGGGATCTCTGATTATTTATACTGGCTGGAGATTTGGCTTTATGCACGTTTATCTAGTTGCAGGTGCTATAAAGATAAATAAACAATCTTTTAGTGGCCTGGTGAAGATACAATATTCTTCTGTGTTTCATAGTGGTTTTTGACATGATGGGATAATTTCTGTTTAGCCTGTGCTTCTCTGTCCCTTTTGGGTAAGTGACTTGGAGAATTCTTCACTGACTGAGAATTGCACATGCATCACTGTGGCTAACTGATTTTGAAAGAAGATAAATTTACTTACAAGTATACACATACTTACCTATTTTAAAAATAAGAAAATAAGTTTAAGTAGAGAATAGAGATGCTATCATTATTGCTTGGGATTTGTACCTGTATTGCTGTTTTATGTAGGCATCTGAAATCTGTGATGATTGTTTTCTTTGTTCCTGCAGGTTTACTACTGTCTGTTTTCAAGTTTGTGGTTTTGTGGCCATGCCAAGTAGTATATAGCATTGCTTATACTTTTTTGAGTTCAGCTTTGAAATACCACCTGCACACAATTTGGATATGTCAGATAACATTACTGTCCAATGGAACTTCTTGACATAATGTGGTTGGGTTCCCAGTGATCTGTCTGACAATGGTTTGACGATAATCAAAAAATATCCTGGAAATCTGCCCATAGAATTCCTTAAAGTGGGAAATGTAACTGGCAACACTCCTGCTTGTCACGGAAGTAGAAATTTTTCTCTCCCTTTTTTTGTGTATACTCCTGTCTATTGGGAGACAAAAGATAAAGCTGTTTGATATACAACATACTCAGTTGTAATATAAAGAATTATTTGATTAGAAAACCACAATAGCTGCTTGTTAAGAGAACTTGCCAGATATGTAGCTACCGGTTGCAATTTAAGCACTGATTTTTGGCCAGGGATATGAAGACTGGCTTCTGATGCCAAATACCTCCATGTCAAAATCTGTGTGTCCCCTCCAAGTTCTTTGTGGAATCCATCAGCAATGCTGCCAGGATCTTTAATTTTGCACTGTTACTTGCCACACAAGTAAGAGTGAGATTATGTTTAAGTAATGAGATGTTATGAAAAGTACAGGGAGCTTCTCTTTCTCTTTTTATTAAGGCAGCAGACAGGTAATGTAGCCTGGGGATGGCTGCCAAGGAGAAACACTAGCCATGAGGACGCCAACTGCAGTCTGCCAGGTCTTGATTTGACCCCCTCTGCTTCCTGTCCTCTTAGCCCCATTTATATTCTCACTCTTCTAGCTGGTAGCTTTCCACTGCTCTTTGCTTACTGTATGTGTTCTGCTTCATTTTTGTCTTAAATTTAGATTGGCAGAAGTGAGTGTTACTGTTCAAGGTGAGGATGGGTCATTGCAGGTCCTTCAGGTTCTGAGTGGGATACCTGGTGTGAAGATCCTGAGGCAGCTGCAGGATGGCAGAAGGACCCCATAGAAGCTGGGGAAGCATGCAGTGGAGGGGCAGTTTTATTACAGCTGCTTTGTTGGCTGAGGTTTAGTGCATAATTGACAGTTGTGTGGAAGACATCTCATTGAGAGAACAGGATTTATTTACAAGGTTTTTATGAATGAAATCATCTGACTTGGCAATTCCGTGTGCCTGCAGTAGAGTTTCAAAATGTTGTATTTTCTAAATAAAATTTTTAAATTCAATTGTGAAGTTACAGATTGGATGGCAGCCTGGAAGGAAGGAAATTCCGTGGACCACAAAGAATTCAAATTCTTCAATCCTTTTTATCTCTAAATATAACCTTAGTGTTGGCATGCTTAGCTATATAACCCAGGAGCCTGGGCTATAGAGCTCTGCTAAGGAGTTTGTGAATAGTAGCGCTGTTCAGTTTCTCTTGAACTATGTAACTTTACTGACCACAGCAACAACTGTAGTGCGTCAGCTTCTACAGCTCTGAACTACAGTCTCAATTTGGAATGTTTCCCTGTCTGTGGATCCATCAGTCTCAGAATTTTTTGTAAACTCCTTGCCTCTCCCTTATTCTACCTTTGCAGGATAAAAATGCTATACTGGGGCTGGGACAGAAAGCAGGTATGAGGTTTTTCTTCCATTAGTAGTGTTTTAGTGTACTGTATTTAAGGCAATTGATTAGGACAGTAAGGGGAGTAGTACAGATTCAATGACTCGATTCCATAGTGGATCCTGCAAGTCTGTAAGGCAAAGGTGAGGAGCAGTTCAACCAGTGTTCAATGGGCTAACATTAGTTTGGCACTGGATGCATGCTGGCAGTTGGTTATGATAAAAATTAATGTGAAAGTTTGAGTTTAGGGTTAAAATTTAGAAAAGTGAAGTTGTTGGCTCATGCTGACAAGGATCTTGTTAAAGACTGAAGTTTTTGATTTGTTTTTGATTCTTCTAAGGTTGCAGAGTTAGGATAAGGTTAGCTAAAGGTGGGGCTTAGGGCAAATTATGAGATAGGTAGAATCGCTTTGGGGTGGTTAATCGGGTGGCAAAGTTTGTATTCCTGTTAAGGGTTGGGGCTGTCTTTGTAAATCAGGTTTCTTTGCTGGTCTCTGCAGGCCCTTTAAAGTTGGAACAGGACTTGAACTAACAAGCAGCCATTAATTCTAATGAGGCCTGAAGTGTGTGAATTAACTGATTGGTTGGTTCAGGGTTAAAGTTTGGAGTCACAGGGCTGGAAAGCTGGATTTATTTCATGCTTCTACTAGTGTCAAAGGGCACATGTTAATAAAAACAACACAATATCTACCTCATCATTTCTCTTAATTATCTGTGCCATGGAGTGACCTTTGTTTTCTTTGCTTTGCATCTCTGTTCAAATTGTGTGCTCGCTGTAGAGAGATGGCAGCAATCATACTGCAGTCTGGAGGAAGCCTACCTTGGCAATTGGTATTGTACAATCTTTGTAGAGGCCTTTCCGGCAAACATCAACGACCTTTAACCTCCCTTACCCTCCATATAACCTGCAGTATGCTGTATAAAGGAGGCAGTGCTCTCTATGAAGCTTCCTAGTTGCTATTTAATGGTGAAATGGAGAAACATACTGCTGTTGCTGCAGTCTCTGGTTAAGAGGAGAAAACTGGGACTGTCATTGGCCAGGCTCATAGGAGGCTTGGGATCTAGCTCTGCTAATATTTTCTAATATTTGTAAAAAGCTTGTTTTCCAGAGTCTGCTTTGGGATCAAGGCCATCCTTCAAGGTGGTTTTCTATCACTTTTGCTGCTCTGTTGCATCTTCAGCTCCTGTTTCCTAGTAAAAAGGAGGCTTTGTTAAAGAGAACAGGCCAGGATGATCAGAGAGTGTTATGGAATGGCATGGGAAATAAGCTGGTGCTGGGGCCTTTGCTAGGAAGTCATGTGTCCTTGAGTTGGGAATTTCTGGCATCAGGCAGAAGTACAAACAATCAAAATGCCGACCAATTTTGAGCAGGCAAATTCACTGCAAGAATACCTGGAATCACAATCTGTAGTTATGGTATCCTGGAAGAGTCTGTATGTAAGGAGAGGAAGAGCTGGTATAATCTACATGGGCTTATGGAGGTTTTCAGGGCACAGATTATAGCAGGGGAATGAATTTGGAATTCCAGTCATTGAGGTACTAGCTTTCCTTGTATTTTGATGCTAATGGGTACAAATGTCCTCTTACAGATCTTGAGATCTTTAGCTTCTTAGACATCATTGGTCTAAAAGTAATGCACATTACAGCAGTGTAAAGCCTAAATAATGAGAATGAGGGAAGAGGGTCTGCTGCTTTTGTCTATTGAAAACATGTTTAAATGGTATAGATCCATAAGATACCACAAAGAAATACATGTGTTGATGTGTTATGTTGATTTCATTAGTAAACTAGTTATTGTATTGCAAACAAACCAAACCGTAACTTCACCAGCTGTTTTAGCCTGACCTCCTGGAATCCTGTTGCAATTTATCTTGCTTCCTGCCTACCTGCAAGTGTGTGCCCAATTCTGAAAATGCCACCCGCTCAAGTCTGTTTCTTAGGTTACAAGCTGCTGTATTTTCATCTCGTTTGAAAAGTAACCTTGTGTTCTGCAACTTAAAATAGAATTTTTCTTCCTATTTGCTTTTTTTCTGTTATCTTGGAAGTATTGACTTTGGCAACAAAGGCTCGCTTGTACAGAAATTGCTAATAAGTGGTATATGTCAAGTTCTCGTCATGCACTGTTTCAGTTTGAAATGAGAACATCTATCAATCAATCAATCAGTGTCCTTAACTACTATTTGCCTTGTTTATATGAACGTGGTAAAAAGGAGCAGTATTTCTAAGTATCAGTGCAAGACCCGCATCTGCAGCTTTTCTGCTAAGAATGGCAAAGGTGAGGCCTACAGAAGCGTCCTCTCAAGTAAATAATGGGTGGTTACACAGGCAAATGAACCCAGAGACCGTTGGGTTTTTTTCATAAATAAAAACTGACAGTAGCTTAAAAACCTGCAGCCAGCACATAAAAGCCATAAATCTGTATTTCTGTAGAGTGAAAGGAGATGGTGTTTATTCTGGAAATTCCTACTCTGTGTAGGCTGTGTGCCTGATAGCCTACAACTGGCTGAGTGCCTGAGTAAATGAGTGGGAAGGACAATTTACCATCCCGTGGAAAACCTGTGATTTTCCCTCTGTAAGACCAAAGGCACCAGCTGGTTTTATTTCTTTTGTTGAAGATAAGATAGGTGGCTGCGGTGTCAGTACTTTCCAGGGACCTTGTTTATTTACTGGCTTTTTCCTTACTGAGATACTTGTCTTCAAGGTGAATGATAAAATATATTGGGATAATTTGTATATTTTTGCTCAAACTGGAACAGATTTGTTTTCCACTAAAGCCGTTCTGACTGTTTTCAGCTGGAGAACATTGAGACTTCTAATGTACCTCCTTTGCCCAGTCACTGGTATGTCACTAACAGTGCTGTGAAATACCAGACAGGAAAGCTACATCAGAAATGATGACTGCATGTTTTGCCTTGGAAAATGGCTATGCAGCCTGGTGGCAAGATGTAATTAAGATTTATCTTGAAATATCCTTGGGTAAAATCCAGGTACACCAATAAACACAAGATAAATTTCAGATGAAATATTAAATAAATGGAAAAAGTCCCATCTACATCAGCAGATGGATGGGGACAAGCAATTTAAAGGAGATGTGTTGCAGTGGTTGAACTTGGATGATATAGATGTGCTTTAGCCTCCCACTCCATCCCCTGGCTGCAGCCAGTAACTAGTGTTGCAAGCATAAAGACAGTCCTGAGAGTCTTGAGGATCCCCTATTGTAAGAAAAGCCACCTTTGGAAAGGCTGCTCATATATTTGTGCCAACAGGAACAAAACAGGGCTAACACTGGTTTTGGCAATGTATGAACTAAGGCATTTTCTATTTGGCCAAAACAAACTGATTTCCTGGAGTTTCTGCTCATCTGAAATTGGTCACAGTCCCAGCAAACTTGTATTGAGGTCAATAAGGATATGTGACCTTACTGAAAATTTACTTTTTTGGGGGGGCATAAGGTTGTATCCTATGCTAATTAATATGCTTATAAAGATGAGCCTGTATTTGCCAATTCTAATACCCTGACTAAATATAAGCTGTTCAAAGCAAAATGATTAATTCTAAATTAGATGGACTTTGGCATAGATAAGTAGTAAATTTAGTCTATTGGATTGGTACAAAAATGCTTCTGATTTGGCCTCTAGGCTCAGTCGCATTTCCTTGCCCATTGCTTGGTTCACTGTGTGGGGTAAAGCGTTGAACATGTGGCTGACAAAATGCTGCATGTGAGGTAATGTTGACATTTACACAGTCTTCAATAGTTGCTGTTATCTTTGGAACCTTTTCCAGTGACATACTGAAATCAGTGACTGATGATTTGGTAGGTCATCTTGAAAACTGCAATTATTACACCAATGTTTCTCTCCTTGAACTAGCACTTGACTGATGTGGGAGTGAAAGAAAGGGGAATTATTTAGGTTACAAGAGCAATCTTGTAGAAAGCAATAGGGTCATTTCTGCTACTTGCAATTTCTCAGTTTGTGGGATGTGAGGAAGATGTTGTACCCGTCAACGAACTGGTGATTAAACATTGTACGAGTTTGAGATGCTATCTATAAAAAGTACTGTATGAACTCATAATATCAATAGTGAAACACTGCTAAGAAAAAGGACTACTGTGATTATTTTTTAAAAAGTACTTAATTTCTTGCACGGTGGAAAAATAAATGATGTTGTCAAAATAAGAGCTAGTTCCAAAAGCTAAGAATGTGCTCCAGAACTGTTGGCAAACATGCTTTCAAACTGCAATGCCATGGATTCCCATGTGCCTCATGGTATTATGTACCCTTTCATACCCACTGCATCTCTGCTGTATCTACACAGAAATACAAGTATGTGTGTGAACAGTGCTTGCATTGCAATTTGCTCAAGAGATCATTCCTTGCCTTCAGGTCTGACAAATAACATTTTTCTCTGGCAGGAAGAGGACTTTCTATATGGCAAGTTATTAAACTGATGTGAAAATTGAATTGTATTGTTAATTATGCGGGAGAAATGCTGCACAGTCACCATTCTGTGGCTTCTTAGGCTTTGCTCTACATGAAGCTTAGGAGAAAGTTTTGCCAACTTTTAGTAAGCAATTGGCTATGATATCACATCCTTGCACTCTTCTGTACTCTTTTAGCTGTGAGAAAATGTCATCCTTCAACAGCTTTTGATAATGATGATCAACTAAACAATTTTCTGTCAACAGAGCTGAGGTAGTGCTTTTCACTTCATAGGGAAGGAAAAAGAAATCAAGGAAGGTGCTGCCAAAGCCTGGGCTTTTCAATGGCTGTTTTGCTCAGCATGAAAGACTAGAGATACAAGCAGGCACAATATTAGGTGCTTTAAGAAGGTGAGGGTGATCAGGACAGATGTTCTGGGCCATAAGCTATCATTTGGGGCATCTTAGGAAGGGTCTAATTGAGGAAAACTTTACATGTCTATTGAACTTTTAAAGAACTTGTAACCAGAAGATGCTGCTGGAAGAAACTAAACAGCAGACACTAATTGCTTACAAGGTATAAAAATCCTCTCTTTTCAGCTTTCTGAAAGACTTTCACTTGCCAATCAGTGAGGCTATTTATATATACCTATATATATCTACATGTTTTAAGTCTTAGATAAAGCTCAGTTTTTGAAAGGGGTGACTTCACGTTTTCAATAATGTTCAATCTGTTCTTGAGAAAAGAATTGCTAGAACTAGTAAAATGAAAAGACCCTTTTCCACTGATCCCAAGGCCTCTTGCTTGGATTGGGGTCTGTTAATGTGTGAATGCTGCCTGTGCTTTACTGGCAGCTCAGAAGCAAATGTAAGTGCTGCAATGCAGGTGGCTGCTGCTGAAGAATCCCCAGTGCCAGAGCCGACCAGGCTGCGTTGAGGTGGCATGTTCCTTCTGCAGTGCTGGAACCCTTAAGGGAAGAGTTTGTTGTCATAGTTCAGGTTGAGTCATGAGTCTCTTATGAATGATGTAATACAACAGGTTGTTTAATCTAAAGATGCACTTTTCTTCCATTGTTTTGTTGAAGTGCACATCCATTTTCCTTTAGAGAACTGGCTATTATGTTGTGAGCATAAACTTCCCAACAGCTTTAGCTGGCATTGCTTTTCAAGTCTTCTGAGTTTGAAAAGAATAGAACAGGGTAAGTGTATTACTGTTGTTCAGAAACTTGGCTATTGAAATAAAGTTTTTGCTTTTGAGTACAGAAACATATGCATACTAGTGTGGCACTGTGTGCATGACCTGTATGCATATTTTGTGCATATATTTACATTTCTGGCAGAATATGGTGTAATTGAACAGACCTGTGCAGCAGCGGCTGATGGGCTATTATGTGGAAGTAGACAGGATTTGCTTACCAAAAATCTAATCAGTTTTTATATGGCTTCAGCATTTCCAAAATGCAAGACATCTATTAACCACTTGAGATGCTACATGTTTTTAAATTATTTAAATGTATTCCAGTTCCCAGGTTTCAAGGTTACAGCAGGATATTAGCTGTTCTTTTCCTTTTGTTATCATGGAAGTAGTATGGGCCATTCATAGGAGAAAACCTCTCAGAGCAGATGAATGCATAACCAGGCAAGCTTAAGAAATAGCTAAAATAATTACAAAGTAAAGCAGAGTCTGAAGCGGGCGAGTCAGTATTCTTTGTTTCAAGATGGTCAGAGGTGTTTTAAATGCATTATTTGTGCCATATCCTTACGCAATTGTTGAATAATTTTTGAAAGTCTCATTTGAAAAAGTGATGCATTTTTTTAAACAATAATATTCAAGTTAAATGAAATGTCACCTTGACTAAGCCTGCTCAATGCAGCATATAAATGAAATGCTCGTCTTATTCTTATTCTGACTACCAACCTCTTTCTTTTGTTTGGAAAGGGGACAAAACTCACACTGCCTGACGACTGCAGTGCTGAAAAGAGCAAAGTCACAAAACTGCAGGATCCTTCATTTTCTTAGCTGTAGGTATGTTTATGGAGGTCATTTATTTCAGGGTAGGTCTGTACTTTGACAAATAAGCTTCTAAAAATCCAGTCACACTTGTAAATGAAGTTTATGCTTTCTGTTGTGTTAATATGCTTCCAAATTGGGTAATTGAGCATAAGTTCAATATCTTAAATTGTGGGATATTTTGAGAGATGTGTATTGATAAGCACAAGAAATTGATAATAATAATAGTGGCTAGAGATGTACAGTTATATTTTAATTGGAAACTGAAACTGGTAGGATTGCTTATGTACTAACAAGAGATCATTGATACACCAGGGTGTTCTCTGGAACGTATGGAAAGGTGTGGCTTTAATTACTAACAGTCAAAGTTGTATGTTTTTATATTGGTTCCTAATAAAACGTGGATGCTAATCACAGACCCTACACAAGATGCCTTACAGGATAAAATTTTAGTGGGGTGTTTAGAGATAAAATGAAGATCAGCCACTGTGGACAGCCTAGGTTTCAGACAATGCAAAGAAAGGCTGCTTCCTTTCATCTCCTTGTGATTTTTAATAGCTCTATTAAATAATGTGCTGCACCTGCTTTTTTGAAGAGCCGTGAAGATGGATGGTTCTCGGTCAGAAATACACATTTGTATTCTGAACCACTGAGAACTAGTGCTTACTTACACTCATAGCCCCTGCTTTAATTTTTGAACAGCTAGATGGTGCTGCTTGAATATTCAATGTATAATTACTGTTTAGGTTTTTTATCATAATGTTAAGTCAAAAATCAAGATTCAGATTTATGAACAAGACAGTGCAAATTCACTGCATGTCTCCAAAGGGTTACAATTCCAGTGAAAAGGTACATCTTCCTAGCACCTAACCTGCTTCCTTCTTGCTTTGAGATTGATAAAATCCACAGCTGCAATATTAAAATGAACTAAATAAAAACTAGCAGGTTTTTTCTATTGTACACTGTGGTGTAAAAGTGATGAGGACAGAGAGACTGAGCTAAAATGGGAGCTAGTTAACAGATAAAGCCACTGAGCTATTTTTACAAGAGTCACAGAAAAGGGAGTTTATAAGTAGGATGTAATAGAATACAATGAAATAGGGTTTGGTTTGGAGAAAGCATGGAGATACCATTTGAACGATGTGACAGTGGGTTAAAGTGCAGATATTGGGGTAGATTGGAAGGGAGACTTTATTTGTGAGCCATAAATAAAAATTAACTGGAACTAAGTGAGTTGTGAAGGGCTGTGTCACTGAAGTCACGTAGCTTGGGTGTTAGAGGCTGCCGTGTAGCTGGAATCATGGACTAGGAAAATACAAATGCATGAGAACCTACATAAGCAACTGAGACACAAAAAAGCCTGAATTATGTCAGAAAGTTTAGTGTAAGTCTAAGGAATTTTTCAGTTTTTGTTTTGAGAATCATGAAGTTGAATAAATGCTTCTATTGTGGAAACAACAAACGAGCTCTACATCTTCCTGAAATTAGGAACAACATTTTGTGCAGAAGATCTTGAAATATAAGAGGTAGTGGAATGGAAGTGAAGAAGGTGTCCTAGGCTTCCAGGTTATATCAATAGCAGGTACAGAAAATAGGGAACTGCCTTGTGAAATAGGAAAATGGTCTTTCAAGCTGCACTGTTGAGGACTGAAATGTTTTCAAGGAACTTGTTTCTGTTGCGTGCAAGAATTTGGTTTCATATACACCAATACCTTCTCATGTAAAACCAGGCCTCGGACTTTGTCCGTAGTATTTCTCCTCCAGTGGCAGATGGGTGACAGATACAAAAATATACTGTTACCACAGCCGTCCTATGGAGAATATTGGATAATGAATTCTTTCTCTTTTTGAGAAGCAGAGAATATGTGAAAATGGCAGCATTTTAGTACTTTGCTTTCATTATAGCATATCTATCTAGAGGGCATGCTATTTATGTCTGTAGCATTTCTTCTTGCTTAGCTGTAAAAATGTTAGATAAGACTAATATAATTATATGCTATAGCTTTATTTAAACTGCTGTGGCTTATGGAAGGTATTGTTGAGTTATAGAAGTTTCTTGCTGAGGTAATATTCAAGCAGATGTTTTTCTGGTGTTTTTAGCATTTGAATACTCATACTTCACCAGTTCTCAGTTGCATAAATAAATTTAGTGTTTCATTTTGTGTGTATATGTATGGGTATCTACAAGCATATGTGAAGAGTTCACAAACATATCTGTAAAATAACAGATCAAGACTAATACATTTAAAGCAAAGCACCATCTTAAGGCAGATTCTTTCGTGCTGTAAACTGTCACACCTTTGATGGTTTGACTAAATTTATACTACTACATTCAGTCTCCCCCCTACATGGGCAAGTATTGACATGTAAGTACCTCAGGTGGTACTTTAAGTCTTGATGAGTTGCTGAGAGCTCCGTTGACTTTCAGAGATGCTCATATAGATACAAGAGAGGGAGTTTTTCACACTCATCTTTACTGCTCTTCTGCTGAAATGGAATCTTTCAAGAAATACTGGGTTTTCATTTGAGAAATTTGTTATTTTTTCCTCACAGCTCTAAAAGGTTTGTGTTTAAGGTCTCTGCTTTCATTAGGCATCTTTAAGCAAGTTGATTACAAGCTCATTCAAATAACTATTTGCTTGTACTATGTATATTGATGTGAGCATTTGACATGAGGCCATGTAACTGTGTAGCTGTTGTCACCAGGAGAATGCTAAAAAATATTAACTGATGGCCAGTGATGCTGAGCATCTAAGGAGCAGTCCTCAACTAAACTACCTTCCTGAGGGCCAGGCAGTTTTCTCTCTTGGTGTCCATGTTTCTTCTCCCTGGCAGAGTATCCAGAGGAGCAGTGCAGCAAGTTTGCTCTTCCTCTCACTCTTCTGGGGAGATGAACTAAAATCTTCCCTGTGCTGGATTCAAAAGAAATGTGCTTGAATGTTATGAGCATTGTTTAACACTTACGAATTGAAGGGGAAATTGGTGTGAAAAGTAATAGCTTCCAAGTGCTAGAAATGAGCACATGGCTATTTTGATAGATGTTCATGCTTGCCAAAAGAAAAAATGTTTAACCTGAGAATTTTGTAGTGTTTCAAACTAGAATATATGAAATAGTATGTTTGCATGAAACTATTTCTTTTATCTTTAAGCATATCTTTTGTTTGGCATCTTTTTGAATGCATTATGAAAATGCAGGTGATTGGAGGAAAAAGGGCATATTGCCTAATAAAATTATAATAAGTCCTTAATGATGTATTATTCCAATACAGACTGCTTCTAAATGCATTTTTTGTTATTGGGGAGGGGCCTTCTTATTCTGAGAAGTTTTATAGCCCATATATATATATATAAAAAATTTTTTTTTTATTGGTAATGCCCCATTTCTAAGATGCACCATTGGGTTCTGTTTAGCATCAAATAAGTTATGTTTTTATTTGCTTCCCAGTGAAAAGTTACATTGTTGTAATCCTCTCAAGTGATGCATTTGACTGAGGTTTTCATCCAGAACTGACACTTATTTTAACCTGTTTTAACTCACCATCGTATTTGGAAATATGTTTAATGTTATACTGTCTTGGGGCAGAAGAGATCTAGAAAGTCTGCGGGGTTTTTTGTGCTATATAAAATAAAAAATATCTTAAATACTTTGCCATCTGTGATCTGATCATATTATGAAGAAATTAAGCTTTCTTTCCTAGAATAGTCTACAAATCCTTATAGTGTGTCCTACAGCATTAAATTAACATTTACTTGACATATAAGTTTAATCATTTTCACTCATTCCCAGTACATAATTTAGTAAAAAGGAAATAGCATGGCTTGTTTCAAAAAGGTATCACTAAGCTCTGTTAATCTTAACTGTTCAGCTGCTCAGGTATCAAGCAGAATACATCAACAGTTTCTTCAGTGTATCACAGGACAGTACAAAAGTTGTTTGCCACTCTATAATGAAGCAATATATTTACATGAAATACAAAATATTTTTCATTGATCTGTGAATAGTTGTGCTAGAATGTTGCTTCATGTTATTCATGAGTTTACTGGTATCATACATTTCCCTCTTTTCAATGACCACTAGAGCTGAGAACTTGAAACTCAGTTTAATATGAACTATTGTTTAAATTCTGCTAAGAAATGGTAAGGTATGTTTTGGAAGAGGTCCACTGGATTATTTTTTTAACTAATAGTCTTGTTCAATAAATAGTTTTGTATTGCTAGAAAAAGATATAAAAATAAAATGTATTTGATAATAATAACAAACTGGGGCAAGAAAAGAGTAGTAATACACAGGAACTTCTCATTCAGGAGAGCCACATGGAGAAATTTTCTTACAAGAGCAAATACAGCAGGAGGTACAGTACTTTTGAACTGCTGTTGGTCTGTGGTATTGGATATTGTATAAATGAGTAGGATCAAGCAAATAAAACTCGTCACAGCTGAGTAACTACTGGGACCTAAACTTGTGCAGCTGCTGCTCTAAAATGGTTGCTGTAGCATTTGTTGAGTAAAGATTCTGACTTGCTGAGGTACAATCAAACATCTTCTATGTATGAGTGAAAGGCGGTGTTAGCTGTACTGAAGGCCTCAAAAGGCTTTTACTATCAAAGTCACTGTGCTTGCATATATGTGCCCATGATGTTCTGTATAACTTGAATATCTTTTTCAGTTGTTTCAATTACAACTTGTAAAGGCAAAAGGAAAAATACTTTGATGCAAGATATATAACCATTCAGAATATCAAAATGACAATTTTTATTGTGACAATATGATTTTTTTCTTTCAAATTGAAAAAAAAATCAAGAAATTACACTATTGTTCTAAAATAGGCCTTTAAAATTGTCTGGATAGGAGTGATTCATACTTCATACAGAGCAACCGTCTCTTCAGTTGCTGAAGATTTCTATTCAGTGGTGCTGATCCATGGTGCTATGGAACTCCTAGAGCACTTGTGCTCAGCTTTTGACAGTTTTGTTACTTTGGTAAAGGGAACAGCCCATAATGTTAGCTCTGAACATCTTCTGATTGAGTCAGCCGAGGTCTCTGGGGAGGTTCAATTGGAAAGAGAATGAGAAGTTTCAATTAGAAGGAGGGACCCAGTCTGATGACCAGTGTTGCAAATGCCATTTCTTTTCCTCTCAGTTGGAAATTGTAGAGTCAGCACTGGAATTCTCAAGTTTTCCTTATGTCTCGGTCATACACATACTTCTTAGGAGTCTTAGATTTCTTAAACCAATTCTTTCATAAACCTAAGAAGCAAACAAACCCACTCTAAGGCTTCTCCATTGGAAGATACATCGTTATTAATGTCAGGAAAAATTTACATTTTATTACGTAGTTTCTCTTTTTCTCTTCCTTTGAAAACCAAGCACCCTCCTCTTCCAACCCTCAGCTGCAAAAGTAGCTGTAAACAGCACTCCGATTTAATAGAATATTGCTAATATTTTGTATTTAACAACCCCTGACATTGACCTGCTGTTAAAGTACATTTTAATTAGGTGCTAAAAGATGTGCAGTCTTGTTATTGTCACACTTCCTTAATAGCCTTCTCCTCCAACCAAAAAAGCCACCAAACCTTCAACTGCATTTTTTCTATCTCAGTATCTTGAGACAAACTTTCTTGGAGCATCTGTCGTGATGTTATATCCACAGATGCCAGTTAGATTGTCACTACAATGACATACCTATGCCAAAGAAGCAAGACCTTTCATGTTAGCCATCGTATTAGACCTTCTCATTTCCTCTTCCTGGTGACTTCCTGCAACCACATGCTGCTTGGTTTCTCTCACTTCCTTTGGGCTTCTTTATATTTGTGAAGTCCCTTTGTGAAAGTTTCTAAACCATTTCCAGAATGCTCTAAAACATTCTGGAATGCCTCAGAAGCACCAAAGCAAAAAATGAACCAAACAAAAATACCCCAAAGTTAAATATTAGCTGTGAGTGTGGGGTTTGTTTTTTTTCTTCTCCTTCCATTGAGTTTTGTCAAGCTTCCTCCAGCCTCATATCAGCAGCTGTAATATTAAGAGGATATTTTACTCTAAAATCATGTCAGAAACCACTCTAGGGTGGCTGTGGTACTCCTAGATCACTTAGTTTTGTCAAGAGATTGAATTGGGAACTGCTGTAAAGCTTTTCTCAGTAATGGGAACTTTGAGTAAGATGCAAGGGTTCTCTTGTTGTGCACTGTGTTCTCCCTGACAAACTGCATTGCCTCAAGCTGTGCTTTGTTACTGACTCTCCAGTCATCTCTGGAGTATGTTTTGATCTAGGAGGAAGAGAGCAGCACTTCAGAAATCCCAGGAATCTGCCAGTGAAAAATATTTTACAAACACAATTTAAAACATGTGCAGATAAGAAAAAAAATGAATACTTAATTTGCTTCATTATTGTAACGGCAAATCTTGCAGCTTTCTATTGAAACTTTCGGGTCATATTTCTGTGCTTATGTTTGCCATTCCTCCCTGCCTCTTACACTATATGCCTTTTGAGGCTGGATCATATTTATGGGGTCTGGTTTTATTCACATGAACAGCACATGAACACATGCCGAAATGCGAATTCTCTCTGTCTGAAGAACTGCCCACATAGAAGAGGAATGCCGAATCATTTTCCTATTTAACACATCTTCATGAGCATTCATCAAACTGCTCATTTAATCTCAAGCCTGAAGCAATGAGAGCTTATGAATGAAACTCCCGGGACCAGGATCCTCCCTACCATATGTCACTACTTCCCTGAAGAGAAATGGAGGTTGATGCATAAGAAGCTGTTTATAAACCAAACTAATCCTTGGTAAATTGTGGGTTTGGCCCAGAAATAGAACAGGCAGGCAAAGTCATAGAACATTTTTCCTGTTTAGGCTTTTTGTTCGAAATAATCTTATATAAAATGGATGCATGCAGACACAAAGATGTATGTGAATAGATAAGTGTATGCTAGCATTAACTTCTATAAAGTCAAAAAGAAATCTTTCTAGAAAGTATCTTTATAATTTGACTGATATTCCTGAACTAAAAAGAAGTTGTATAAAGCACAAATAAGGCTTATCCCTATTTATTATCTCTCCATATTTTTTTAATTGAGATTTAATTTTTTTTTTCTTTTAATATTGCTAAAAAGATTTTTAGGTTGCTAAGAAATAGGTAGTTGATAGTCATGATAGTTTCTGTCAATGGAAAACATAATTAATATGATGGAAAGATGTGTCTGTGTGACAAAGAGATTCAGTCTGTAAGAATTTGGCTGTGGACTCTCAACTGTGATGTATAGGGGTTATGTATATAATATGCTACTAACTTGTTTGAAGATTTGAATAGGTTATTTTCTGATTTAGCCATGCCAGCAATTAAATAATGCTGAGTGTTGCAGAGCATATAAAAATTCCTGATCAGCGCCTGCAAACAGGATCATCTTGCCTGTAGTTTTCAGGAATTTGAGCTTAACTTTTATAACTTTTACCTTTTATAAGACCACAGAAATTCAACAAGATTAATTATTTTGCCATGAAGTTTGCCGATGACACCAAGCTGTGTGGTTGGGTGGATCCGCTGAAGGGAAGGAATGCCATCCAGAGGGACCTTGACACGCTTGTGAGGTGGGCTGATGCCAACCTCATGAAGTTCNGATGACACCAAGCTGTGTGGTTGGGTGGATCCGCTGAAGGGAAGGAATGCCATCCAGAGGGACCTTGACACGCTTGTGAGGTGGGCTGATGCCAACCTCATGAAGTTCAACCATGCCAAGTGCAAGGTCCTACAGCAGGGTCGGAGCAATCCCAGGCACAGCTACAGGTTGGGCAGAGAGGAGATTCAGAGCAGCCCTGCGGAGAAGGACTCGGGGGTGGTGATCGATGAGAACATGAACATGAGCCGGTTGCAGTGTGCGCTTGCAGCCCAGAAAGCAACCGTAT